>CAJQZJ010001511.1:9211733-9291307 GCA_907164525.1 Lophiomys imhausi | reverse complement strand
GGCAAGATCTCTCTCTCTGTAGGATGGGCTGGCTCACGACCACACTCTTCCTAACTCTTTTTCCTGTGTTCTAGGATTACAGGCCTGCACCACCACACCTGGCTTTCCCATTAAAAACCAGGTTGTCTTCTTAATATTTCCTGTATTTCTAGATATGAGGTCTTCACAGAGTATATGCCTTATAAGCCATGTTTTGTGTTTGTTTGTTTGTTTTTTGGGACTTTTAAAAAAATCTCAAGCCGGGCGGTGGTGGCGCACGCCTTTAATCCCAGCACTTGGGAGGCAGAGGCAGGCGGATCTTTGCAAGTTCAAGGCCAGCCTGGTCTACAAAGTGAGTCCAGCACAGCCAGGGCTACACAGAGAAACCTTGTCTCGAAAAACAAAAAAAAAAAAAAAAAATCTCCAGCTGACTCTTTTATTTTCTTAATGATGCCACTTGATGAACAAAGGGGCTTTTGTTTTGGTTTGGGTTTTAGATTTTTTTAGATTAATTTTTGTGTGCGTGCGTGAGTGTTTTGCCTGCCTGTATCTATGTGCAGTTGCTGAGTGCCCATGGATGGTTGTGAGCCACCATGTGGCTCTGGGAACCAAACTCAGGACTTCTCCAAGAACAGTAAATGTTCTTAACCACTGAGCCATCTCTCCAACCCTTTCTTTTGTTTTCTGCCAAGCAATTTCTCATTTTCTGTCAAGGGCCCAGAAACAGCTGGGTGGCCTGCCCCTCTGTTCCTTGCATCAAAGCCAAAATATTCCCCAAAACTATGCATGCTTTTTTAAAAATAAGGGATGCACACATATACAGGAAAGGAAAAGATCAAATTATCCCTATTTGTTTTAAGTATAATTATGTATATGTGTGGGGGTGCAGGTGCCAGCAAGGTTCAGAAGAGGGGACTGGATCTTTTGGAGCTGTGGTTACAGAACAGTTGTAAGCTGTCTGTAAGCTGTTTGCTGTGCTGGGAACCAAACTTGGCCCAAGGCAAGAACAATATGTTCAGCTGAACTGTCTCCAGCCCCCGTGAGTTTTTAACTGATACATAATTGTGCATGCAGAAACATGTGTAAATGTATGCAAATTATACACAAACAGCTGGAAATATTTTCATAAAGTGAGCCCACCCATAGGCTCTGTGTCCCAAAAGGCTACTTTCCATTCTTCCCCCATCTCTTCCCTTCCCAAAGGCGACCACTGTTCTTGGCTTCTTCAAACAACATGGGTCAGTGTTACATGCAGCCAGACTTTACTGAAGAGAGAGAGAGAGAGTGTGTGTGTGTGTGTGTGTGTGTGTGTGTGTGTGAGTGAGTGTGTTGGGGTAAATTAGGCAGGTAAAGTTCTTCCAGGAGGTTGTGTGGCACTGTGGTCTATCCCCTCTGCTAACACTCTTTCTCGTGGGAACACACTTCAGCTTCCTTGTCTACTGTGCTGATGGCAGCTTATTGGCTCTGCCTTCCCCAGTGTGTGGCTCTTTGGGGTTCTATGTTTACCCTTACTCATGTCTTCTAGGAAATACATGCACTTGTCCCGTCATGTATCTTTGGAGGCTGTGATTGCTTGATCCTAGGTGTTAGCAGTCTTGGCTTGTGTAGGGCCCAGACTGCAAACCTGGTGAAAGGCAGTATGCAGAAACGGAAGCTACTGGCTTAGGGCTCAGCTCATCCTTCATCTTACCTATGAACAGGAGTGAGGGTTATGCACATGCAACATGATTGTGGGTCCTCTTCAGACTTTGACCTTAAGCATTCTGCTCCTACACTGTAAGAATTTGCTGCTCTTTACAAAGTCAACTAGTCCCAGGTATTTTGTAACTGCAGCAGGAAGGGATAGAGACAAGGGCCTCTCTCCCTAACAACCCACAGCTAGGAGGATGCCCTGAAAGTCTCCTCTGCCCTGCAGTGTGCTTGGGGACAGGACAGGGCCACACTGGATTGTGGATCACCAGCTGAGAATCAAGAATTCCAAAAGCATTTGCTTAATGCCCGTCTCCCTTCCCAGCTATTGATCTGCAGTTTTCTAGAAACTACCAGCAACCCTGTTTACAGTAAAAGGACTTATCCTAACCAAGTGTGCAAACCTAGCAGCTCCCAGATTAGTTTGTCTGTTGTTTGTTTGGGGGGGGTAGGGGAGTTTGAGACAGGGTTTCTTTGTGTAGCCTTGGCTGGCCTGGAACTCCCTCTGTAGACCAGGCTGACCTAGAACTCAGAGATCCACCTGCCTCTGCCTCTTGAATGCTGGGATTAAAGGCATGCACCACCACCACCCAGTTTGCAGCTCCCAGTTTTATATCTTCAGATTATAATCCCATCCAAACACCTCTTCAGATAGCTACCCTATATATCGTTGGCAAAGGGAGGATAAAAAGTTTTCGCAACGCCTTCATATGTGACTTCAGAGCCACCAAGATGGTATGTGTGGCTACTGGCAAGTCACGTAAGTGTGCCTGCCTTCTTGCTGCATGTCTTTCCTGAGCACGTCTTTCAACACTCCTGCTTAAAATCTGATTTAATCAAAAAAATGTTTCTCATATGCTATTTTCTAATCACACATCCTCCTTCCCAAACTTCCCCCAGATCCTTTTCCCAACTCCACCTGCCCAATTCCATGCCTTTCCTATTATCCTTCTATGCATCCATCTTATTGGCCCACTGTAGACATGGTTTTTTATCTGGAAGGTGTGGCAGCCATCCTCTGGGACTGCCCAGAGTACAGAACCTTCGAGTTGAATTCTGACGCTTTTGGCCAACCCCGGCCAGGAGTTACTGGCCACCTGGCGGCCTTCTATGGGTGAAAACTCAGCTACAGACTCTGGTTTTCTCGAACTCGAATGAGTTGCTTCTCTGGAAATCCCTGTCGTGGGAGACAATTAGAAAGCTAATGTTTGAAGGCGGACAGATGGGTCACTGCCCCAGAACAGCAGACAGATGGGAAGGTCACCCTTGTGTTGGTGAATGGAAGAGGTTTATTTTACGATGTGGTTCTTAACCCAAATCTTCATTAAACTTCATGTAATTGAATTTTATGTGTGGACACTCTCAATCCTCAATATTTTATAGTACCCATGCTGTTGAAATTGTGTTGCTAGTAAAAACTCAAAAGACCCTCTTACTTCTTTGCATAAGCATAGCAAAACTGTCAAAAAGGACCATTCCAGGGGTAAGGGAAAAAAGGTTTTTTGGAGGGATAAACTTCCAGGCTGTCTCACCAGACTAGAGAGCAGCAGCCTAGCCAGGGAGATAAGTAGGTTTTTACAGGGATCCTGAAGGCTAAAGGGCAGATCCTGGCCTCTCAGATTGTTTTCCTGTGTTGGATAAAATCGGGTCCACCAGGCTGTGACTGCTTTGAGGGGGATGTGCTTGTCACAATCAGGCCAGTTTATAGGTCTCTTTGCCTGTCATGGATGACTTTTTTTTCTGAGAAATACTGGCATTTGGTTTCTGTTTCCCGGTGGCCATCTCTGCTGGCTAGAGTCAGGGTACTCAAAGATGTCTCATATTAAGAGCTTGCCTATGACCTGACACCTTGGCAGTCCTGTTCGCTTTAGAATACACCCAGGGATGTAAGAACCAGAACAAATTTGTTATGCATGGGTAAGGAATACCACAGCATGATGGGGGTAGGGAACCATGACTTAGCCTAGACTTTAGACTCCTTGGTAAGCAACAATATGACTGAAAGGAAATAACCCGTTGCTTTTCCTTGCTCCAAGAGATAATTATGTAGATATAAAAACTAACAACTAGCAAGGAAGTCTTGAGTTTACTCTGTTACCATGCTTATTCTGCTCCCTTTGCTCACTGGAGGCCAGGTAGACACACCCCCACCCCCAGTGGGCCCCCTGCAGACACTCATGCCCTACATAGAAGCAAGACATCTTTCCAGATGTGTCTGCAGCAGTCTTCATGGGGCACTTCTCCTGACCATTCCAAGGGAGGGGGGGCAGTGTTGGAGTCACTGCTGAGAAAGGTGGCTCTAATAGGGCCTCATGGGAGGAGGCTGCGTAGGTCAGCTGTGAGGCAAAGCTCTCAGAGAGCCATCTGGCTAGACACTCTATCCCTGTTGCCAAAGCTAAGTCCACTTCTTCACCAGTCAGAAAACAAAACCAGAATTAAATAAATCCCAAGGAAAAGGTTGTTGAGGAAAGGGTAAAGATTTATTCAGAAAGCCACCAAACCAAAATGGCAGGCTATAGCCACCAATAAAGGCCATTTTAACCCAGAAACTCCCAGTTCCCCTCAGTAAGCAGAAAAGATCCCTGAGGGACATTAATGATCAGAAGCCACAGGATGTTGCTTCCAGGTCCAGAACAGACATTGCAACTGCTGGCAGCTGGAACACATAGTGGGAGGCCCTTAAGCTCCTGAGTGCCTCGTTACCTTTCACTCCATTTCTTCATCCCACCAACCTGAAGAGAAAGGAGATTAGGGAGCTTTGGGGAATATCGCTGGACACTGGCAATTCTGAGCAAACATTCCTTAGATATCTAATGCATGTATCAAGCTAAGGGGGATAAAGAGCAGCAAAAGGAGAAAAATACATGAGGGCAGAGGTAAACTTTTCCACCCTGGCTAAAATCCCCACCTGATACATATACACTCAAGGGGAAACATGTACAAGTTACCATCATACCCCAACCCTTCCAGAGGTGGCATCCATGGCAAAGCCGACAGGGTTAACGCTACAGTCAGGTCCTCTGGAACTGGAATTTCAGATGATTGTGAGCCACTATACAGGAGCTGGGAACTGAGCCTGAGTCCTCTACAAGAGCAGCAATTGCTCTTAACTTCTGAGCGATCTCTCCAGCCCCTAGGTTAGTGACTTTTTAAAAAGTCAACTCAGACAAGGAAACTTAGAAAGCTTCTTCTGTCTATCCCTTCTCAGCCAATGGGTGTGGTCTATGGTGTCTCCCCACCTGGAAGTGTTTGTGCTTTAGCTGGCACCCCAAGTCAGCTCAGCTCTTAGACCTCTGAGCCCTCATTCTACACAAAGTGGCACAAAGACCTGTCCTTCAGCAATGGGCATCTCATCTCAGCCCTCCTTGAAAGATCTCTCCTGGACTGTGGTCCAAACAAAGATCCTGAGCAGCCAGTGTCCCAAGTCCATCCAGAGGGATTGTTTTTCCAGGAATCGATAGTCTTTGGAGGTTCTTCTCTTCCTGTTCAAAGATGGTACACTGGTGGGATGGTGTTAAGCATTCTAAATGTTAATTGGTCCTGTTTGCTGTCTGTTACTTAATTGACTCTGATTGGTTAAATAAATGCTGAGGCCTGGAGATTAGGCAAAAACAGAAGTAGGCAGGACTAAGGTTCGCAGGCTTTTAGAGAGATACAGAGCATCTTGGGAAGAGGTTGCAGGAGAAGAAGCCAGGAGTAAACAAGAAAGACACGCCATGGGGTAGATTAAAGAAGATCCTTCCGTACAACAGAGGTAATTAGGCCACAGTTATGAGGGTTATATGGCTTAACGTACATTCCCAATGACCAGTCCATATGTATTTGGTACCTGACATTAACATTCTACTATCTAAACATCTCCATGAGTTTAAAGTTCTATATCTGACTCAACATTCATACTAACTTGCAACACAATTTTAAAAGTATCTTCTTAGATCTATAACACTCTCTTGACTCCTAAACAACTCAAAATTAAATTATGAGACTCTAGCTATCTGTTCTTCAACCACCTCAGAGACCTGAGAGGGATAAATATATCTGATTTTATAGGAAGTACAGGGCCTTAAGTGTGGCCTAATTACCTCTGTTGTACTGTATTGTATTTGTTATTATAAGAGAAAGAGCCATTTGTTGGACTGAAAGGGGAAACTGTAGGGGGAAATAAGATATACCTTAAACTTAAAAGGAAAAAAAGGGAAGAGGATGGGGGGTTGAGGGTGGGAGGGTGGGACTGGAGGGGGAATAGGGAGGGGACTGCAATTGAGATGTAACTTGAAGAAATAAAAAATAAAGGAAAAAAAAAAAGAAGATCCTTCCATGTGGCCTGGAACATCAACTTAGCATGGAGAATAATAGTCCAAAGGGACGTATGTATATATGGGGTTATATTTGGGTAATAGAGTTATGAGCTAGCTTAGATGGGCTAGGATTGCACAACTCAGGCCTAGACTTGTTAAAATCCACCCGGTGTCTGTGTGTGTCATTTATAATGGCGGGTTAAGGAATAACACTGCCAAACCAATTAAATATAATATAAATACTGGGTAAATAGTTTAATTAGCCATATTTTTTTTCTACAGTACACCTTCCCATGTGGAGTCTAAACCACAGGTGTTTAGGGGTGAGGTGGAAAACTGCCACCTGCTGATAGTCACAGATGTCAGCCATGATTTGCTACATGAGGAGGGAAGAGGCTTCCTTTGTGGAGCAACAAGTGTAGTCAGTGGTCAGAGACTCGCCTGGAAGCTGATACTAGGAGTAAACGATACTAGGAGTAAACGCAAGTTACAGGTGTTTCCAACACACAACTGTTGCCAGCTGATTGGCATTTTAAACCTAGAAACTGTTTTTTGAGAAGTTTGTCAACAGTGAAATGGCACTAGCCTGGGGTTCACCCTTGTGATCCCACATTTAGGAGGCTCGGGAAGGAAGGCTGGCTGAGTTCAAGGTCAATTTGGGCTATCATTATGAGAGACTCTATAAAAAAACAAAACCAGAAAACAGTGACCTTCATACATCCACAAGAATGTGGTTCTGCTGAAAGGACAGAAGACACAAATTCATCACACAGGAACATTTAATTACTCAAATCTGAGTCCCTGCCTGCAATTAGGGTAAGTAGGGAAGTTCTCATGAGCTCCCCCACCCCAGCTCACACAGCTGAAGGCAGGCAGCCTGCAGGTCTAGGAGAGATAGATCCCTGTAAACTACCTGCTGAATAAGGCAGTCCAGAAAGACTTGACACACATAAGAGCCACTGGCTGGGATTTTGACCTTTTTAAGTTCAAGGCAGTGATAGGAAGAAGTTGGGAGTCCAAATCTTGTGACTCAATGGCCAAGAAATTTCATTTATCCCTAGACAAGAAAAATAACTTCTCTCAAAATTGGTATCTGGTTTATTAAAACACAAGACCCAAAATGGGATTCATGAAACTTTTTCTAGTTCTTAAGCTAATGTAACATAACCTGCTATACAGCATTCAGAAGCTTGTCACATTTAACCATCCAGTCGTCACCCTTTAGGTCAATGGGTTCACATTGCTCCAGTTGGTCTTTCCAGCTCCCTTGCTGGAGATGGTCAAGACCCGAGCACACAATGAGTCAGATCCTTCTATGCTTTTCGTATTAACATTCCTTCCAACCCTAGCTTCTCTCCCCTACTTCCCATTCCCTCAGTTTCTGCTTGGCTGTGACCTTGAGTAAGTCTCCTTCCCTCCCTCCATTATCCCCCTCCCTCTCTCCCCCTTTATCCACCATCTCCCTTTCTCCCTTATCTCCCCTCTCCCTCTCCTATCTCTCCCCCATCCCTCTCTCCCTCTCTCCCTCCCTCCCTCTCAGCCTCAGTTTCCCTATCTGAAGGGATAGGTAGACTAGATGAGTCTTTTGTTTCTGGGACTGGTTCCAGGAACCCTGTTAGATGCTCAGGGCTCTGGTCACTCTCTCTTTGCCCCATTACCATTTATGATTAAATTGTGGTTCCCAGTGTTGGGGCTCGATTCAGCACAGTGATCATCTCGGGAGAATCCTTGGATAACCCTGGGCTCCTCATCTACTCGGGGCTCAAAGACCCCCAAGCCTTCCAGCTTGATCCGGCTCATTCTTTAACTGACCATCAGTTCTGCAAAAATAACGCAGCACTTTACCTCTGCAGAGCAGCAGCTTGTGGCAGCCTTACATGTCCCATGTCCCTTGCCCATGAGACTGATTGGCCTCCCCACCCGTGTACTCTGTAGAAGGTCCCCACTTCCTTCCAAGTAGGACTCATCCTGCCCCTTCTTGGATCACTCTAAAGCATCACCTGAGTACTTTAAAGCACGGACCTACCTGAAGCTGTTGGGCCAGTATTTTTAGCTTGTGCCATTTGTGTCCCATGTCCCTATCCATGGAGCCATAAGGCTCCCCAACCTTTGCATCCCATAGAAGGTTCCCTGCCCTGCCCATCCTGTTAGGGTCCTATGCTGTCCTCCTTCTCAAAACTGAGCACTTGTCGCCTGTCGACCCAAAGACCTCTCTTGTACTCCTCCTACCTCAAGTCATTGGGCTGTCCCTCGAGGCCTCTGGATCCTTACTGGTAAATCCACGCTGAGGGAGAAAGAGGGGTGTGTATGTGTGGTTGGGGAGTAAGGTCTCTGGGTGGGTGGGAAGCTAACTCTTTGCCTCCTAATCAGACTGTGTGTGGGTCAGCCCTCACCCTCAAAGGCCAGCACCTGACATTTATCCCTAATGTCATGTCTCTTGTGAGTGGAGGGAGAGAGTCATGCCAAGCCTACAGCACAGCCCCTTTAGCTTGGAGGCTTCGGGGTCCCCAAATAATCTTTGGAGAGGACATAGTCCCAAGTACCTGTGTGCTCAGCCCTAAGCTAGACAGCAGGGATGGAGAGAGCCAGACCCTCTGAGGCATTCACAGGGTTCCTAGGTCCCACATAGGAAGTCACTGTCAAATGCCTGCTGTATATCTGACTCTGGAAGGAAAAAAAAAAAAAACTCAGGCAATGTGAAGTGAATGGGGTTGGAGGCCACGTTGCTCCTCAAGTTGGGGACAGCTGCTCCAGCTCCTTTCTCAGCACACACTGTGCAGTCTGAGAGAGAAAAGAGATGGTCAGTTGGACTGGGGGCTTTCAGATGGAAGGTGCTGACACAGCTCTGGTGGGGCTCAGAGGGGGTTTCTACCTTCTGACCTGGCTTTGATGTGGGATGGAGAGTGAATTTTGTTTCATCTGCTACTTCAAAATTATGCTATTAATACTCAACATACTTTTCTTTTTCTATTACTTTTTCTTTTTTCTGTTTTGCTTACTTGTGTACAGGTCTCCTCCTTTGATTTAACTATTTCTACTCTACTGGATTTTTTTTTCAGTTTCCTTATTTCCATATGAATTAATCCACTTGAGAAAGATAAAGAAAACTATGCTTATTAATCCAATTAAAAGCATATGAGTTCTTTTTTTTTGGCCCACAACTGAGAGCAGGCTCAAGCCTCAGAGTCCCTTGGTGCGGAAGCTCAGGGGTTACAACATTTTTAAAGACAAACCCCACAATTGGATCAGTGTCATATGAGGGTCAGAGTAACTTTGCAACACTTGTTTTGACAGAACATAGATATTGCCAAGGCAGAGGTGTCTGTTAGGGGAAAAGAAGGCTGAGAAGTGTGAAAGCAAACACCAAATCAGTCAGGACAAGATGGCATCACCTCAGTCTCTTCACATATAGTTTCTTGTTGTAGCTTTCATTCTTCCAAAGTTTCTAATTTCGCCAACCATTACATTTACACATTCTTTTTAGTGGGTTAAACATAATTACTTAAAGTTTTAGATAATTCCGCCATGTAGATCATTGGTGAAATTTCTATCAAGTGGTATTTTTTCCATGAGTATGAATTACCTTCTTCTTCCTATATCTTATAACTTTCTTTAACTCGATGCTGCGTATCATTCTTATGAAGGAATTACTCCTCCAGAGATTGGGCACCTCAGATCTTTGGTTCATGGCTCTTTGTTGGCTTTGAAGTAGAGACTGAGGGAGGGTTAAAACGCTCAGCAGATAAGGACACACACCATAAGCAGGCTGTCCCAATGTTCTTTCCTTTGTCTGTTGGATGAGAGTTCAAGCAACACTCGTGCTGCTAGAGCTCTTTCCTCCCAGCTTGACATGACCAGGACTCTCCTGAAGCAGGGCGGCCCCTGGGGAGCTACAGAACGGATGGTTCACAGTTTTATCCAGGAGTTAAAGAGAGCCAGACGCTGTGATACCTATGCCTATGTTAATGAGCCTGTTAACAGTCCCTAGTGGAAGATGAGAAACTCCTTACCTTTGATTCCAGTGGTCAGCTCTGTCCACTCCTGCCCCAGTTGTGTGTAATCCTAGCAGTACTAAGGGATCTATGAGGCAGGGCATTGCCTGGGAGTGGCCCTTTTCCTTGCTACATCCTTCTGTGAACAATTGCCCATGCTCCTGTAAACACCTCAGTCACCTGAACTTCTCACTAAGCTGAACTTGACAGACTCTACTCTGGTCTGTCAGATCGGAGTCTATTTGAGGTGGATAGATATGTATTTTATGTGTTCCCCAGGTAAACCACATGACAGGGACTAAAGCACATTTTCAATTTAAATTTTATTTTAATGTCTATGGGTGTTTTGCCTACATGTATGTCTGTGCACCATGTACATGCCTGGTACCCTGGAGGCCAGAAAGAACATCAGATCCCCTGGAATTGAAGTCACAGAAGATTATGAGCTGCCATGTGGGTGCTGGGAATTGAACCTGGGTCCTCTGGAAGAGCAGCCAGTGCTTTTAACTGCTGAGCCATCCCTATGGGCCCTTACAAAATACCTTTTAACGTATTTTTTTAAAGTATGTTATTGGAATATCACAGGAAATTTCAAAACTAGTATCCTGGTAACACACAGACACACCATACCACACCAGGACATGAGTTTTGAGCAGGAAATGAAACATAAAATCAATGATAAAAATCATTTAATAAATGGTGTTGGAACAATGGACTAAAACATAAAGAGCTATATAAAGCATTCTATATGTACCAAATTAAATGTCAGATGGTTAAGTTACCATTAGAGAGTGCAATCTTGGAAAATGTTAAAGAAAATACAAGTGGTGGTGTGTCTTATAACTAGCAGGAACATGTTTTTTAAAATTAGAAAGCAAGATAATGAGCTAGGTGTGGTGGTGCACACCTTTAATCCCAGCACTCGGGAGGCAGAAGCAGGTGGACCTCTGTGAGTTTGAGGTCAGCTTGGTCTACAAAGAAAGTTCCAAGACAGCCAGGGATACACAGAGAAAATCTATCTGGAAAAAAACAAAATCAAAGCAAAACAACAAAAAAAAAAAAGGAACAAAAGTAATAGAGTAAAATCTCGGTCATTTTTTGGTATATATTATAAACCACTCTGGGTTAAAACAACAACAGCAAAATAACAACAAAAATACAAAGGCTGAGCATTGAGGCACACACCTATAATCTCAGTATACACAAGGTTGATAAGATGATCTCAAGTCCCAGGCTAGCCTGGGCTACATACCAAGACTCTGCCTCAAAACAACTGCCAGAGAGAGCAAAAACAATGACAACTGGAATATAAATGTGTGCCCTGTGCAATTAGATTGAGGCTAGTAAGGTATGATTAACACAGAAAAAGACTTCAGTGATCTTGCAATTCCCAGCAATTGAGCTGACACCTAGAAGTCTTTGAGGCAGGAGGCTCATCTATTTGAGTGGTTTTTTTTTTTTTTTTTCTCAGATAGTAGAACTGTTTGGGGAGGATTAGGAGACATGGCCTTGTTGGAGGAAATATGTCACTGTGGATGGGCTTTGAGGTTTCAAAAGGCCATGGCTAGAAAGTTAGCTCTTTCTCTCTGTCTCCTGCTTATGAGTCAGACTTAAGCTCACAGCTGCTGCGCTGCCGCCATGCCTGACTGCATGTCTACCTGCATACCTGCCTGCCTGCTGTCAACCTCCTAGCCATGAACTCACCTCTGAATCTAGAATCCCAATCAACTCAGTCTTCTATAAATTGCCTTGGGAATGGTATTTTTTCACAATGCTCTTTCCTCACAGCAATGGAAAAGTAATTAATACAGAAGCTGGTGTCAGAAAGTGTGTTTATTGCTATGAGTGACCTGACTGTGTTGTCTTGGGAGGATGTGGAAGACTCTGAGACTAGGAAAGCTCTTGAACGCATTATGCAGTGCTAATGGGCCATTCTAGTAGGGGCTTGGAAGACAGTACCACTGAGAGCAATGCGGATTATGGGGACACAGTTCAAGAGTTTTAGTAAGGAGAAGATATTAAGAGCTGGGCTAGAGACCATTCTTGTGATACTTTGCAAGGGATGCAGCTACTTTTCCCCCTTGTCCTAAGAATATTCCTGAGGCCAAAACTGAAGAGTTTGGAACTAACATTACAGACAAGGAGATTTCAAGACAGCCTAACGCTGACTCTGTTCCATGGTTATTGGTGAACATTCTACTGAGGGTCTACAGCAGAAAAAGAGCAAGCCAGTGAGCAGCACCCTCCCATGGCCCCTGCGTCAGGAGCTGCCATGAGGGTCCTGCCTTACTTAAGTTCCTGTCCTGACTTCCTTTGATGATTAGCTGCGATGTGAAAGTGTTAGCAACACAAACCCTTTCCTCCCCAGGTTGTTCTTCGTCCTGGCATTTCATCATAGCAATAGGAACCCTGGCTAAGACAGAAAACTACCACTGTTTCTGGGGAACAAGGCACTAAGATGCAGATTTGCCTATAGGAATGTACAACCAGTAACTACTGGTGGACCGTGATGTCAGTATTTCAGCCTAGGTAACTTACGACAGCCAGTATTAGAATTCACTCCCTTAAAGGAGAGGCAGTGAGCAAGAACATGTCCACAGGGCAGAATCTAAGATGGTGAACAGAGGCATTCTGGAAGGGCAAGTGTGTAGAGACTGAATGGGAATCAGTGGCGGGGTGGAGATGGGATGAAGGAAGGGCCTGAAGGGAAGAATGAGACAGTTTGGGGGAGAAGGGAAGTGATGGAGGTTTCTAGATCTGAGCCAGTGTTTGCTTAAGTAACTAAATTCCATTAGAATTTAGAAGCATGTACTAAAAGTAGGACACCTTATCTAAATTATGCCTCAATAAGCTTGAGGCCCAGGAAACTGCCCATATAGATCCAATCAGCCAGTTCAATAAAAGGAACTGCTTGCAGAGAGGTGTGCCCAGTGCAGCCAGAATGGGTTGGTGGGTGCACATTTTAGGAGGGACAGGGATGGAAGGAAATGGCCTAGATGTGTGAACAGTTCCCTCTGCAGGACAGTGATGATACTAGACACATTCTTGTGGACCAAAGTTCCAGGAAAGAAGCTGAACCTTCCTTCTGGGTCCTCGGGGAGCCTGATTAACTCATTAGAACCTCTGTGATTGTAGAGAATGTCAATGAAGCAAGTTCAGAGCCAAATTCTCTTGGGATGTCATTAGTCCTTATAATAGTCATTCATTGTCCCTGTCTGTACCCAAACTAGCATCTTTGTGGCCAGTAGGAAAATCTTCGGGAATATGCAAACGCCTGGCTCCCCCCAATCAAAAGGGGAGGAACACCATCAGTTAACTCCCGAGGCCTATGGCAGAGGCTCCCCCACTGCCTTTAACCTTCCAATTAATGTTCTCACTAATGTACATATATATATATATATATATATATGTTAAGTGCCTTGATTTATGAATTTCTTTGTTCAGCTACTACAAAAAAGAAAGAAAGAAAGAAAGAAAGAAAGAAAGAAAGAAAGAAAGAAAGAAAGAAAGAAAAAACCTCATCAAAACTGTTACTGTGTGGGAACATGACATTTTGGGTGACCTTATCTAGTCATCCAGCCATGGCTCCACAATGCGCTCTCATCCTCTGTCAAGTGGAAATAGTTATGTCTGAGCACACATTCTCCTTGCGGAGCTTCTGTACGTTTAAGTGCCTGTTCTTAGTTTCGGTTTTGATTTACTGGTGAACATGCTCTCTCTCCCTCCCTCCCTCCCTCCCTCCCGACTCCTCCTGTTGCAAGGGGCGGGCTGTGTTCCTATTGGTTTCTAAACAAGATTCTTTTCTCCACGCTTCAAATTTAAGTCACTGCCTGAGCTCTTCATAATCTTACCTGCTACCAGGATATCTCACCATGTTCGGTTAGTAGGTCCCAGGCGGGCTGGAAACTGGGCTCCCTATTCCAAACCTCTGAAGAATACACTGCCATCAACCAACTCTAACCTTCTCTACCAACCCGTCTCTCCGCAGGAGAAGTGATCGGAGCTGTGATAGGAGGAGGTTTGTGTCCTGCACCTGAGGCGGGGCGGCGGGGCGGTAAGACAGGCGGTGAGGCTGAGAGGGCTTTGTGCATTGAGCTAGGTGCCGCTCTAGGCAACCATGTTATACTAGATCTGTAGCTTCCTGGGCGAAGCCTTCCAGGGCTGAACTTGAGGTTCCCTGCCCAGCTTCTCCTCCAGGTATTATGTATGATGAGCAGCAAGTAGAGCATTTGTTGAAGGTGGGGAGGGGCAGCTGCTGAAAACGGCAATGGTTAATTTTACCCCTCACAAACCTGAGTCCCCGTGAAGGATTGGGACTTCTCAAGCGTCACACAGCCTAGCGAGAGTTAGATCCTGCACTGACCTGTTTGCCTCCACCTAGCTCCCTGTCCTCCCTTCTTTACCTTGGGATCCCTTTCCACGCTACTCAGAATACAAAGAGCCATGAAGCAGTCAGGTAGTACTTGGGTGGGTGTTTCCCCGGAGCCCACCCCACCCAGCTACTTTCCCCACAGCTCTAGCTGTGACAGTTGCGCCCATAGCCCTGGGTGCTGCTGGCTTCACGGGGACAGGAATCGCAGCTGCGTCCATAGCAGCGAAGATGATGTCTGCAGCTGCGATCGCCAATGGGGGGCGGTGTTGCAGCAGGAAGCCTGGTAGCCACCCTACAGTCAGTGGGTAAGTGTCAGGCCTGGTGAGGTGAACGGAGACCAAGCCAAGGAAGGTATCTCCCCTCATCTCCCAACATTCCCACCTTCTTCTATGACCTTTATCTTCTAGCTCCGTCCCTACTTTCTGCTTAATTCTCAGTGAGGTTGGGGTGTGGTGCAGGGGTGAGGGGTGCTGGGTGACCGAAGTGGAAAGGAGCCCTGGTCCAAGAAGCATGCTCCCTGGGCTTTGAATCTTCCCTACCTAGGTGTCCTTCTCCAGCATGTCCCGATCTGTCCTGCTATGGAGAGGAGGCTTTGCTCTCTGGGTAGCTCTCCATCCTGCATCTCAGTTTGCCCATATCTGTCTTCTCCTTCTGGTCCACTTTGAAAAATCTCTCTCTAAAGCCAGGCCCAGGATTCAGACGCAAAGAGGGTGGGGAATCTTTAATCCTGCCTGTCGCTGTTTCCTTCCCAGGGGCTGCTGGACTCTCTACATCATCCAACATCATCTTGGGAACTGCTGGAGCAGCTGTTGGGGCCTTGCTTTGAACATACGAGAAGACACCTCTGCCTATAAGGAATATTCAGGAGGCAGTGTACCAAGATAAACCTCCAAAACCCTCACTGAAGTCAGAGAAAGATAAAAAATAAAGGCTCTATGCTGATGTGCCTATCTTTCCTTGTAGTGGCTCTTTGGGTGGGTGGAGTTGTGGACTAAGAGTTGTAAGTCTTCAGGTTTCTCCAGCCAACCCCATCCCAGGGATCAGAGGGAAGTGACAGGTTGGCCAGCACACAGTCAGTAGACAGAAGGCTTTAAATGGTCCCTGTCCTAGTGGAAATGGTCTGTGTGGCACGGGGGCTTTCTGGGGTCTTCATGGGCCTCACTTTTTTCCTTATTCAAGGTTAGGCCGACAGAGGTTACTGTCACCAGGCAAAAGTGAGAGGTAGCTGAGACCACTGAGCCCAGAGAACTTGGTCCCTTCTCACCAATGGTTCTGAATGTCTAGGGCTCTGACCAGCCTTAGCTACCCCACTGTACTGCTGAGAGACTGACAGAATACCACCAGGGAATGCCCTGGGCTAAGCTAGTGTACTGACACCTCAGGAAGGACATGGAAACAAAACCAGTCACCACCTTTTATAATGTCTATAAAATTGAAAAGGAGGCTGAGATTCCTGCCTTATGTTCCTAGACGCAGACTACGCCTGTGTGTCCACTGAGTCAGAAGCCATGAAGCTGATGGGGCCTGCATGTGTGTCTAGTACATTCCTTCTCTGTGCTTATCTTACACCTACAGCCCCCTTGGGAACACTAAAGGGCTCGACGAGTCCCCTTTATTTGCTTCAAGGAAATTAATTAGGAGCTCAGAGGGGTTCAAATACATGTCCCGGTCCCCCAGGTCAGCACTCTCAAAGGAGGTGGTGGGCACCTGTGAGGATGTGTCCTCTCATGCCTCCACACTAAACTCCTTCCTTGTTTCTAGTGCCTTCTTTCCAGCCACCTCCCCCATTCCATCTCCACCTTTGCCCCACCACCTCCAGGGATGCTTACTGGGAGAAGATGGGCTGTTTCCTGGCTCCCGGCTTAGAGAGAGGGGTAGGAGTGAACCCATTCTTTTTTTTTTTTTTTTTTTTTGGTTTTTTGAGACAGGGTTTCTCTGTGTAGCCCTGGCTGTCTTGGACTCACTTTGTAGACCAGTCTGGCCTCGAACTCACAAAGATCCGCTTGCCTCTGCCTCCCAAGTGCTGGGACTAAAGGCGTGCACCACCACCGCCCGGCAGGAGTGAACCCATTCTTGAAGATACTTACCTCCCCCAAGCACAGCAATAGCAGCCTTGGCTAGAAAGGAAAACAAAAAACCATCCTGTGTGAGGGTGAATTGTTGGGGTAGTGTTAAGCATTCTAAATGTTAATTAATTGGTCTTGTTTGCTGTCTGTAACTTATATTGATTCTGATTGGTTAAATAAAATGCCAAGGCCTGAGATTGTGCAAAGACAGAGAAAGGTGGGACTTCCTGAGATTAGAACAGGAAGCCTGAGCTTTAGACATAGGATTAATGTATTCCAGCTAGCAGTAGGAAGAAGACACATGCCATGGGTTAGAGAAAAGAACCTCATTCCACATGGCCAGGAACATTGGCCTAGCATGGAGAATGGCAGTCCAAGGGGATGTATGTATATCTGGGGTCATATTTGGGTAATAGAATTAAGAGCTAGCTTAGATGGGCCAACATTGCTCCATCCAGGCCTAGGCTTGTGAAAATCCATGTGGTGTCTGTGTGCTCATTTATAATGGCTGCTTAAAGATTAACAACCCCCAAATCAATTAATGATAATAAATACAGGTTAAATAGCTTAATTAGCTATATTTCTTTTTACAAATGGCGTCCAACTAGGGCAATTAGAATCCATGCTTACAGTGTGAGAAGGCCTTAGTGAAAGCTGGTTTCCTAGCCCAAGAGCAGGGAACCGAACTCAAATGCATTTCAAAGGTGCGGCTACCTCAATAAAAACTGTTGCTGGCAGCAAAGGCAGAGAGCTGAGGTTTAGCTCTCCTTATGTACTAAAAATCTGGCAGCCTTCTAAACAGAATTTGAGAGCGGAATTAACTGCCTAGATTAAAAATGGAGGAATTCATAATGCCTGAATACGTTTGTATTCCAACTGAGTTTGTTTCTCTTAGTGTGCAAATGATTTTTACTCTGAGAATTGTGGTTCTGTGTATCTTTTTTGAGAAAGTTCAGAGTAGGATAGTCTTAAAGGAAAGAATTTACAGATGGAATGCTAAATTGTCAACAATGATAATGAAGGAAAAAGGGAGGCCTTTCCTGATAAATAAGGCAACATTGATGGCAGCTGGAGCTAACAGCTCCCTGCCTATGAGGTGCTTCTCAGGGCTATCTGGTAAAGGTCCACCAATGAAATACAGTCGTAATTAGATTCCAAGTAATAATGAACAAAGCTTTAAGTGAAGCATGGTTAGACATGCCAAGGCTTTTGGAATGTTGTTTCTTTGCTTGATTTTTGTTTAGAAATAGTTTAATTAGCCATATTTCTTTTTACAGTGAATACAATCCCTTACCACATCCAGCTCACAAGAAGCAGTCAGCCTTGTCTACCTTTCCTTAAGACAGAGACCAGAGTACATATGTCTGCTCTGAACAGGCAGCTTGCTTCTAGAGACCTCAGCCATCTCAGATGGCTATTGCTTGGCTCTTCCTTTATCTGCCTGATTGCTGTTTGCCTACTGTGTGGAAAGAAGTCTCAAGTTGCTTTTCTTCTCTCTGTCCTTCAAAGCAGGTTGGGTTGAAACAAAGCAAAACAAAAAAGCAGAGGCTGGGGATACGGGTTGGTAAGAGAGTGACTGCACTGGCTCCCATGAAGAAAGAAAACAAGAAGACTAGTCTGTGGGTATAGCTAGAGAACACATGTGTAGCCTCTTTCAGTGAGCACAGAGTACTGGCACTATAATTCAGGGCTCCTGGCTTGACTGACATAGTGATAAGCCACCATCTCTGTAGGGAACAAGGCAGCAAGCTGGCAGTCATGATGATTTTGAAACCTTAAAGCCTACTCCCACTGACACATCTCCTCAAACAAGGCCATACCTCCTAATCCTTGCCAAAACACTTCCACCGACAAGGGACCAAGCATTCAAATATACAAGCCTTTGGGTTGATTCTCTTTCAAACCACAGTAGCTACCATGATACGTTCTTTCCCTCAAGACAGGGCTACTCATTCACTTGAAGTAGTGTCAGTGTTTCTCAGTGCAAAATATCAGACACTATCATTGGCTCCTCAGGAAACAATAAACCTCCAGGGTAGAGAGACTTGCTTCATGGTAGGATCCACTTGCACCCAGGTCAAGCACCTGTGATACAAGCCTGTTTATCTGAACACTACTTGAGGAACCAGCTGCACATAAGATTGTGTATAGACTTAGAAGTCTGGGTCTTCTCGAATCTTCTAGGGACACTGGTGGATTCATAAGGGCCTCCTTCTTAGTGTGAGAAAGGCAATGGGATGAACCAATGTTACCTACTGAGAACTAAGAGCCATGCAAATGGTAAAAAGTTCTCTGCAGAAACACACACACAGGAGTGCGCGCATGCACGAATGCGCGCGACACCAAAGGCTGGAAATTGGGGTGTAAAGAAGATATCTGTGATGAGAATAAATAAATAAAAACAGAGAGGAGGCCTACACAAGCTGGAGGAAGGACAGAGTTTTGTTTAAATGGATACTGTGGTTTGTAGACCCAGCAGGATAAACAGAATCCAAGGTATATGAGAATAGAGGCTAGGACCCTGTTCCAGACCTGGGGGGTGCTGGAGTCTCAGAGGAGTATCTTATTGTGTAACATGTAAGTCTGAGTTTATACTCCCATGTAGAACTCGAAGCCTAGGACCATACCATGGTCTTGTCTTCCTCAGGGCTTTCTCAGAGATAAGGCCATGACAGACATGTGACAGTGGGCAGCTCTGGGTGCATCCCTCCCTAACTATCCCCCTGTCCCCACTCTCGACCCTTCCACGGGCACTCACCCTGTGAGCCAGCTAGAATAGTTCCAGAGACTGCCCCTCTAGCCTTGACTATGGCTGCTGAATCTGTTATCTTGGAGACAAGGGAAACCACCAGTGTGCCTGTTCCAGACAATGCCATGGAGCCCAGGAAAGGTTCCAAACACAACCCAACCCTGTGAAAAGAAGTGGAGCTTTGATGAGGAGATTGGGGACCTAGAGCTGAATTTCCACCAGCCAACCTGAAAACCCCCAGGGCTCAAGGGTGGATGGAGAGGCTGCTCAGAGTTGGTGGTAACAGTTAGCCTGTCCCCATCCTTGGTGGGAAAGATCCTGACCCTGTTCAGAAATCAGGAACCATTTCAGAGAGTACAAATATTTACTCCAAGGCAGAAGGCTAAACCAGCCAGGTCCTGTTGCTTACAAATGGCAGGCCCTAAAATTTACAGCTCACTTCACCTACCCTCCAGCCTACAGGGACAAGTGGGGCCTCAAGTCCCCTCCTTCTCTCCATGCCTGAAAAAGCCACTCTGGTTAAAGACACACCTTTAATGATGGGTGCCTTTTATGATAACAAAAATCAGAGAGGGACTGAACACTAGCCTCCCCTCAGCCTCTGAAGGCCTTTACCACCTAAGGCTAGGGGAGTCAGGAAGGAGGTGTCTCTTTCCTGGGCTTAGTCAGTGAAGATTTCCGAAGATGCTGATGAGATAGGTTCCGTTTTCCCAGCTCTCTCCAGGCCTGAAAAAGCCACTCTGGTTAAAGACACACCCAGTGGTACAAAGCAGCCAATGAGATAGGTTTCCTTTTCCCAGCTCTCTCCAGGCCTGAAAAGGCCACTCTGGTTAAAGACACACACAGTGATACAAAGCAGCCAATGAGATAGGTTTCATATTCCCAGCTCTCTCCAGGCCTGAAAAAATACACTCTGGTTGAACACACACAAACCAGATAATGAGATAGATTTTGAGTTTCCTTGCTTTCTCCAGACCTAAAAAAATCCACAGTTGAAACACACTCAGTGATGGAAGGCAGCCAATGACCTAGGTTTCATTTTTTCCTGATTTCTCCTGGTCAGTCTCAGTTAGAAAGAATGTCCTATTATTCTATAACTGAGGGTTCCAAGTGTTACTGAGTTTGCTATGTGCTGAAAAATATTACATCTTTCCCAGCTTTTCCCCCATCAATGACAGTGATGTGAGAGAAACTTGTAATAAAATTGACAATTTACTAATAATCTTACTTAGGAAATGTTAATTTACACAAAGTGGAATTTAATTAAAGGAGTACTGCCTCCCATATAACTGGAAAATAAGTAGTAGATAACCAGGTTTGCTAGACACTGGAAAAGAGAAATTTTGTCCCGTATTTGAAATTTAGTGTTGTTGAGAAAGTTTCTGCTATTGCTCACCAAGATTGACCTCCAATCAGGCTCCCTTCCCATAACAACACAAGACAGCCCTGACTCACAATCAGCCGTTAGTTCCATCCCAAAACAAACAACATGTCTCTAAAGGGCAGCTCTAGCCAACATGACAAGGCCATGGTCTGCCATCAAACCCTCTGAGCTCTTATCAGAAAAGGCAAATTCTGTAGGTGGGGAAGATAGACCTGGGAAGGAAACTTTCAAAAAGAACAACACTGGTATAATTAAAAAAAAATAATTCCGGCAACATATTTGCTATATAAATCTCCCATCTGCCCAAGTTGCCTGGCTTCCGGTCTCCTGTCTCTGTTTAAGTTGTTCAGATTGTTCCCTGGGGCTGGGACTGAAAGAGACTGAAGGATGACTGAGTGCGAAATGCTCAGCCTACAGTGTAAATAAGTTAATAAAATCTTCTATTTGTGGCCAGCTCCTCTTTGAACATTAACTAGAGCCAATTTATTATCATTATTACTAAGCCGTTTCCTTTAAAAACTTCTAGATTTATTTTTACTATTTTATGTGCATGAGTATTTTTTTTCTGCATGAATATCTGTTCACCACATCTGTGCTTGGTGCCTGAGGAGGTGATCCATGTGGATCCTATGCAACAAGAAGTCCTCTTAACCACTGAACCACATCTACAGTCTACTTTTTCTTTCCTAATCTCCTAGTGTGTGGATTGAATTCTCACTGGGAAGCCACATTTTTGCTTTAAGAACAAAATATTCAAAAAAGGGGCTATACTTTGTAGTTTTACTGACTATTTACCTTAAATATCCTCTGGGAGGGTGTTAACCCCAGTGGGTGAGAATAAGACTGTTATGATATATAATGGGGTGGGAGAGCGTACCATGTTGGGCCCATGTCAAGATATTCCCCTGAGGAATTAGGCCAGGAAATAGCTCTGGTACAAGGAGGTTTACTGTAGTAGGGAAGAGTGGTAAGGTTCTGGAGAAATTGGAGTAGTGGCATCGAGCAAGCCATGAGGGCAGAGGGAGAGAAAAGGCAGAGAGGGGGGGGGAGAGAGCGAGAGAGGATAGTGAGAGAGGAGAGAGAGGAGAGAGCTGGGGTGGCTGGGGGTCCTTATATCGGGTACACACCGGCAGGAGATGCTATAAGACATTACTTGGCTCCCAAGGGTAGGCTAGTAGGGTCACCTGTGTGCTAACAAAGACCACCTCCGCAATTCTTGACCCAAAGCTCCAACTCACAGAGATCTGCCTGCCTCTGCCTCCGGAATGCTGAGTATAAAAGAGTGCATCACCATGTTTCATGCCTGGCTAGAAATATTTGGTTTTGACTGTTAAAGAAGCAGCTGGGCATGGTGGTGTCCCATCACTTCTCAATGTTCAGTCTGAAGGTGCAGAGTTCGAGGGCAATCTGGCTTGAATGTCAGAGATCTACATCAAAAAAGCCAAACGTTTGAGATGTAGCTTAGTTAGTTGTAGATTGCTTACCTTGTAAGCATAGTGCTCTGGGTTCAATCCTCAGCACTGGGAAGAGAGAGAGAGAGAAATTTTGTAACCAGAATGCCAGAGTTTCATATGCCTGCCACTGCCATTCTGCTTCTGTCTGGATTGCCTGGTCACGATTCTGTGGGGATGGGAGCCTTGCATTGCCAGAAAGGGTACCTTCGATGCAAAATCCCAATTTCAGGGTTTCCTGGGATTCAGGCAGGCAACTAAGTATTAAATCTCAGGGGGAGACAGACAGAGGAAAACAAAATCCTACTGCTCTAAAATGTTTTCACTCTTTTAGTGTCTGCTGTTTCCTAAAAACAGCTGAAAACACAAAATGGGAATGGACAGCAAGAGTCTGTCCTGGCTTGAAAGGTGGCAGTGGTGTCTGCCTGGAGGGTGGTGGCATCCTGGGGGTGGGGTGGCCTATGTCCACCAAGAACCAGGATGAGGGTTCTGGCAGCTGCTGCTTGGCAACTGGTGACAAATAGCAGGGGCTAGCAACACAAGCTTGTCAGAGCAGGTATTGGTGGGTCCTAGGCTCCCCAAAGTAAAGATAGCTCTCAGCCCACTTTGGTAAAATAGATGAACAGCCCACCACTGTGAAATAGATGATGACTTTTATTTAGTGAATCATGGAAAAATATATAGTTTGTAGGCAGTAGGGGATTTTTTTTGGATGTGGACCCATAAATGGCCAGATTCTAATGCTCTGTTTGCGTCCAGAGCTCAAGTTGTTTACATGCCCTCCAGGCTGGCGGAAGCGGGGAGACAGCTCTTTCCTATGCCTGCCGACCTCAGTTTTGAGGGACCCAGCGTCTTGATTCACTCAGTCTCACCTGGTTTGTCAGCTCCCATGGAGGCACAGTCCACAACCCAACACTGTGTGGCAAACAGGGAAGGCACGATCCACCAGCCCCAAATGTCACTGCAAAAGCCACCGAATATAAACACAGAATTCAAAAAAAAAAAAAAACTTTTTTTTTGGTTTTTCGAGACAGGGTTTCTCTGTATAACAGCTCTGGCTGTCCTGGACTCGCTTTGTAGACCAGGCTGGCCTCGAACTCACAGAGATCCACCTGCCTCTGCCTGCCAAGTGCTGGGATTAAAGGCATGCGCCACCACCGCCCGGCCCATCAAAATTCAAAATTTTAAGCCACATTTTATCCTGAGATATGAAGATATGAGAAGGCAGCAGGTTGACATTTTAAAAAACAAAACAAAAAAATTATTTATTCTATATGTAGGAGTGTTTTGCCTCTATGTATGTCTACGCACCTCCCATTTGTCTGGTACCCATGGAGGCCAGAAGAGGTACTGAATTCCCCCGGACTGGAATTACTTACTGATGGTTGTAAGTTGTCATGTGATGTTGGGAAGTAAACCCAGGTCCTCTGGAAGAGAGAGCAGCCAGTACTCTAAACTGCTGAGTCATCTGTCCAGCCTCTAGCAGCTTAACATTTAAAAGAAAAAAAATCAAATATATAACCATGAACACCTAGGGCTGGGGAGTTGCTTCCGTTGTTAAAGATCAAGCAGTGCAAGTAAGAGCACTGGAATTCAGAACCCTGCATTCACATAAAAGCCAGGCAGGTGTGGCAGCCTCTTGTAGTCCCAATACTTTGGAGGCATATATCCGTGGTCCGCCTGAGTAAGCTGGCTAGCCAAATTGGTGAGCTCTGTATTCAGTGAGAGACTGTGCCTCAATACAAAGTGGAGATCCAACAAGGAAGACAATCCCTACAAGTCAAGTTTGTTTTCTCACATGCACACATTCGTGAGCTTGTGTGAGTTCACGAGTACACACACACATATATATCCGTGTGCGCGCGGGCACACACACACCTCTGTCTTACATATCATATCTTACCTCCATTCAGCAGCAGCCAGTGTAGCTTTACAGGGATGGGGAAGTGGGAAAGAGTATTTGGGGGTCAGGTGGAGATGGCACAAAGGCAGTTATTTTGGAGTTCAGTCTTGCCCCTCTGATCAGATGACCAGCCACAGTCTGAGACTTCTTCTGATGCCCAATGTTTGTATCTCTCTCATTATCCCTTGTAGTCTTATCCCATTCCATGGATGTTTTGGCTCAGAACGAGAAATGCTAAATTCAGTAAGTGATCTACTGTTGTCAACTTTGTACTCCTCAAGGGGCATCAGGGTTGGGAGAGATTAATGTAAGACAAATAAGCCATTCACAGTGTGTCCATATCAAACTAAAGTACCACATGTGTTGGACCCTGTTAGTAAGGTTGAAGTTACTGGAAAACCATGAACTCAGTGCTCAATGACAGACTCTCTTTTCTCAGCAGTGTTCCCGCTTTCACCTGATCTGAGGAGCCTGAACCCCATACCTTCTATATAAGGAAGGTATATATCAGGGAAGTTACAGACCCAACCCTTTCTCTTGATAAGAAACCCAACCAGTGATCACCTGGGATTCCTGGAAACTCCTCCCCAAGCTAATGAGATCTCTGGATGCCTTGGCTTTCAGCCAATGACCTTTGTCCGTGCCTCTATTCATACCTAGAGTTCTTCCCCCACTCCCACTGCCCATGGGATAATTGGGTACTACATTCCCTTTCTTATGATAGGACCATGCTACTAAAGTATACCTGGCCATCTTAGCCCCAGTGAATCAAACACATTCACCTCCAACCCCCCACCATTGCCCAAGATTTATAATGTCCCTTAAACTCTCTCTTTCCATTCCTCCACCATAACTGTCTGAGACTCGTTGTTTATTTTGGGCTTGGGAATGAAGAACTGGTCATTGGATCTGCCTGCCTAGCTAGGCTTGGTTGGGGCACAGGCTCCTGTTTTGCCACTGCTGCCGCCGCCTAGCCAGATCGCCTACTGCAGGCAGCCGAGGCTTATCTCTGAGCACCTGGAGTGCCAGTTCATACCCCTGCTCACACTGCTGCCTGGCCAGGCTGGCGTCTCAGTCACTACTTTCAGTCATCTTCTGCCACTTGCCTTCTGCAGGTTGCTGATTGTTCCCAAAACAGTCACCAGACACCACCACCCCGCTGCCTGCTTGGCTAGGCTCGGGAGCCTTGAGCTCCTTGAAGCTGCTAGGCCCAACACTGTCAGTTTAACTAATAGAGCTGTGACCTCTTATTGCATGACAGAGAGGGTTAGGGCTACCCTAATTCTCCTGCTTGCTTAGATAAGAGAGTTGTAACACTTGATGGTGCAGAGGATCCTTTCTCCCACCTCTATGGAATATCCTGTGACATGGATCCCATTCCATGTTTCATTATTTTACTGCCCAGACCAATATAACTGGGACCTTCTGGCGGAGGAACATGCCCTTCCTGTTTGGTATTTGACAAGCCCCAAGCCCCATTGAAAGCCTCAGAATGACACACATACATACAGTTTGCCTTTTACAATATGGAACACAAATGTGTGTTTCTTTTTTTCTTTTTTTTTTTTTTTTGCTGTTGTTAATTTCTCTGTGTAGCCCTTGTTGTCCTGAAACTTGCTGTGCAGATCTACCTGCCTCTGCCTCTTGAGTGTTGGGATTAAAGACAGGTACCACCATGCCTGGCTTCAAATGTGTTTTTCTAATACAAAACATTAAAGTGGTGAGACCTATCCTTCTTGACCCCTATAATTTTCCTACAGATGTTGTTTCCGGAATATACTGAAACCCAGAACACTTGAACAATAAAGGATGCTAAGCAGTTCAAAGTCTTTCATTAAGACTTAAAAAAGGCCTCAGAGATGACTCAGCAGTTACAAGCACTGGCTACACTTCCAGAGGACCCAAGTTCAATTCCCAGAACCCACAAATGCCATCTTACTTCCTTTGGGAGCCAGGCATACATGTGGTACACTCACATATAAAATAAAAATAAATTTAAAAAACCCATAAAATATAAAACTATTTAAAAAGTATTCCCTCTTGTTGAAATTGAGTTGTTTCTGATGGATTTGGCGTTTGCCATATCTAATGAAATTGTGGGGAGCAGACAGCAGTGTGTGCCCGTGGTTGACTGTGTAGAGAGCCCAAAGTGGCCATGTGGTTTGCTATGGTCAAGTTAAAGAAATTTCAAGGTAGGTTGAAGACTTTTCAGAAAATCATCATGTCTGCCTTCTGCTTTAAACCTTCTGCAGCTTCTTTCTGTCACACTTATCAGCTTTCATTTGGTTGTTCTTTGCCAAAATCTACCAGTTGGTTGTTGTTTTGAGTTTGGGGTATTTGTTGTTGTTGTTGTTTTTGTGAGACAGGGTATAGGGTAACCCAGGATGGCCAGGAACTCAGTCTATGGTCAGTGTTGACCTTTAGCTCCTGAACCTCCTGCCCTCACCTTCCGAGTGCTAGGATTACAGGTATGTGCCATTGTACCTGCCTCCAATCCCTTAAATAACCTTGAACTCATTTCTTTCCTTTCTTTTTGAAACTTTAAATCTATGGTACTGGGGAGAGAAGAAAAAATCAGTGGATAAAGCACCTGATATACAAGCATAATGGACCTAGAGTTCATATCCACAGACTCCATGAAAATACTGGGTGGGTATGGTCACCCACCTTTAATTCCAGCCCTGAGATGGGGAGAGAGGGGATCTCAGAGAAAGCTAACTAACCATGCTAGCCTCAGGGTTAATTGAGAGACTCTGCCTAAAGGAATAAGGCAAAAAGCAATCAAGGAAGAGATTGGTCAGCCTAAGGCCTCCACATGCCCATGCACACCCACACAGATACACCCAAAAAATGAAAACAATCGAATTTATTTTAGTGGATACATAAAAGCCAAAATTGTGCATATTTGTAGTGTACCACGTAGTGTAGTGATATTCATGTAGACTGCATAATGTTTTCATTAGGTATATATATGTCTATCACCTCAAGCATCATTTCTTTAAGGAAAAACATTCAAAATTCTTCCTTTCTGGCTTTTTGAAATATAAAGTGAGTGACTGTATATATTAAGCTTATACACTCTGTGGTGCAATCCATGCTGGAACCTCTCACTTCTGGTTGTAACTAGTTACCCCTCCGCCCATTAACCTTCCTTCTCCCAGACCTTGGTAACCACTGCTCACTCAGTGTCTGTGAGATCAACTTTGTTTCTGAATTCTTTATTTTCTGGTTTATTAACACCTTTCAGATATGCAGGTTGTAGGATTTCCTTCACTCTTTCAAAAAAAATATTAGCTTTATTTTAAGTGTAAGTGTGTTCTGCCTGCCTATATTTGTCTCTGTACCACATGTTTGCAGTGCCCACAGACACCAGAAGAGCGCATCATATCCTCTGGACTGAGTTTGGATGGTAGTGAGTTGTTATGTTGTTGCTAGGAACTGAACCCAGATCTCTTGGAAGATCGGCAAGTGCTGCTAACCACTGAGCAATCTCTCCAGCCTAGGTTTCCTTCCTTCTCTATTGTGGTGAGCTGAAACCCTAAGATGGCGCCTGGCTTATTGCCAGAAAGCTCAAGCTTAGCTGTAAACAAGCCTTAGTTGGTAGCAGCTGCCTAGCCCGGTGTGCTTCCTCCTTTTGTGAGCCTATCTTGGATCGCTAGGTGGCATGATCTGATTGGGTTTGAGTAGGCATATAAGGGCTTGGGGGAGGAGAAGCAGAGACACAAGCAGAGAAGCAGAGACACAAGCAAGGATTGGGAAGACTGTTTTCAAGGGACCTGAATAAACTGCTTGAGAAGAGCTTTTGCGAGTTGCGTCGTCCTTGCTGGTCGAGGGGGACGCGACACTCTATTCCCAGTGCTATGCTGAAACATTATGTTTTAATAAGAATCTCATTTTCCTCTTCTTGCTTTTGTCTTCTATCCTTTTGAGGTCTTGCTGAAAATCCCTTGCCAATGACAACACTTTGTCATTTAATTCAGGTCTTTGTGTGCATTTCATAAAGCTCACACATGCAAAATGATCTGTTATGAAATAGAAGAACACATTTGCAGGGCTGGGGTGATGACTCAGTGGGAAGAGTGCTTCTACATGCATGGAGATTTGAGTTTAAATCTCTAGTACACACACATGCACGCGCACACACACACACACACACACACACACACACACACACACACACGCACAAACCCTTAGACATAGCTGCATATGTCTGTAACCTAGCATTGGATTCAGAAACAAAAAGATCATGAGGACTCACTAAACAGAATAGCCAAAATGGCAAGTTTCCTGTTCAGTGAGAGACCGTGCTGCCAGTAAAAATGCAGTGTCGGAGATGCACCTGCATATTCACATGCGTGTGGTATACACAGATACCAGTCATAGACAGACAGACAGACAGGCACAGACAGACAGACTCACACACACACACACACACACACACACACACACACACACACACACAAATACATCTAATGAAAACAAAAGGGAGATTTTCAGAACAAATTACTTCTTGCAATGGCCAGATGTCCAGTGTAAGCCCCCACTGGTCATCCCAGTATGCTCAAGATGGAAATAGTACTGACAGAGAGCTAGGGACAAAAGAGACCAAAATACCTGCCCTTTTGCAATTACATGCCAACAAGGGAAAATTAAGCAAGACTAACAACCAAAGAAAACTGTCTCTTGGGCTATGAGGGAGATTAATCCCAGGATCCCAAATCCCAAAACTGAATTCAAATATTTTAAGTACCTTATAAAGCTGCAAAGCATGTGGTCCACGTACATCCTTCTGCATATTTTAAATCATCTCTAGATTATAGAGATATATACAACCTTTTCAAAGTTGTACCAACTTTAAAAAGGCCCAGCTTCTATTTCTATCAAAATAAATTATACACATATGTATAAATATAAGCACATATAATATACACACATTTATACACATACCTATATTGCACAATACTGGGGATTTCATTCATGTTAAGTCCCAACCTTTATATATTTTATTTCTTTAAAATATATTTATTTTTATCTTATGTGGGTTTGAATGCCTGCATATGTGTTTTTGCACTGTGTGTGTGCCTGGTACCTGTGGAGGCCAGAAAAAGGCATCTGAGTTACAGGTAAGTGTGAGCCACCTGATACAGGTTCTGGGAACTGAACCTTGATCCCTACAAGATCAGCCATTGCTTTCAACCACTGAGCTATCTCTCCAGATCCTATATTTTATTTCTTTATGAAATATTTATTTTAAAATTAGAATGTCAAAAACAGATGGAATAGCTGTGTTCTCACTACTAAATTACCAGCTTTGCAATCCTTTTGCTCCTGGCTGCAATCTCCTCTTTCATGATTACAATTTAAACCAGTTTCTTTTTCATTCACACACAGTTGAGTTTTGTTTTTCTGGAGAACCCAAATAGTTGATTTCTTCCATTTTGTCAAGCCCACCACACACACACACACACACACACACACACACACACACACACACACATCCTTATCCCAATCCTGAAAGATGCTCACCTTTCAACTCTCACTTCAGGGACCCTACTTTCAGCCTCTCTCTGGTGGGGTCCCCTGTTAGGTTCTGCAAAGACTACTATGTAACACTCCAAGTATGTAAGTGGCTTAAGGAAGACCCCCTCCCCTTCACTCCTCACCAGGGACAGCTCTCTCCAAGCTCTTCACAGACAACTTCTGCAGGTACCAGCTCAGCCCAGATTCTATGCCACACAATGTTGAGGATACAGTGGTGTAACGAAAGAAAGAAAACAGCATTGGTTGGACCGCAAAGAAAACTGATGTAATTCCTTCAATGAGATTTATCAGAATGAGAGATCCTTAGGACTATAAGTGGGCTTTGAGGTGGAGGGGGAACATTAGCTAGAAACAACGCAATGTAAAGAGGTCTAAACATGAGGGGATCTTAGAGAGATGGAGATCCTTCTTCCTAAAGCCTGGAGAAGACCTTCCTTAAGAGAGAAAATGAAGGTCAGGCATAGTGGTGCACACCTTTAATTCCTGCACTCAGGAGACAGCAGCAGGAGGATGGATCTCTGTGAGTTTGAAGCCAGTCTGCTCTATGTAGTGAGTTCCAGGCCAGCCAGGGTACATAGTGAGAAATCTGTCTAAAAAAAAAAAAGGAGATAGGGAAAGAAGTGGGCAAAGAGAGGGGTGAGAAGAAGCCTCTTCAGAGAGCTGCCTACAGGGTACCCAGAGGTCCTCCTGAGGATTCTTGGACCAATCCTTAGAACAAAGGAAAAACAGGACTTTTATAATCTTTTAGGGTGGTAAGAAGTTTCACATCACGTGATTTAGTTCTCCCAAGCACAGGTGATGGGGAGCATGGAGGAGTCAGATACCATGAACTGAGAACTGTCAAGTCACCTCTCTGGCCTAGAGAGAGTGGCAGGGTGGCGAGGCCAATTCAGGATATGGAATCTAGCTAAATTACAGACCTGTGTTCTAATAAATGGAACTCCTACAAAGAAATTAGGTAAATTCTGACCCACAGTGGCTCTGGGAGGAGTGGAGGAGGTACCCATTTGAACTAAACTTGGAGAATTTCAGAATTTTTTTCTTTTTGTAATTTCCAACAGCATCAGATCCACAGTGGAACAAGTTTCCCAGGTGACACTAATAAGGGACCAATATTAGAGAACTTCATGTAGTCTCTACCATAGGAGCCCATTTGTATTGCATTCCTACTGGAAGGAATCTGCACATAAACACCAATGGGTTGTTTATTCTGAGTCAACCTTCAGTCTAGATGCAACCCAAATTGTGGCTTACAAGGAATGCCAGCTTCATGGCCTGAGTGTTTGCAAGCTTTCCTCAGCAATACAAAGACTAGATAATGAGGGAACAGCAGAATTTCAGAGACAAGGTTGGGTACCTGGCCAGAGGGACAGGCCTAAACTTTGGAAGGGTTGACTACTTTTATTTTCCCTCCCTATTGAATGAAAAAAAGAAATAAAAAAGAAAGGACATGATTGCTCCTAGGTATGGTGGAGGAAGTTTATCGTAAATAAAAGGGAGACCATAGCCAGAGGCAGGGACATCTGGGAGAGTCCAGAGAGTAAACATGACCAGACTGACCTGGGCCATGTGCCAAGGGGGAGAGGAGAGAGGAGAGGAGCCACTAACCAAGATAGGCAGCCTGGGCCAAGAATCTGGACAAGAGAGTAGAGGAAAAAAGATCAGATAACCAAAATGGCTGGATTATGTAGAGTAGGGTGCTCCAGCCCATGGGGTGGAGAGTTCAGGGTAGAGGACAGGGTGTGCCAGCCAGGCATATCATGTAACAGGTAGGGACTGAGGGCTGCAGGGAGAACCTGGCAGGCACGTCTGCTTTGATATGCTAAATGAGCACCTATATTGCCTGTTGGTTAAAGGCGAGCTGAAAGACAAACTTTTAGGATGCTGTCCTTTCTGGTTTCAATTGCTTGATGGAGGGGTCACAATGTATGTACACTGTGGGACTTGGTTTCTTTGCTTTATTGCTGAGACTGGGGACTTCAGCCTTCCCCAGTGAGAAATTCTCAGCACTCAGAGATAAAGGAAAAACTTTTTAAACTAGTGTGCGGCTGTAACCTCTAGCTATTGCTTAAAAGGGCCCAGACTAGATCAGAAATAACTCATGGTTTATAGAGGGTTAGGTATTATCAAAAATGTGTGACCATCTTAGGTTGTTTTCCTCCCGCCCCAAAGAATATTTTTCTGGACTTAAGCAAGTTTAACAGAAGCTGAGATTTGCATCCTAGTCAAGACAGCTATCTCTTAAACAAACAGAACATGCTGTGTAAGCGGATATTGGTAATAGTCACTTCTGAAGGAAAAGACGGGCACTTTTCAGAAAAACAGGAAGGTCAAGTAGGGTTACAAAGAGGTCAGCAATTCAGTGTTGGTTTTGTTGTCTCAGATTGAGACAGGTTCCTATTCTGTCTTCCTTATTTTTCATTGTTTTATTTATTTATTTATTTATTTTTTTTCGAAGCAGGTTTTCTCTGTGTAGCCCTGGGGGTCCTGGAATTCACTCTCTAGACCAGGCTGGCCTTGAACTCAGTGATTCACTTGCCTCTGTCACCCACGCTGGGATTAAAGGCATGCACCACCACCACCTTGGGCTCCTATTCTGTTTTGGAGACAGGGTTTCTCTGTGTAGCCCTGAGAGGCCTGGGACTCTCTCGAGACCAGGCTAACCTTGAACTCAGAGATCTTCCTGCCTCTACTCCCCAGGGCTGGGACTAGAGGCATGCACCATCACTGCCGGCTACTATTCTGTTTTCTTTCTTTCTTTCTTTCTTTCTTTCTTTCTTTCTTTCTTTCTTTCTTTCTTTCTTTCTCTCTCTCTCTCTCTCTCTCTCTCTCTCTCTCTCTCTCTCTTTCCCTCCCTCCCTCCCTCCCTCCCTCCCTTCCTTCCTTCCTTTTTTTGGTTTTTCGAGACAGAGTTTCTCTGTATAACAGCTCTGGCTGTCCTGGACTCACTTTGTAGACCAGGCTGGCCTTGAACTTACAGAGATCCACCTGCCTCTGCCTCCCGAGTTCTGGGATTAAAGGCGTGCGCCACCACGCCCGGCATGTATCCTAATAGCTCCTAAGGAAACGAGTTAATTACATCTAATGTTAAGGCTTATTTTATCCGAGTCTAAAACCTGCGTTTGATATAAGCAGCTCTGTCTTCACCAACTCTGTGTAGTAGAGAGGCACTACCGAACTGGAGAATATAGCACTTTCAACACAGTCTTAGTAGGTTTCTAAATTAGATAAGAATATATTTCAAGGCTCCAGGTATTAAGTTATTCAATAATGTGAGACTACTGCACACAAACTAGACCAAGATTACACAGACGCTTGCGCTCCCTAGCGTCCGAAAAGGAGCTCCAAAACACAGCCTAAGCCATAAATAGGAAGCTCCACCCAGGGCCCAGTTGGATACCTTAGCCCAAGTCTTTAAGGAATGCCAATCAGACAGCCACTTCCGCACGAAGGCGGAACTTCCTCCTCCAGTGCGCACGCGTGGGGGAAGCCCCGTCCCGGAACTGCAGTTCCAGACGCTGCTGCAGTTCCGGGTCGAGGTGGCGTAGGCGGCCGGGTGAGTGAGGCAGCTGCGACGATGAGTGCTCTGGGTAAGTGTGAAGCGGAGCGGGCCGTGGCCGACTGCGGAAGGGTTCTAGGTGTCCCCGCAGCATAGTGGTTCACGGTTGTCCCCACAGCTCTGGTTCCCGGGTGGCCCACGCCTGACAGCTATTGCTTCGGTCATCAAGGCCCAGCATCTTCCCTAGATGGTCTCCATGCGGCCTTTGTACCCGAGGGACTCTTGCAGGCGGTGTAGGACACTTCCCACGTCCCATTTCTAGTGACGTTCCCTTTTGTCGAGGTGGGACCGAGGTACGGTGGGGTCTTCGTGCCTCCAATGCGTGGGACCGCTGGGCAAGGCTCTCTACACAGGCGCCATGCTAAGCGGTTTTTGACATGCGTCACCACTTCGTATTCAAATGACGACCCAGTAGGATAAATATCTCATTATCCTCAAACTGCCGATGAGGAAACTGAGGCACAGAGATGTTCACCAAAGACTCAGAACTGGCAAGTGCTGGATCCATATTCGAATTGAGTTTTACCTTATGCTTTTCACAATATCTGTTCTTTCTCATTTAAAGAGAGTCAGGCAGCTTCCACTCAAATGAGTCATGCATAACATACCCCCCCCCCCATCTTACTGTCTCCATTCCCGAGGACCGGACACCCACTACAGGTTTTACACAGTGCTGGGAATGGAACTTAAGACTTCATTCATGCTACATCTCCAGCTCTAGATTACTTAAAATATCATTAGAAAACTCCGTGAATTTTAACCTATCTGGCCAAAGCCGGGATGGAAATGGTGTTTCCCTTGTTCTAATAGGGAGGAGAGCTCAGTGCACTCTATTAAACACAGAAATTGAAAAGCATCTCAGATTTGTCCTCCATCTTTAAAATGGCTTATGTAGGTCAAGCATCATTCTGTCACTTCTTTTGGTAATTTCAATTATTTGTGCACACTGTAAAATCAGATGTTATCAATTAGAGATTATCACATCCCTCTCTTTTTAGGCAGTATTGTTGAATGTTGTATGCAAATTAAGTGTTGGAGCTGGGATCCTAACCAGAGTTAGTTCATGTATCTACTCCAGTTCCTGTGTTCCCTCTACTCCAAGCCAAACTCCCTGTTCTCTGGGGTGTTTCATTTTCTGGCTGGGAGCATCTTCTCTATGTGTGTTAAGCCATTTTCATGTCCTCGGTGTGTTTTAGGTTCATTGGAAAGTGTATGTTGCATTAGAACCTATGCTCTCTAGTCACTTACCTAAAAGAATGTTTCTTTTCAGCAACCATGAAGTTGAAGGAGACAAAATCAAGGCCAAAGCCACCAAGCCGTGGCACATTTCAGACAAAGGGCATCAAAGTTGTGGGGAAATGGAAGCAGGTGAAGATCGATCCAAATCTGTTTGCAGATGGACAGATGGATGGCTTGGTGTGCTTTGAGGAGTTGACAGATTACCGATTAGTCTCCCCTGCCAAGAATCCCTCCAGTTTCTTCTCAAATGAGGAGCCCAAGAAGAGAAAGGCCCAAGCTGCTTCCGAAGAGGAGGAGGAGGAGGAGGAGGAAGGAGAGTCCAGCTCCCCAAAGAAAAAGATCAAATTGAAGAAGCATAAAGATGTGCTGGCTGCTGAGGGAAGTGCCGCTCAGCATGAACTTGAAGTCAAAGATTCTGAAGAAGAGACTCAGGAGTATGTCACTGTTTGTTCTAATCAAAAGGTAGAAGGAGCAGCATCAGAAGGCCTGGTACAGGCTGTTCCCAGAAAGAAGAAAAACAAAGGGAAAAAAAAAGTAGACACTTCTAAGAGCGCTGCCCCTAAAGTGCCCAAAAGAGCAAAGACATGGATGCCTGAAGTGCATGACCAGAAGGCAGACGTGTCAGCCTGGAGGGACCTGTTTGTGCCCAAGGCCGTTCTTCGAGCACTCAGCTTCCTAGGCTTCTCTGCACCCACCCCAATCCAAGCTCTGACTTTGGCCCCTGCCATCCGTGACAAACTGGACATCCTTGGAGCTGCTGAGACAGGTAAGGGCTGTTCTGTCTGTCTTTCCCAGGCAAGAGAGTTTCTGGATCCTGTCTTCAGTTGCTCATAGGCTGGAAAGCTGCAAGAGGGGATTGTTGGGAATGTGACCCCAAAAGCCACGGTGAGTGAAGGTGTTGAAACCATCCTGCTCTGGGCTGAAATCTGTCCCTGCCTGACTCTGGTACCCTTGCTTTATCTCCTCATCCCCATATGAGACCAAGGTAGCAGCACTACTTAACATCTGTCTGCTTTGCTGTGCTGTTCTTCGCCAGGTTGAGAGTGTTCTCTTACAAATCCACTGAGTTTCTTTTTTTAATAAAAAAAATGCATGCTAGATTTTTTTTTACAAATGTCCTTATTGTATGTATTTAGATATGTAGGCTTTTAGTCTGTTGATAAAGGCACATTACCTTGATTTTTCAGAAATGAAAACTAAACATTCTTCAGAAACAGTGAGCTTGATCACGTGTTGTTTCTATATCATTGGATTTGGTAAAGTGAATATGAAACTAGAATATTCATGTATAGTTTTCTTGTAATGTTGTCTGGTGTTGGAGTTGAAAATAGCACTGGGTTCAGTAACTTTTGAAGTGTTCTCTTTTCAGTTATCTGAAATAGTTTTAAATAATTGGTATTTTTTTTTCATCCTTAAATGTAGGGGCTGGAGAGATGGCTCAGAGGTTAAGAACACTGGCTAGTACTCTGTTCCAAAGGTCGTGAGTTCAATTCCCAGCAACCACATGGTGGTTCACAAGGATCCACAATGTGATCTGATGCCCTCTTATGACCTGCAGGTGTACATGCAGATAGAGCATTCATATACATAAAATAAATAAATCTAAAAAAAAGAAGAAGCTTTATAAGAAATTAAATGTTTGTTAGAATTCATCTGGGCTTGCTCTTTCCTTTCTAGGCAGGTTTTTTGTTTTGGTTTGTTTTGCTTTTGGTTTTTCAAGACAGGGTTTCTTTGTGTAACAGAACCCTGGTTGTCCTGGACTCACTCTGCAGACCAGGCTGGCCTTGAACTCACAGAGATCCTCCTGCCTCTGCCTCCTGAATGCTAGCCTTAAAGGCATATGCCACTATGTCCAGCTTCTAGTCAGGTTTTTAAGTACTGGTTTAAAATTTAAAATATCAGAGTTATTTTTTTTTTATTCATTTTTCTCTGAGTGATAGTTTTCCATTTAAAAATTCCATCCAGTTTTTTATGTCAGGTAGCTGACAGTCTGTTATCAGGTTCATAAATATTTTATCTTTTAAAACATTATGGGCCAGGCATGGTGGCACATGCCTTTAATCCCAGCACTTGGGATGCAAAGGCTGAAGATCTCTGTGAGTTCAAGGCCAACTTGGTCTACAAAGTGAGTCCAAGACTGCTAGGGAAACAGAAACCATATCTCAAAAAACAAAACAAAACAAAAAACCCATTATGGTTAATCTGTAAGTGAGCTGGTTCCTTTCCATTATGAAATATCCCTACAGTAGTTCTTTGTTCTAACATTTGCCCTCATTTTCCTGTAGTTACTTATTCTGGCTTTATTTTGATATTGGTATGGTCTGTCTTTTTCCATACTTTCCCATAGTTTTGCTTTGGACAAACATTGCTTTTCTATTTAATATGCATTTGTTGTAGTACATCATTTTTGTTTTTTAACTGAATTATTTAGGCCATTTCTATTTAATGTGGTTATGGAAAACAGTTGAATTTAGATCTGTTTTGACTTTTTTCCTATTCGTCCCAGATGTTTCTTTGTTGTTATCTTACTTGAGATTGAGATTTTTGGTGATATTACAGATTAAGTATTTGTTATTTGAAATATTTGAGACACTATAGTGTTTTAGATTTGGAATTTTAAAGAAATTAATATTTGCATCTATATAATGGAATATCTTAGGGATAGGACCCAAGTCCTATGAAATTCACTTATATTTCATGCACTCCTTAAACATACAGCCTGCAGGTCATGCTGGCACTCAGAATGTTTAAGTTTTTTTTTTTTTTTTTTTTTTGGTTTTTTCGAGACAGGGTTTCTCTGTGTAGCCCTGGCTGTCCTGGACTCACTTTGTAGACCAGGCTGGCCTTGAACTCACAAAGATCCGCTTACCTCTGCCTCCCAAGCGCTGGGATTAAAGGCGTGCGTCACCACCACCCGGCAAGATTTTTTTTTTTTAGTATTGGGAATTCAGTGGTTGGGGTACTCAACTTGTATCAGCATCTTTTTGAAAACAAACAGGAACTGTGATGGTGCATGCCTTTAAGAAGTGGGAGGGTCTGTGTGTTTGAAGTCAGCCTGGTCTACAGAGCAAGCGCCAAGCCAGCCAGGGCTATGTAAACCCAGTCTCAGAACAAACAACAGAAAACAAGATTTTTCCAGGTGTTTGTACCCACAAAGCACCTCCTATACAGCAGGTTCTCTGGGGTTTTACCAAACCAACTAATTGTCCATCTCTCCACTCCAGTCAGACGTCCTGTCATGTAGTTCACTTCTGACTACCTGGAGTCAAGAGTCATCCCCCAACAGGCTCAGGTCCTGGTCTCACAAGACTGTTTCCTTATTGAACAGCCCCTAGTCATGACTTATAATTTGGCTTCAGATTAAGGAGCTCATGATACCCTCCTCAGGTTTAGTACTTTTCTCATTGACTCCCAGAACTCAGGGAGACATGTTTACTGGCTTAAAGGCTAACTCGGGAATAACCTGAACAAAGAGATTCACAAGGATAAAGCAAGAGGGCAGAGGGCTTCCATGTGTGCAGTCTGGGCATACCACCTTTTATGAGTTCACCATCCTGGAAGCTCATCAAATCCCATTGTTTGTAGTGTTCTTATGGAGCTTCCATTATGTGGGTGGGATTGGTTAAAGCCTTGGTCATTGGAAATTGAAGTTGATCTTCAGTTCCTCTCCCTGGTGGTCAGGAGGGACATGTGGGAAGAAAGTTCCTGCCCTGTAGCCCCCAGCTCCCATCCTGAAGTTCTCTAGAGACAGCCTCTAGCTCACTCATCTCATTGATTTACAAAAAGACCTTTGTTGCTCCTGAAGTTTTTGAGCCTCCTTAGACCAGGAAGGAGGTGAAGATTAAACTGTAATAAAAGTTGCATTTCAGGGACAAGGATGAGACCCTACACAGCCGATCACAGTATCTCTCCTCTCTTGTTACCAGCCACAGGCCTTTGTTGTCTTTCAGTGTTTGCTTTAGGGTTCACAGACAGCGAGTGTCACAAGACGTACACATATATTTATTATGGTTTACCTTCAGGTGACTCCGTGCCTCCTGTGTGGCATAAGAACCTCTCAAGGGCTTATTTCCATCTCTCCTCCTTTATACTTTTTGTTGTGTATTTTTATTTCTATCTGTATTGGAAACTCCAACATAGGCTTTTACTGTTTTGCTATAAGCAATTATTTTTTTAAAGAGGTTTAAAAAGAAAACAAGTTCTTCCTGTTTCTGTAATTTCTGGTACCTTTTATTCCTTGTGTAGATAGAGATTTTCATAAGCCTCCATTCTTTTTTCTGCATGGAAAGCTTTGGTTAGCATTCTTTAATAGCAGATCTGCCAGTGAATTGGTTCAACTTTTGTAAGATTTAAGGAGCCTTTGTTTCTGGGTAGTTCTGAACTGTCAGTTTTATTTTTCTGAGACTCAAATACTGATGCTGCAATGATATTTTTCTACTTTCATTGTGTTTGATGAAGTCTGTTGTGTTTCTTAAATTTTTGAGGTTTTGGGTTTTTTTTAAGCCTTTGCTTCTAATGTTTTGCTTCTCTGGTATGGTTATGTTTTACTTAAAACTAGTCATTTCCTTTGAAAAGTATTCATAAAAGGTTTTTTTCCTCTTCACATTTTTAAAAACATATTTATATACGTGTGTGCATTTATATATTAAGTTTGCACAAGCAAAGGCCTGAGTATAGAGGCCAGAGTCCAACTTGTGGCAGTAGGTTCCCTCCTCCCACCATGGGTCTTGGAATTGGCCTCAGGTGGCTTACTGGCAAGTGTCTGTTCCCATTGACCCATCTCACCACTCATCGGAGTTCTTTGCAGGTGATCTTTAGGACTTTCTTCTTCCAGAGACCATGTATTGATTTTTACCTGGGGTATTCTTACTTGTCAACCACAGTATCCAGGAAGGATACCTTTCAGGTCCCCTCGAAGATCCCCAAACACAGATGAGCTAGATGATGCTGAACTGTCTGCACTCCCCCCCCCCACCCCCGAACATTAATATAGATTGAATGAGTTTTATATCTTGAGCATTTGTGCTCTGTGGTCATACTTTGAGATGTAACAGCAAAACTAATGTTAATTTCTTCTTACAATTTCATGGAAAGAATATTCATTCTTATTGTAGATCTTAGTAACCAATTCATGACTTTCTTTGCCCATAAGTTGAGAGTTTCCACCCTTTTGATCAGAGAAAAACATCTTACAGCATCTCTTTAGCCTGTCTGAGCTTGCTCACTGGACCTCTCGGGTGTTAGGACCAGTGGATAAAGTAAGAAGTACCTGAACTAAGCAGGGGCTCACTTTGGATTACTGAGATCACCCATCAACTAAAGGTGGTTAACTTAGATGGTGTGAGCACACTAGATAGAAGAAAGATTCATGTCTTGTGTTGATGGAGCCAGGCAGTGTGAGAGTTCCCCTTGTTGAACCCGAGAGGGGCTCACCGAATCCTGACGCCACAGACCACCAATGCCCCCCGATTCGCTGTAATAAACATGAGGTTTATTAAACTGACGCACCAGGGTTCGATTCCCCCATAGAGGAATGAACCCCATAAAACGGTTCTCTGGCCCTTTAAATACACAAGTGGCTACAAAAAGGTGGGGGCACCAAAGAGTAGAGGCAAGGCAACAGCCACAGGTGGTGATAAAGGAACAAAGAGTATGTTAAGTTAGGTGGTGACGCAAGTGGGGAGTGTAGAGGAGGGAACCAGAGGGGAGTCTGAACAAACCTGCCAGCTATGCAAGCTTTGATGTTTTCAAGGACTGAGTTCTGTAGGTTTCCAGAAGGAGTGAGGTCAGGGTCTCACCAGAGAGGAAAAGGCCATGTATTTATTAATTTTTACAGCCTTACACCCTTACTACTTGGAATGGTATATGGCATGAAACTTATGAAGTGCTTATTTATGAAATTGTCAGTTTGATAATTTTTGGATCATAATTGACCTTGAGTAACTGAAATGCAGAAAGTAAAATGACATTTAAGGAGAAAAGCTGTACTTCAGAACAGCTATACTTCAAATTCTTAGCTTGGGGTATGCTGTTTGTTTTGATCCCTGGATGATGTAGGCTCTATATGCCGTCAGAGTTTGAAAACACTCACACATAGAGACAAACATATTAGGACTTCTGAAAAGAGCTACTTATTTTATTCCTTCCTTCACTGAAGAAGGTCTTAGGAAATAGCTTTACAGATTTTCTCCACAATAAAACCAACAAACCCTTCATTCTTTTATGGTTTCATCACATGAGGTTTGTTCTTTGTTATTGGTGACTTCAGGTCTAGTGCCAGCATACTGTACCTTTCTTTGTTTTATCCCACATAGCCAGGTGCCGTGCACTGAAGCAACTTGGGTAGAATGCTGGTGCTTTGGGTTGGTCAGGGGGGCACATGACTCTTTCAGGTTTCCTTATATCTATGCAAAGACAAAAACTCCAAAGAGTGACATATACATCACGGATTTCTGGTGTTTTTGCTTTACTTCTAAGGAAGCGGAAAAACTCTCGCCTTTGCCATCCCCATGATTCATGCAGTGCTGCAGTGGCATAAGATGAAGGTCCCACCCATTCCAAGTACCACTGGACTGCTGCCAAGGGAGACCAGGTTAGGAGCTGCTGCTGATCTTGGATCATCTTGCAAAGAAGGAACTGAGTCTGGAGTACTGCCTGATGAGGTCAGAATCAAGAATGAAGCACATTCCAGTGAGGCTGGGGCCCAGGCCACACCCGAGACGGGTGCATCTGCCTCAGCTCAGGCCCTGCACTGCCCTGATGATGATGCTGGTGAAGGACCTTCTTCCTTGGTCAAGGAGAGGCTTGTTCCTAAGCAGAATGAAGACAGAGAAGAAAAGCTTGATGAAGAGCAGGCTGGGAAGTTAAAACAGGAGTTGTGTAACCAAATCGCTGTGTATAAAGTACTCCCAAGGCGTCCTCTGCTGGGGCTCGTCCTGACTCCTACTCGAGAACTGGCCGTCCAGGTCAGGCAGCACATTGATGCTGTGGCCAGGTTTACAGGTGAGGTTTAGTTCCACATAATAAGTGTTTCTAACCTGGTCTCTAAGTGCCAGGTGACAACAGTGAGAGTTGTGACTCCTGTCCTCTAGGGGGCTTTCTCATCTGCCGGAGAATTAAGTCCTTTAGAAATCAATTGGCAGTTGTTGAGTTCCCTCAAGGAGATCAGATCTCTAAAATGTTTCTGAGTAGCCTGACCTTTTAAGAACAAATTTTTTTTTTTTTTGGCTTTTCGAGACAGGGTTTCTCTGTGTAGCCCTGGCTGTCCTGGACTCGCTTTGTAGACCAGGCTGGCCTCGAACTCACAGAGATCCGCCTGCCTCTGCCTCCCGAGTGCTGGGATTAAAGGCGTGCGCCACTACGCCCGGCTTTTAAGAACAAATTTACTGATCCCTGACTTGAGATAAAAACTTACTTCTGTTCCTTTTGGGAAGGGTTTTCACAGTGTGGTGTTTATCCTAACAAAAGCCACGTTGTGTGGCTGAGTTCTTCCTCAAGTGCAAGACACTTGGTGTGTTATCCTGTGCATTCACTCCTATCCCTTGGCCCCAGAACAGTTCTCTCTTAGGGCGAAGACACCACCAGGCCTCAGAAAGGCTCCTTACATTGTGTCACCTAAACTCCTTCCCAGCACTGTAGAGCATCGCTGCTCACGTTCAGAGCTGTGGAAGGAAGTGTGACTGGCTTCAAATCCAGCCTTTCTCTGTGGTTAGAAGGGAGAGAATAGAAAGAAATGGCCAAGTCTACAGGGTCTAGCCACAAAATACAGACCACTTGGTAAGCCCTCTAGGAGTCAGGCTTCCTCAACACTCCCTTGGCATAGAAAGCTGTGCTAGTGAGCAGCCAAGAGTAACACTGTCTGTTGTTTCCTGTCCTGTAGGAATTAAAACAGCAATTTTAGTTGGTGGAATGTCCACACAGAAACAACAAAGGATGCTGAACCGTCATCCCGAGATTGTGATTGCCACCCCTGGTCGGCTCTGGGAGCTGGTTAAAGAAAAACATCCTCATTTGACCAACCTGAGGCAGCTCAGGTGAGAGGCAGCTCCTCCCCACTTCTCCCATAACCCTCTCTGATGTGAGCGTAAGTGGCTGGCTCGTGTGTGCAGTGCTTTCTCTCACAGAATGCTGTGGCCATCTAGGCCCTATCCTCTAAAACTAGGCATGCATGAGAGAAGCTAATGGATGCCCTAGTGGTGATGCTAAGGTGCCTATATGTGCGTATGAATGAGAGTATGTGATGGGGTTGGAGTGGGATATTCTGTAGAGGTTTTTCTTCCCTGCAGTTGGACTAACCAGTGATGTGGCCTGTCTGGATCTGCAGGTGCCTGGTGATAGATGAGGCTGATCGGATGGTTGAGAAAGGCCATTTTGCTGAACTCTCCCAGCTGCTAGAGATGCTGAATGACTCCCAGTACAACCCCAATCGACAAACTCTTGTTTTTTCTGCCACATTAACCCTGGTACACCAAGCTCCTGCGAGAATCCTTCATAAGAAACATGTGAAGAAAATGGATAAAACTGCCAAACTTGACCTTCTCATGCAGAAGATTGGCATGCGGGGCAAGCCAAAAGTCATTGACCTCACAAGGAACGAGGGTACAGTGGAGACACTGACGGAGACCAAGATCCACTGTGAGACAGATGAGAAAGACTTGTATCTCTACTATTTCCTCATGCAGTACCCGGGTCGTAGCCTGGTGTTTGCCAACAGCATCTCCTGTATCAAACGCCTGTCTGGGCTGCTCAAGGTCCTGGATATCATGCCGCTGACTCTGCATGCCTGCATGCACCAGAAGCAAAGGCTCAGGAACCTGGAGCAGTTTGCTCGTCTGGAAGAGTAAGTGAAGTCTGTCTCCAGAGACTGACTTTGAGCAATGAGCCACTGTACTCAGGGCCAGGGTAGGGTGTCAGGGCATGTGTTTGGCAAGGTCACTCATTCATTGTGTGTGTTTGCTATTAATGTTCTACAGAGACTTCCAGTAATTAGATAACAAATGAAGTCCTGGGAATCTAGTTATTTCTACCATCTTTGAGAAGCAGCAGAATAAATTGTAGTTGAGAGCACAGACTCTAGAACTAGAGCATCTGACAGCAAATCCTGAACCCTCACTTCCTGAACCCTCACTTCCTGAACCCTCACTTCCTGAACCCTCACTCCTGAACCCTCACTTCCTTGCTGGCCGGCTAGTCAGTGTCTCTTGTGCTTCATTATCTCATACTCAGAGTAATAGGTGCTGATGGGAAATGAGAAGAATGAAGTGACTGGGAACCACGTAGGGACGGTGTTGCAGTGCTGCCCAGTGTGCCTGCTGCTGCGTATTATCATTGCTCTCCTCCCTTTGTAGGTGATAGGCATCTAGAAAAGTTCACCCTCCTACCCAAGGTTTCACAATGTGGAAATCCCACGTCACACCTCATGTGTGTCCATGTGCCAGTACACCAACTCTGATGTGGGTGTGGATACTGGTTGTGTGTCTAGGGAAGAGTGAGGCTGTCTATGAGAATGAAGGTTACTCTCCTCCATTCTCAGAGAGAGAGAAGGTATTAGGAGACAGAGACCCAAGATGTGTATGCCTTCACTGAGCTCACTGACAGAACACAGCGTGTGCTTGGGATGGTAAGACCCGGGTTTTGGGTCCCGATTCCACACAGAATAGAGAGGTACATACCATGGAAAACGAATCTCCCAGCCTCAGGTTCTAATTATGAAAGGAAGGTACAGTATTACTTTCTAGGACTGTACTGTACAGGGTGCTTAGCAGGTGCTGAGCTGACTGGTCATTGCTGTCATTTATAATTGTGGATGTACTTTGTTTCCATCACAGCTGTGTTCTCTTGGCAACAGATGTGGCAGCTCGGGGTTTGGATATTCCTAAAGTTCAGCATGTCATCCACTACCAGGTACAGTTCTTAGCATTAAAGGACTCCACTCCCACCCTCTCGGGTACCCTGTCCCCAATCCTGTCCCCTGTGTTGTTGAATGGGGAAGTGTTAAAGCAAAGGTTGAAGCAGAGGGGAAGAGTATTGCTCCTCAGACTCCTGTAACATATTGTCATTAGCATCTAGTGCTCACTGTACTGCTTTTGAAACACTCACTGAGAGTCCTATCAAGTAGCCTTTCTGTTCTGGCTACTTGATATCAACAGATTAAAGTGTGGTCTTAGTCTGCTTTCTGTTACTATAACAGAATACCTAAGACATGGTCATTTGTAAAGAGGGTGTGCCTATTGATTCTGGGGGCTAAAAAGTCCGTGGGCATGGCAGCAATGTCTACTCAGCTTCTGGTGGGAGCCTTGAGCTGGAAGAGCAAGCAGGTGGTAAACATGAGGGAGACAGCCTTGGCGTGTAACATCTCATGGTAATCCAGCCCTTGGAGAGCAAGAGCTCCATTCCTCTTTCTTTTTTTTTTTTTCTTTTTAATAATTTATTTATTGTTTCTTCAAGTTACATCTCAATCACAATCCCCTCCCTACTCCCCCCTCCAGTCCCACCCTTCCACCCTCCTCCCCCTCAACCCCCCATCCTCTTCCCTTCTTTTTTTTTTTTTTTTTTTTTAGTTTAAGCTATTTCTTTTTTCCCCCCCAACAGCTCTCCCTTTCAGCCCAAAAAATGGTTCTTTTTCTTATAACTATAAATACAATACAAAACAACAGAAATAAATAGGCCACAATTATAAGAGTTATATGGCTTAGCATACATTCCCAATGTCCAGTCCATATGTATTTGGCACCTGACTTTAACATTCTACTATCTAACCATCTCCATGTGTTTAAAGTTCTATATCTAATTCAGCTTTCATACTAACTTGCCTCATAATTTTAAAAATATCTTCTTAGATCCAGAACACCCTCTTGATTCCTAAACAACTCAAAATTTAACTATGAGACTCTAGCTATCTATTCTTCAACCACCTCAGAGACCTGAGAGGGATAAATATATCTGATTATATAGGAAGTGCAGGGCCTGCAGCTCCCAAAACTAAGAAATGACATACCAGTGGCTGCCTGGACAGTTCCCATTTTCTCTCCATACATTACAGCATCAATCTTCAGCCATTTGGCTCCATTTCTCTGACAGACATTGATTGTAGAGCAGGAATTATGAAGGACTTACCTACCCTGTCTTGGCAGAGCTAGGCTGTTGACTTATCTGCTTCCAAGTTTTGTCCTTTTTGGACAGAAGTCTGTCTACAGTTGAAGCAAGGGTTTTTTCTTGCCAAGAGAACGGCTTACCACCAATTCAATCATCTCCTGCTGGAGATTCTTTGATGCTCATCTTCTACTTGGAGTAGAATAGGGGGTGCTGTCAGGAGCTGACATGTCTCGATATCAAAAAATCTTAAGTTAAGAAAACATCTTTGAATGCCATATTCTGCAGATCTCTTGAGGTTTTTGAAGATGCCCTATCTATCTCTTATATTTAGATAAGCAAATATTGCTTGTCTCTTAGCAACTTGATTTCTGAATAGCTTAGAAAATAACTGTGATAAACTGTCATAGTAACTAACAAAATGACACGTTTTCATGATTATTAGTTTCCGTTTCTTAATTATTATAAACAGTTTATGTCAGTTGGTAGCGAGAGGTCAAAACTTGACATTTCATTTTTAAGTATTACTACGAACAATACCTTTAAGCGTTACCCTTAATTTTGTATCAATATACAAAGATCAATACCAATGTGGCCAAATATAATCTTAATTTTGTATCAATATACAAAGATCAATACCAGTGTAGCCCAATACAATCTTAATTTTACATTAATATACAAGGGTCAATACCATTGTGGCCAAATATAATCTTAATTTTGTATCAGTATACAAAGATCAATACCGATGTAGCCCTATACAATCTTAATTTTGCATTAATATACAATGATCAATACCAATTTAGCCAAATATAATATTAATTTTGTATCAGTATACAAAGGTATAAGGCTATATTCAATAATCTGTCCTTTTTTCTTGATCTTTCCTATACTATGTCTATGTCCCATTTTTCTCAAGTCTGTTCACTCCTATATAGGAGAGAAAGGAGGATACAGAAAAGAAAAAGAGAGAAGTCCCTGGGTCTAACCTCCAAAACACATTTACCAAGACCATTTAACAGCTTGTAGTCTTTTCCCCTAAATAACAAAAATTTCTATTATCTATCAAATAACCAAACTGGGGGGAACACCCTCCCCACCTTCTGGGGATGGGACGTTGTTCTCTTAAAATGACTTCCTGCTGATTTGGGACGTAGTAAACCTGTTTGGGGCCCAAATAAGAATGGAAAAATGGTTAAAAATGTTAATAGAATCATTTGATGTTCAGTCCTTTTGTGCTCAGCTATTTAGATGTCCTACGAAGTTCATAGACAGAAGCTGATCTTCAGAGCTTTACTGAAGATCTGGCTGGAGTAGTCTGTGGAGCTGAACGATCTTAGCGATTTTGAGTTGTTGTGGTTGTAGACTTTTGAGGAAACTGCTATTGAAGAAGTCTGCAAGGCTGGATCATCTGGGCCACTCATCTTCTTTGGTGTCTGATCTGTTTTCTGCTGAGGTTTCCGTTGTCTAGTTGTCCCTGGATTCCTTGAATGGATGCTTTAAATCTCCTGGAAAGATAAGAACAGAGCCCTGCCCTAATCCTAACTCTGGGACAATTACCTTTTTTTAGGGGGGGGGTCAGGTAATATTTTTCCTGGAGCAAATTTGGTTTTTTTGACAATATATAAAGTATTACCTTTCAATCCGGATTAAAGAAGAAATTATTTTGATATTTTGGAGCTAGACAAACCTTTAGTGTATATATTTTAATATCTCTAAGGACAATTTGTTTGAGTTGCAGCCTGCTTTTTGTAAGTAGCTTTTAAACTTAAATCTTTCCAAATCCTATGTGCCTGTCTCTGCATTCTAAGTTTTGGGATCAAAGACATGTGGTTCCCAACTGATGGGATTAAAGATGTGCTCCTCCACCCCTGGATCAAAGTTTTTCTCTGTTTAGAGCGTGTTTTGTATCAGGTGGCCTTGAGCTCTGAGATCTGCCTGTTTCTGTCTCTAGTGTGTTGGGATTAAGGGTGTGTTCTTCCCCAATGATGGGACTAAGGGTGTGCACCATCACCACCCTGTTTCTTGTAACTCTAGAATTTATAAGACAATTAACTCTATAGTGATCCTTCTGTCTCTACTGGAGGTAACGGCATGGGCTAACACCATGCATTATTTTACCTTAGCTCTAAGTTTTTTCAACTCTTGGAGGTTTGTAAAACCAGGTTGAACAGCTGTCACCTTTAATTTATTTACAGTGTTTTAAACCTGTTACCTGCTTTTTAATGCCAAACCATGGAAATAGCCTATACCTCTACAAAAAAAAAAAAAAAAAACTTTTAAGCTGCTATCAAGTTTGTGTAATCTCTGTAGCCACCTGCACTCTAACATTCTAGTCTGAAATTAAGGCCATTTTCCTTTCATGCCAGTAAGGTAAATTATAGTTTGAAAATTTTATATTGTATTTTATTATATTTTTAAGCTTATTAACTCTTTTCTTAAAAAAGTATTATTTACTTCTAGAACATAGTTTCCTCCCTCCTCCCCTCTTGGCCCCTCCCTTCCTCTCTCCTTCCCTCCCTCCCTCCCTCCTTGTTCCTCTATTTGGTACTCTCCTTCTCCTCAGATGAGGTGGGTCCTCACATATCATACTCCCTCAGATCTTGCGTCATGTGAGGCCCAAGAGCTTCCACTCGTACTGGAGCTTGATAAGGCACACCATCTAGGGTGTGGGGTTCCACTAACCTGCAGCAGATTCCATGACTCACTGGTGGGTAGAATTTTTCCTGGGATAGATATGCTAGATTCCTATCTATTTGGGTGTGTGGGTTGTAGGATAGTTATCCTCTGATGTATGGTTAATATCCATTTGTAAGTGAATACATACCATGTTTATCTTTCTGGGACTGCGCCAGCTCACTTAGGATGAGCTTTTCTAGTTCCATCCATTTGGTTTCGAATTCCATGATTTCCTCATTTCTGATAGCTGTGTAGTATTCCATTGTGTAAATGTACCACAGTTTTTTTATCCATTCTTCAGTTGAAGGACATCTGGGTTGTTTCCAGTTTCTGGCTATTACAAATAAAGCTGCTATGAACATTGTTGAGGCAATGTCCTTGTGGTTTCGTTTCAAATCTTTTGGATATATGCCCAAGAGGGGTATGGCTGGGTCTTGAGGTAGATTTATTCCCAATTTTCTAAGATATCTTCAGATTGATTTCCAAAGTGGTTGCACAAGTTTGCAGTCCCACCAGCAATGGGGGAGTGTTCCCCTTTCTCCACATCCTCGCCAGCATGTGCTATCATTTGAGTTTTTGATCTTAGCCATTCTGACAGGTGTGAGATGGAATCTCAGAGTTGTTTTAAGTTGCATTTCCCTGATAACCAAAGATGTTGAACATTTCCTCAAATGCCTCTCAGCCTTTAGAGATTCCTCTTCTGTGAATTCTCGGTTTATCTCTGTACCCCATTTATTGATGGGGTTATTTGATTCTTTGGTGTTTAATTTCTTCAGTTCTTTATATATTTTGGATATTAGCCCTCTGTCAGATGTTGGGTTGGTGAAGATCCTTTCCCACTCTGTAGGCTGCCGTTTTGTTCTAAGGACAGTGTCCTTTGCCTTACAGAAGCTTTTCAATTTTATAAGGTCCCATTTATTGATTGTTTGTTTTAGTGCCTGAGCTCTTGGTGTTCTATTCAGGAAGTTGCTACCAGTGCCAATGATTTCAAGGCTTTTCCCCACTTTCTCTTCTTTTAATGTTAGTGTGTCTGGATTTATGTTGAGGTCCTTGATCCACTTAGACTTAAGTTTTGTACAGGGTGATAAGTATGGATCTATTTGCATTCTTCTACATGTTGACATCCAGTTAGACCAGCACCATTTATTGAAGATGCTTTCCTTTTTCCATTGTATGTTTTTTGGCTTCTTTATCAAAAATTAAGTGACCATAGGTGTGTGGGTTTATTTCTGGGTCTTCAATTCGATTCCATTGGTCAACTGGTCTGTTTTCTATACCAGTACCATGCTGTTTTTATTACTATTGCCCTGTAGTACACTTGAAATCTGGGATGGTGATACCTCCAGATGTTCTGTTATTGTACGTGATTGATTTAGCTATTCTGGGTCTTTTGTTATTCCATATGAAGTTGAGAATTGTTTTTTCCAGATCTGTAAAAAATTGAGTTGGTATTTGGATAGGAATTGCGTTGAATCTGTATATTGCTTTTGGTAAGATTGCCATTTTTATTATGTTGATCCTACCTATCCATGAACAAGTGAGATCTTTCCATTTCCTGATATCTTCTTCAATTTCTTTCTTCAGGGACTTGAAGTTCTTATCATACAGGTCTTTCACTTGCTTGGTTAGAGTTACCCCCAGGTATTTTATATTATTTGTGGCTATTGTGAAGGGTGTTGATTCCCTTATTTCTTTCTCAGCCCATTTATCTTTTGTGTAAAGAAGGGCTACTGATTTTTTTGAATTGATTTTGTATCTGGCCACCTTGCTGAAGGAGTTTATCAGCTGTAGTTCTCTGGTGGAATTTTTGGGGTCACTGATGTATACTATCATATCATCTGCAAATAGGGATACTTTGACTTCTTCCTTTCCAATTTGTATCCCCTTGATCTCTTTTAGTTCTCTTATTGCTCTAGCTAAAACTTCAAGTACTATGTTGAAGAGATATGGAGAGAGTGGGCAGCCTTGCCTTGTCCCTGATTTTAGAGGAAATGCTTTAAGTTTCTCTCCGTTTAGTTTGATGTTGGCTATTGGCTTGCTGTAAATTGCTTTTATTATTTTTAAGTATGGTCCTTGTATGCCTGATCTCTCTAAGACTTTTATCATGAAAGGGTGCTGTATTTTGTCAAAAGCTTTTTCAGCACCCAATGAGATGATCATGTGGTTCTTTTCTTTCAGCTTGTTTATGTGGTGGATTACATTGATGGATTTTCTAATGTTGAACCACCCCTGCATCCCTGGGATGAAGCCTACTTGATCATGGTGTATGATACTTTTGATGTGATCTTGGATCCAGTTTGCAAGTATTTTATTAAGTATCTTTGCATCCATGTTCATAAGGGAAATTGGTCTGAAATTTTCTTTCTCCGTTGGGTCTTTGTGAGGTTTAGGTAGCAGGGTAACTGTGGCCTCATAGAATGTGTTTGGCAGTATTCCTTCTGTTTCTATGTTGTGGAAGAGTTTGAAGAATATTGGTGTTAGCTCTTCTTTGAATGTCTGGTAGAATTCTGTGCTGAAACCATCTGGGCCTGGGCTTTTTTTGGTTGGAAGACTTCTAATGACTTCTTCTATTTCCTTAAGGGTTATAGGACTGTTTAATTTGTTTACCTGTTCTTGATTTAACCTTGGTAGGTGGAATCTATCAAGAAAATTGTCCATTTCATTTAGATTTTCCAATTTTGTGGAGTACAAGTTTTTGAAGTAGGACCTAACGATTCTTTGGATTTCCTCAATGTCTGTTGTTATTTCCCCCTTTTCATTTCTGATTTTGTTGATTTGGGTATTTTCCCTCTGCCTTTTAGTTAGTTTACCTAAGGGCTTGTCTATTTTGTTGATTTTCTCAAAGAACCAGCTCTTGGTTTTGTCGATTCTTTGTATTGTTCTTTTTGTTTCTAAGTTGTTGATTTCAGCCCTGAGTTTGATAATTTCCTCTCGTCTGCTCCTCTTGGGAGTGTTTGCTTCTTTTTGTTCTAGCTCTTTCAGGTGTTCTTTTACGTGGCTAGTATAGGAATTCTCCAGTTTCTTTTTGAAGGTACTTAGAGCTATAAACTTTCCTCTTAGCACTGCTTTCAATGTGTCCCATAAGTTTGGGTATGTTGTGCCTTCATTTTCATTGAGTTCTAAGAAGACTTTAATTTCTTTTTTTATTTCTTCCCTGACCCAGAGGTCATTGAGGAGAGAGTTGTTCAGTTTCCATGTTTTTGCAAGCACTCTGTTGTTTTGGTTATTGTTGAAGCCTAGCTTTATTCCATGATGGTCTGATAAGTTACAAGGAGTGATTTCAATTTTCCTGTATCTGTTGAGGCTTGCTTTGTGACCGACTATATGGTCGATTTTGGAGAAGGTTCCGTGAGGTGCCGAGAAGAAAGTGTATTCTTTTGTTTTGGGGTGAAATGTTCTGTAGATATCAATTAGGTCCATTTGATTCATGACATCTGTGAGGTTCATTATTTCTCTGTTTGGTTTCTGCATTGTTGATCTGTCCAGTGGTGAGAGTGGTGTGTTGAAGTCTCCCACTATTAATGTGTGAGGTTCAATGTGGGATTTGAGCTTCAGTAGTGTTTCTTTAATGAATGTGGGTGGTCTCACATTTGGGGCATAGATGTTTAGTATTGAAATTTCATCTTGGTGGATTTTTCCTTTGATGAGTATATAGTGTCCTTCCCCATCTCTTTTGATTAATGTTGGTTGAAAATCCAATTTGTTGCATACTAGAATTGCTACTCCAGCTTTTTTCTTGGGTCCATTTGCTTGGTATATCTTTTTCCAGCCCTTTACTTGGAGATAATGTCTATCTTTTTTGCTGAGGTGCGTTTCTTGTAAGCAGCAGAATGCGGGATTCTGTTTTTGCATCCATTCTGCTAGCCTGTGCCTTTTTATTGGGGAATTGAGTCCATTGATGTTGAGAGATATTAATGACCAGTGATTGTTACTTCCTGCCATCTTGATGTTGGTAGAAATAGTGTGTGAGTGAGCTTCTTTCCTTTTGTATTTGCTGCAGGCATGCTATTTGCTTCCTGTGCTTTCTTGTGTGTAGTTAACCTCTTTGGGTTGAAGTTTTCCTTCTAACATCTTCTGTAGAGCTGGATTTGTGTATAGATATTGTTTGAATTTAGCTTTGTCATGGAATATCTTGTTTTCTCTGTCTATGTTGATTGACAATTTTGCAGGGAATAGTAGTCTGGCCTGGCATTTGTGGTTTTTTAGGGTCTGCAAGACGTCTGTCCAGGGCTTTCTGGCTTTTAGAGTCTCTGAAGAAAAGTCAGGTGTGATTCTGATAGGTTTGCCATTATATGTTACTTGACCCTTTTCCCTAGCAGCTTTTAAAATTCTTTCTTTGTTCTGTACATTTAGTGTTTTGATTATTATGTGGCGGGAAGATTTCCTTTTCTGGTCTAATCTATTTGGGGTTCTGTAAGCTTCTTGTACAGTTATAGGCATCTCTTTTTTTAGATTTGGGAAATTCTCTTCAATGATTTTGTTGAAGATATTTTCTGGTCCATGGAGGTGGGACTCTTCTCTTTCTTCTATTCCTATTATTCTGAGATTCCGTCTTTTCATTGTGTCCTTGATTTCCTGAAGGTTTTGTATCAGGACTTTTTTAGATTTGACATTTTCTTTGACAGATGTATCTATTTCTTCAATTTTATCCTCTGAGCCTGAAATTCTTTCTTCCATCTCTTGTATTCTGTTGGTGATGCTAGTGTCTGTAGTTCTGATTCTTTTCTTAAGGTTTTCCAGTTCTATGGATGTCTCAGATTGGATTTTCTTCATTGCTTCAACTTCCCTTTCAGGTCTTCCATTCCTTTAAGCGCTTTATTCATTTCCATCACCTCCTTTGCAGTACTTTGTTGTTGCTCTTTGAGGTATTTGATTTCCTCCCTTAGGCCTTCTATTATTAATATAAGCGTAGGATTAAAGTCATTTTCCTTTGCTTCAATTGGGTTCAGCTGTCCAGAGTTGTCTGTAGCATTATTGCTAGGATCTGGAGACATCCTATTGTTTTGTTTTTTTTTTTACCATGTTCTTGCGCTGACCTTTTGTCATCAGATGGACCCAGGTGTTATCTGTTTGTTTCTTTTGTTACCTGACCTTGGTGCTCAGGAAAACTCCCTGCCCTGGGGGTTGGCTGATCTTGAGATCCTGGTGTTTACCTCCAGATAGGTTCCTGTAATAGACTGACTGGCTCTCGGAGAGGAGGGTGGCTGCCGCTCTCCTCAACTGCTTGTGACCCAATTGGACCAATATAGAGGGGATTGGAGTGGGGAGAGGGCTAGCCTCTGAGGACCTGGGAGCTGACAGGTCTCCTCAGAAAGGCAGGTAGAGCTGTGGTTGGGTCTGTGTTCTCCTCTCACTGACCCAGTCGTTCTGGCTCCCCAGCTAGGCTGACTATGCAGGCAGGGAGCTCCACCCACAACAGATGCCCTCAGCCTCAGTTGCTGACTGCCTCAGATGCTTGGGTGCTAGGGTGAGTGACCCACCCGCCCCAGTATTTGTGGAGAACACACTGTCGCGGGCTCTGTTTGCCGGCAGTCTTGGCTCCTAATTGCTTTGCTGTGACTGGATTAGGTCTCTGCCTCTCCTCTCTGCTACAGTGCACACTGTGCCACCATGTTGGAAACTCCTGAAAAAAATAATCTCACTTACCTTTGCTCTTGTGGTGCGGCTGGAGTGCAGTCTGGATATCAGGCAGACAGGCGGGGCCGCTGGTCTGTGGCTGGAGCCGTGGACTGGATCCGCTCCTGGGCTAGATCTCTAGCCAGAGCTCCTCTCCAGACCCTTGACGGAGCTGGCTGATCTCCTCCATTCCTCTTTCTCTCCCATCCCCACACCTCCCACTAGACCCCTCCCAACACTGCTGCACTTGTTACATGGAAGAGTTTAGCTTCAGCATGAGTTTTGGGGGGGCACAGACCTCAGCAACATGTTTTTCAGTTTTTGAGATTTTTAAAAATTATATAATTTTAATTTTTATTGAAAATAGAAAATTTCATACAATATATTCTTATCGGTTTCACTTCCCCAGGTCACCCCAGATCCTCCCCACCTTCTGACCTACCCACATCTATACCCTTTCTTTCTCTCTCATTACAAAATGGGCAACTAAAAAACAAAATAAAACAAACCAGAATAGAACTATAACAAACAGAAAAAAAAGAGTCAAAAGATAAAACACAAGAAATACATACAGATGCAGAGGCACACATACTCCCACACACAGAAATCCCATAAAAATAGAATGTCAGAAACCATAATATATAAACAGACCCATGAAGAGGGGTGGGCGGGCAGCCTGCACAAAGCATTGTGAGAATACCATACCAAAAATACCATTGAGTTGCTTTTGTGTTGACCACATAGTGCTAGACATGGGGCCTGTCCCTAAGTGTAGTTTATATACCCAGTGAGAGACTCTGTTGGAGAAAACTAACTTTTCCTTTGCCAGGGGCTGTCAGGCCAGGCAGGTATGGTATGGTTTCACATTATGCATTTACATATGCTTTGCATCCTCCTAAATATTCATAAGGGATGCTGGGAATCTTCTCAGAAGCTGGCAGCCAGATGTGATTTAAGACACAAAGCCCCCTCCACACCCTGAAAATACATGTTCTAGCAGCCAGGTAAGGCAGCGAGTAGGTAGGGGTACAGATGACCTTAGCTGTGGAAGGAGGCTCTGGTACTTCTGGTTCCATCTGTGGCTCTCCACACATGGGAACTTTGGCTTCATTCATCTCATGCCATCATCTGTAAGCTGGCAGTGACAACCACACCTCCCCTCAGGGTGGTTATGAGAACTGGATTGAGTAGATAGTGAAGCACCTACCAAAGTGAAGGTGTGGGAAACCTGGCACCTACTAGGACATTTTTATTACTCTTCATCTTTAATTCTTTTGCTTTAAAATCTTTTGGGGGTACAGATCTCAGATTAGTGCATCTCTGGAACAGAGGGACTGAGTCTGTTTAGAAGATACATGACCACACAGTACAGTCCCAGCCCCTAAGGAGTACTACATCCTGTGGAAGAGAAGTCAGATATGACCACTGCTCTGATGTAAGGCAGGAAATACTAGAAAATTGTCACATGTAGTACAGTGTGAGAAGTGGCTGAGTGTTTCTTAGGAGATGCTGGTGTTCCAGGATGGAGAGGTTGGGACATACAGAGGGGATAAGAGTGTGTAGGGGGAGTCATGATAGGGGTGTGTCTTAGGGTTCTGCTGCTGTGATAAACACTGTGACCAAAAGCAACTTGGGAAGGAAAGGGTTAGTTTCACTTTACAGCTTACAGTCTACCATGAAGGGAAGTTGGGCAAGAACCTGGAGGCAGGAGCTGAAGCTGAGGCCACGGAGGAGTGCTGCTTACTGACTTGCTCTTCATGGCTTGCTCAATTTGCTTGCTTAATTTGCTTGCTTAGTACAACCCAGGAGGACTACCTGTCCAGGGCGGCATCAACCAGTGACCAGACCCTCTGACATCAATAAGTAATCAGGAAATGCCCCATGGCTTCTCTAAAAGCCAGTTAATGTGACTGCAGCATTTTCTCAGTTGAGGTTTCCTCTTTCCAGATGATTCTAACTTGTATCAAATGGAGAAAGACTAACACAGGGCCACTTAGCCTGGAGTGAGAAGAGGACTTTGTTGGGAAAGGAGTAGGTGGGTAGTTGCTGAGACCAGTAGAGTAAGATGGGAGCAGGTGGCTGAAGGCCGGGAGTGTCATGGCGAGGAGCTGGCTCTTCATTCTATAAGATCAAGAGTGGCAAATCTAATTCTAGAATCATTGTAGACAGTTCATAGTGACACTGAGCCCACTGCACTTCATTAGTGGTAGTTGCTACATGAGTCATGAAGACAGGGTGCCAATACCCATGCCAAGTTGCTTGTGAACAGTGTACCTGCTATAGCTTGTCCCGGGGCTAACATGGTCTTTGAATCCTCGCTCCCACACTTAGTTGGGTAACCTAGGGGAAATGGGTAGAACCTCTCTGTATTTTAGTTTCCTAGTTTATAACGTGTGGACAATGATGAAGTGTTTCAGACTACTAGGATAATATTGTCTTCATTACAATTGCTGTGATAAAACAGTATGACCAAGGCAGCTTATAGAAGAAAGGGTTTATTTGGTTCATGGTTCCAGAGGATAAGAGTCTATAATGAAGGAGTATAGCTAACAGTTGGAAAGTGAGTGAAGCAGCAGCTGAGAGCTCAACTGCAAATATGAAGCAGAGAAAGTGAACTGGAAATGGTACTCGGCTTTTGAGACCGAAAAGCCTGACACCAGTGACACACTTCCTTCAGCAAGGTGGTGCCTCTTGGGCCTCAAAAAACATTGTCAGTTGGGGACCAGGTGTTCAGATGCCTGAGAGTTACAGGGAACATATCTTTCAGACCATCACATACAAAGTGTTTTATGGTTGGTTGGCCTAAAGCAGTCACTCAGTAACTGTTGGTTATAAATGTGCAATCATGGGCTGGAGAGGTGGCTCAGAGGTTAAGAGCACTGGCTGTTCTTCCAAAGGTCCTGAGTTCAATTCCCAGCAACCACATGGTGGCTCACAGCCATCTACATTGAGATCTGCTGCCCGGGCATATATGTAGAGCAAATACTGCACACATAATAAATAAATAAATAAATATATGTAGAGCAAATACTGCACACATAATAAATAAATAAATAAACAAACAAACAAACAAACAAACAAATGTTTGAAAAAAAGAAAATGTTTAAAAAATAAATAATTAAATGTGCAATCATTAGTCACCCACGCAAGAGCTGAAGAATGTGGACCTTCAAAGCTGAGACTCAAGTAGATGGTATTGGTCACAAGGGGAGTGGGACTGGAGAAGACGGGAGAAAAACCAACAGCTAGATGGATTGTGAAGAGCTGAACTGCCTGGAGGCCATAAGAGGGCAGAGTCTGTACAGTGGATGAACTGTGTATCAGGGCATAGGGCTAAGTCAGTCCACAGTGTTAGAGAGGTTTCCATCCTGCAGAGAGCAGAGCAGTTGGGGGTGTGGCCCTGAGGGAGAGAGCAGTGCTGGGCAGTATCTGTGTGCTGATCCTTGTTGCTGCTTTGGCAGGTACCCCGCACCTCAGAGATTTATATCCACCGCAGTGGTCGGACTGCCCGTGCCACCAGTGAAGGCCTCAGCTTAATGCTGATTGGGCCTGAGGATGTGATCAACTTCAAGAAGATTTACAAAACTCTCAAGAAAGAAGAGGACATCCCACTGTTCCCAGTGCAGTCAAAGTACATGGATGTGGTCAAGGTAAAAAGCTGAACTTCAGTATACTGCCCGTCACAGAGCACATTCCTCTGAGACCAGGAGCCTTACCATAGGGAACTGAGAAATGGTTCTGCCCATGGCTAGACTCTGGCTTTTGTAAGAAGGCTGGAAGTGTCAGACCTGGGAGAACAGCAGAAATGGGTAGTGACCAGAAAAGTGAATTTTGTTCCTCATTCATTTTGATACCTGGTCCTGAAATCCCTACCTGCTTCTGCCCTAGCTCACTGCCACAGTGCAGTGGGTACAGTCATAGAGACGTCTGCCAGAGAGCTGGGGACAGGAGGGCAAATGCTGAAGGTTTGGCACAGCCCTGAGGCAGACACAGTGAGCCTTGCTTTCTCTGTTCACATTCACTTAGGAGCGTTTACTATGTTTGCTGCATACCCTGGGCCGCAGTGTATCAGAGACTAATACGGGGTAGTTTTCCCAAGAGTCTCACCAGTGTGTATATAAGCCAAGCCATGGAGCACTGGGCCCAATAGGTGTGGTTATGATGGGAGCAGAGCCTTCATCCTACTGCAGAGATGAAGAAGGGTGAAGAGGAGATGGGAGTTGTAGGCAGTGAGGGAGTTCGAGGGCCTGGGACCACTTTGGCATGAATGTTAGCTATGAGGATATAGATGGGGCTGGTGGAAGATGGGGTCATAGAGAATTCCTGTTAAGGAGACTAGAGCCACCCCATTTTCATGGTTGCTTATCCCACACATGCTGTCTCCATGTCGGGGGGGATGAGGGTGGCGTTATGTCACTGCAGTATGACCTCAGAACCCATGAGAAAGAGAATTGAGGAAGGCAGATGTGACAGCTGGGGAGACAAGTTCACTCAGGGCCACATATAAGTTGGCAGTCTGGGACAGTCCTTTAAGGAACAAGCAGGTTCCTGTGGTTGTGTGTGATTGTCACCTGGCCTTTAGCGGGAGCCTAGGCAAGGGTTCTAGTGGGATTTTCATTGTCTCTCACTGGTCACTGATCACGCTGCAGTCTAGGAACAGCTTCAGAGAAGCTCTGCTTGCTGAGGCTGGAACCCTGAATCAGGTGAGTACTGTGTGTTACTGTCCCCTCAGGAGAGGATCCGTCTAGCCCGCCAGGTTGAAAAAGCTGAGTACCGGAACTTCCAAGCTTGTCTACACAACTCATGGATGGAGCAGGCAGCAGCGGCCCTTGAGATTGAACTAGAAGAAGAGATGTACAAAGGTGTGCCTGCACAGGGTGGGCATGGAAGGCTGCATTCCCTGTTTATTTTCCCTTTAGCTTTTACCTGGTTAGATCCGCCCTCTGATCCCATCAGGGCAGCAAGGTGCCCTTATCTTGTCTCATGGCTACTCATCTCCTATGGCCAGATGCCCTTGGGCCTTTCTTGTCTGACTGCTTCATGTGGATAGCCCGTGAGGTCCATGACTAGAGCAGCTCACAAGCAGGACGTCCTTGTTAATGCAGCCTCTTCTTTTACTGTGTGATTAGCCTTTCTTCATCTATAAGACAGGTAATAAACTCCCTATCTCCTGGCTTACGACTGAGTAAAGGAGGCTAATGTGGATCCACCTAAGCTTGAAAACCAGGAAGTATATGACTGCTAAGTCGTTACTTAACTGTAGTCACTGCCATACCTGCCTTCCAAGGAGGACAGAACCTCCATGTCTCATTAACTTCTCCAGTTTCTTGGCATGAATTGAGTAGGAACTGTTGTCCTTTAAATGAGGGATAAAGACTCCCAGAGAGCCGGGTGCGGTGATGGCACACACCTTGAATCCCGGCACTTGGAAGGCAGAAGCAGGTAGATCTATGTGAGTTCAAGACCAACCTGGTCTACAAGCTAGTTCCAGGACAGTGAGGGCTACAAAACAAAACAACAAAAGCAAAAACAAGGTTCACTGAGAGAAGGAATTTATACATCAGAACAACTCTACCACCAGGCATTGCCTAAAGCCCTCTTTGGTCTGTGGGCCAGAAGCCAAGGAAGGGACCAGGGTTGAGGCTACACAGGAAAGCTGAGAACTACATCAGGGCCTCTGCTGCTCCTCCTTCCATACCAGCAGTGCAGTTCAGCTGAGGTGCTGATTTCTCAGTACCCAACCAGCAAGTTCAGAGGCAGACTGCTGCTCAGTGTGGGAGCCGGGAGTTTGCCAACTGTGCATTCCTCCTTGTAGCTCAGGTCTGGACTCAAATAGAGTTGTGAGCCTCTGCCTTTCCTTCCTCTGGTCAGACTTGGGTGGGGCCCTGGGTTATGTCCACCCCTGCATGCGGTCACAGCATTCTTGGGGAGGGACTGGAGAGTTAGGGTGCAGAGTGGTCACTGTCTCCTGAGGAATTTGTGATTGCCACAGCCCAGGTGGCAGCATATGGCTACAGGGGTAGGACAGCAGACTTCAGTCAGATGTGAGCTCTGCTCCCTGCCAGTCCTATGACTCTAGCTGAGCCTAAGTGTCTGCTCTATAAGTTGAGGGCTTTATGTCTTTACTGGTTTCCTGAACAAGGACTGCGGTCCACCATATCCCTCCTAAACACAAGTTAGCCACTTCTGGTTCTCAACTGTCAAGCCACCACAGCTTGTATTAGTCTAAGGAATGTGTTTCTGTGTAAACACGGTGTTATACTTGTATGTCTCCAGGAAGAAAAGCTGACCAGCAAGAAGAGCGTCGCCGACAGAAGCAGATGAAGATTTTGAAGCAGGAGTTACGCCATCTGCTCTCCCAGCCACTCTTCCAGGAGAACCTGAAGACCAGGTACCCCACACAGTCTGGCAGGCCACCTCAACCTGTGGTGGCCCCCAGGAATGGCGAGTCCGCGCTGAGCTGCCTCTCTAGACAGAAGAGGAGGAGGAGGAAGAAGCCAAAAGAGCATCGGGCACTGCCACAGCCAAGTTCAAGCACAAGCTAACTGCCCTCAGTGTGGTGACTGTTCGGTGATGTCCTCCAGTTATCTGTGAAAGCCTTCCCATCCTTGCTTTCATGCCACCATCCACCTGGGGAAACCTCCCGCTCTTCCACCCTTTAGCAGAAAGACCTCGTGCACATGTGTTGTGGAGTAAATGTAGTAGCCAGCAGCTGTGTCTCTGTATCCAGTGTTTGCAGGCTTCTTGTGTACGCCTTAGTTTCCAAATTAAAAATGAATGGAAGCCACAGTCATCCTGAAAGTGTTGCAGTGTGTTTTATCATTGACTTTGAGAGTCCCTTAGGCCAACACAGCTGTTTCCTTGAGAGAAGAAATGGCGCCAATGGTGACTCTGGCCACGAGTCACTGTGTCACAGTATTGCTGGGTCTTCTGCACGTGTCCCTGTCTTTCTCCACAGCAGTACAGTACCAGCCCCTTTGCTCTGTCACACTACCCTCTGCTGCTTATCTAAGCTGCCCTGGAAGGTAGACAGGCAAGAGCTTGCTGTACTTGGACCCCACTCAGCTCACAAAGCCATCAGTCACACACGAATCTGCAGCGTCAAGAGAGAGAGAGACCACAGTATCTGGTCCAAGCTCCTGGGCACAATTCTACATGTCTTTTGTACTTCTCATCCTGGAGCACATCTGTGTGTTCTCTCTGAGGAACGATGCTCTAGTATGGAAATCTTAGTGCTCTGGGCTGCCTGAAGTGCTGGCCACGGTTGTGCTGGCAGGGCTGCAGGGGAGAGGGAGGCTTCCAGTCTCACATTGGGGCGTAGTGTAAATAGAGTGCAGGAACAGTGACCCCTGCTGCCCAACTCAGGGTCATTCAGGCTGAGTAAGTATCTCTTCAGACCTGGGGGAAGCACAGCACAGCCTGGACTTGGAGGCAGATGCTCTCAGGCATGCTTTAGTTGTTTGGCTTGAGGAGTCTGGATTTGAATAGAGTACACAGGTATGCCTGCATACCCTAGTATCTAAGAAACATGGTCTCCCTCAACTCTCAGCAAGGTTGAAAGGTGGTCATGGGACTTGAACCAGAGTTCCTTCTGGGAATCCTCTTGCCTCGGTGTCACTATTGACTGCCTGGCATTAAGATACTTTTTAACCCCCTGTGCCTTAGGTGCTAGGCAGGTACTCTACCACTGGGTTATCTGTATCCATAGCCTACCCAACAGCGCGCACACACACTTTCTTAAAACTTAGAGTATGTGATGGAGGGTGGGGGCTGCTCATACATGGAGATAATCGGCTCTTCCCTGCCACCTTTACAGGGTTGTTAGGCTTGGCTGGCACGTGCTCATATACATTACACCTCCTCATCCTCCTTTTTAGCTTGAATGGTTTACTGTCTAGGCAAGCCTTGCTGGGAATCCTCTTGCCTCGGCATCCTCACAAGCTAGGATTAGAGGCCTGTACTACCAGCCCTAGCTATTGATACTTTCATTGATTTAAAGCCTCATTTGGCTGTCTGAGGTCATGGTGTATCTTAACACCCTTTATTTGTAGTCAAGGAAGTAGACATTTAGTGGTTAAAATTTAGCCAGTGCCACCCAATAGCCACATGAGATGTTGGGGTAGCTCGGGGCATCTTCTGAGTGAGTTCTACTATTCTGTTAGGACACTGCAGCATCTCCGATCAGGGTCCTTCCCATGAACACACTCTACTTCTACTTCTGATCTATATGGGAGGACAAAGCAAACGATATACCCAGGTGGTCTCCACTTTCCAAATGATGCTGTTAGATGCCAGTGGAGCTCAGGGGCCCTGCAGGCCTCGATAGGATGGAGTCAGTGTTCAGAGCCGATCTGTGCCCCACCTGATGTGGTGAAGCCTCGGTCAAGTCTGCACAGCTTTGTGCATCTGCTGTTGAGTGGGAGGATGAGGGGCATCCCTTCTAGTGTAGTCCACCCATGAGTGGCCTGTGGGAAGATGGTGGTCTTGTTACATAACCAGTACCCAACATTAAGCCAGACTGAAAGTTATTCATAGAAACTGTTTTGATGCTAGGAAGATGTTTTCACTTGGGGCTTAGCCTTGAGCACTCGGAGCCCCAAGCCCCCTCTTTTCCCAGGCTGGTAGTATACTTGGCTCTTAGACCTGTTCCATTGTTCCCCTGTGGCTCATACTTTGAGGAAGCCATTCACTTCTGAGGTGGCTTGCTTCTCTGCTTCCAAAGCTTGGAGGTGACATGGCTTGGCCAAGGTCACTCAGCTGAGAATTGAGCTTGGGCATCTGGCCCCACAAGTTTGATCTGTTCAAGGAAGAGACAGAGCAGGTACACTGCTCTTACTATCCCCACTAGTTGTTCCCTCTGGGAAAGTCAGGTGTGCACAAGCATTTGAGAGGATGAGCTCTCACAGCCCATGCTTTCAGCCTTTCGCCATAGAGGTAGGTGGCTGTGGAGGGCCAGGAGTCATTCAGAAACTCAGAATGCTGGCATGACTTCTTGCTGTAGCCTAGGCAGGAAATTGCTATGCTTAACCATGTTTTAGCATGTTTCCAAGTCTTGCCACTCCCATCTCTAGACCCATTTGAACTCCTCGGAGCAGCCCAGGGCAACCGGCAGTCAGGCATCCTGTGCTCATCCCATTAAGCATAGAAATGGAGAATAGTCTGGTGTAGTGTAAAAAAAAAATCCAGCAGGCAGTGTTGGTGTGAGCACGCTCACCTGCTGCTACTTTCCCCCAGGTGGACTGCCAGGCCAGAGGCCGGTGGCGAGATCAGGCTGCATACCAGTGTGTCTTCGTCGTCTGTCCGTTCCCCTCCCTCCACCCCAGGTGCTGCAGCATCTGCAGGCGAAACCTTTGGGTTTGTCCCCCCAGGTCAGGGGGGGCCCAAGCTCCAAGACAAATGTTGACAGTCAGGAAACACCTTCCCTAGGGGTGAAACTTCTTCAGGCGAAATCATGACTCCAAGGCCGCTATTTGGTGAACCTTTATTAAAACTTATTTCAGGAAGCTCTTAACTCCCCCATGGGTCCCTAAATCTATGCATGCACACTCCTGAGATGGGTCACCATTTTGAGATGGGTCTCTCAAAATTAGCCTACGTCCTCTCCTTTCCACCTTGGGAAGTGTGGGCGGGGACTTAGAGCTTGGACGCTATGCACCTTACTGGCTGGAATTGGAATGCTGGCAATGCTACAAGGGAAAGGTTCCTGGTCACGGTATGTGCCTAACTCATGTTTCTGTGTGTTACCATGAAGTCACGGTCTTTGGGGCATATTCACGTGCTCCAGAAATATGGGCAAGAACAGGGAGAGAGCAGGACTCCATTCCATGCCTAACTCAAAGGGCCTGAAACCCTGAAACATCCAGGCTTTTTGGGTCTACTCAATCTCACTGTTTATGGGTCACATATCTCTAGAGCTACACCCAACAGTCTGTCTGAAGATAGTCATGGAAATAGGTGCCCACTCTTCCGGGGTTCTTGTCACAGACCCCAACGCTCTTACCCAGATCAGGATGGGACACTGAACACATCAAAAGATGAAGGCCAGGTTTACACTCCTGTGCCAGTGGTAGACACACTTAGCTGGAACCCTTGGATCTAAATGTTGGCAGAGGGCAGTGTGGGAAGCTCAGGCTTTGGGTTCCACACTACCCAGACATCTCAGTGCTTTTGGCTTACACCAAACAAAAGAAAAGATACAAATCTGAGTTGTGTAAGACTAAGGGTCCTGCTCCCAATCCTGTGTGCAGACTGTCAGCAGACCCTCCTAGTAGCACCAGCAGTCTGATCCCTGCAGAATGAAACATGGTGGGGAGAGCCCTGCAGCCAGGGAAGGACTAGTGGGTAGTTCCACGGTTGTCCTACAGAGGAAGGCATGGCTAGCCAGGGGCTGATTTTCCCACCAATATCCTCAGGTGGACCCCTAAAGGTCTTGAGGCAGCAAGGTAAGGTAAGGGGGCTGTTAAGGGTCATATGCAGACGAGGATGCCACCAGCACTCAAAATGTCCCTGCTGTCAACTTCTATGGCTTGTCTGTTCTTGCCTAACTGTGGAACTGGGCTGGGGAAAGCCAAGGAGCCTTGCAAAACTTGTGCCCTGCCTTCTAGGTGGCATGTGCCCACACCCCTACCCAGCCGACTATCGCAGACCCCACTTCTAGAATTCACTGGAGATGATGGGCAGCTGCAGCCCCTTGGTTCCAGACATGAACACAGTGACTCAGGTACAGGCCCTAGCCTTTGTCAAGCCAGGTGGGGTTGACAGCAGAACCCTGAAGGGCCTGTCCTCCAGAGTCAGAAGTTCTGATTCTGAGAGGTGGAGGGACCTCACAACCTCAGCTTCATGCTGAAGGCTAAAGTCCTTTTCTGGACGTTGGTATAAAAGTATTTTTGTTTTTGTTCTTTCCTTAAGTGGATAGGAAAGTACAGCCACACAAACGAAAACTACACACAAGTCACATTCAGACACTTGTCTACTATTACCCACCCCCACATAGCCGGGCTGGACTCTTCATATGTTTGGGAAGTCACCTGAATAAGACAAGCTGACCTGAGCTTTTCTTCCCTATGAGGGCCACTGCCCTTGGTGAGGACAAACCAGGTATCCCCATTTTCACACAGCAGCATGTCAACACTGTCAGAAACCTCCTCCAGATAAATAAATAGGTCCAACGAGGTTCTTGCAGTAAATAGATACAGAGACAGGGTTCCTGGCTTTGCGGTCCAGAGTTAGCAGGCATTAGATCATCTATCAAAATAAATACTAAAATTCCTATTAAGTCATCACAGTTCATAGTGGGCACAGGTCTCAGTTCAGTGGCTTTAACCAAAAGGCTATATGTTTTCTAGTTGTCTAAATCACTTAAAAAATTGCCAAGGCAGAATGTTCCATTCAGAATGCAGTCCATTAGATGGCAGGCTCCGGCATGGCCTAAAATGAATCAGTGTTTTTCAGCTGCATAGAGGATGTTGTAGTGGGATGTTTTATAGAGGAGATAAACGGAAGGAATTGCAGCCTCGGGAAACACGTGGTGGTTCAGGGCGGTGTCCATCTCATCCACGTACTCCACCTGCAGGGCAATGTTGAGTGCCTGCGACAGGGCTGTGATCTGGACATGGTCACACTCCATGGCCATGGGCTCCACTTCCTGCAAAGCCAAGATGAGACACTGAGGAGGGAGGCCAGGAGGAGGAGGGTGTGTGTAGCCCTGCCTCTCAGGATCACGGTCACCTGTGCTGTGTGTGTGGTTTAGTGCCCACCTGTCACAGAAGCAACATAGCCTGAAACTGCTGTATTTACAGAAAATGAACCTGAGCCGTTTTTGGTCCAGACCCTTGAAGGAATGTGCCAAGAAGGGAGGAATCTTTCAGGCTGGCATCAAAAACTTAGAACTAAAAGGACCTTGTCATCAAAGGCTTCCAAGTACAAGCTTGCAGAGGCCAGAGCCTATGGGTGAGTTCTGATGCACAGACAGACAGACAGAGATGGTGGCAGATCAGCACGTGTACTCCACAGAGGGCAGCTGCACTTGTGCATAGCTATGGTAATTGCCATCTAAGTTAGGGCCCAGTACCTCCTAATTAAAACAACAACAACAACAACAACAACAACAACAACAAAATCTAGATAGCCATATGAAAATTGTCCATTTCTTTACATGTGGGCCACTCCTTTAGATAAATACATCTGAAACAAGAGTCCATCTTAGGACAAATGTGACAGGAGGTGCTACACTGTGGTTTATCACCAGAGCCGCCCCAATCCCTGTGATTCCAGAGATTCCCTGGGAATACAAGTGGCCTTGCCCAAGCCTTGGAGTTCAGGCCCACTCAAGGAGGAGGTCTCCAGGGGGCTAAGCTTGCTAGTTGGCGTTGCAAGGGTATTGCTCTGGGCAGCAACAGTGGTTCTGTAGTGTATAAGAGACAGACAAGCAAAGCCCAGACTGGGAGCTACATCCCCCAGGAGCACCCTAGGGACCTACGTGAGTACAGAAGTCTTTGATGTCCATCTCCTCATCAATGAAATGCCGGAAGAAGTCAGCTCTGCTCCTGATGAAGGCTGACGTGAGCAGGCGCAAGAACTGCACGATTCGGTCCGAGGAGCTCTGGTCATTGAACACCTTCAGCAGGCTGGACACTGAGGCATCCCTCTCTACCAGCTCTACCACACTGTAAAACTTCACACCACCGCCGCCACCATCAGGGCAGACCCAACTAGCACCTGCCCCACCCCCACCCGATGGGACCCCCTCACAGCTCATTTCGAGACTGCAAATGAGTATTAGTGTTGAAGCCCAGACACACATCTAGGGGCCTGTCACTGAGACTCCTCCTACTGTACGTTCAGAATGGCAGGCGGCTGACAGTCCTCCAAACTGAGGTTCCCTATACCCACACATCCCCACAAGCAGGATGTGACTCTGCCCTGCCCCAGCCCCAGGCAGGAGAGCTAAGAACACAACTGTGGGTGAGCTGTAGACCTCCGGCCTGTCTGCTCCTGTCTGCTCTGCCCATGTGGAAGGCCTTGGTCCTCAGCCAGTGTGGCTCAGGCGAACTCACAGCATTAAAGAAGTTTCTGAACTTGTGTTCCTCAAAGCCGGCGGCCAGAAGGTCATTTGGGGTCTGTAGCACACGCTCTTTGAACCTGGAAGGGAGGAAACCCGGTGTTTATGTGATGGTCATGGGGGTGGGGGTGGGGGCACGCAGCGTTCTACCGTGACAGGCAGCTTGCCTGGTCCAGTCTCACAGTATCACCTTGTGACAGTTTAAAGCACTTCCACATGTACCCCCTGCTGCCCGCTGCCTTCCCTGTGGTAAATGACTCCATTTCTCAGATGAAGAAACTGAGGCAATCACAACATCTTCTCCCAGATGTGGTGATTTCCTTTCAAAGGCTTCCTTTTGCTCCCTGTGGTCCCTCTTACTAGCATCGGCCCTGGTCATGTCCAGCTCTTTCCCCCTTCCCTTCCCTCCCTCCCCAGGGCTTCCAGAGTGACCAACAACACTCCTCCCAGAGGTTGCTGGCCTCTGCCCCTGACACCGTGCTCCTCACAGGGATGTCTCCCTCATCGTTAGCCCAGGTCTCACTGTCAGCATGCTTACAGTCACTCCCCATTTGCACTTTACCTGGGGAGTGCTAGGGAGGCTGCCCCCCTGGATGTTCTTCTTTGGACCCGGTTTCTGGCTAACTTTAAGCTAACGAATTGTTACTTCAAGAATTTTACCAGCCAAGAGTTAACAGCTCCTTTACTAAAACCCAAATGATGTAAAGGTGAGCAAATAAATCGTACTGAGAGCCAAGAATGTGGAGAGATGGCTCAGTGTTAAGGAACACTTGTTCTTTTACAGGATCCAGATTAGATTCCCAGCATAAGCTCACGACCACCCATAACTCCATTTCCAGGAGATCTGACCCCCTCTTCTGGCACCGAGGTTGCATGTGGGACATACATACATGCAGGCAGCCACTCATACAATAAAATAGATAAATGTAATTTTAAAAATACAAAGCTCAGCCGGGCGGTGGTGGCGCACGCCTTTAATCCCAGCACTTGGGAGGCAGAGGCAGGTGGATCTTTGCGAGTTCGAGGCCAGCCTGGTCTACAAAGTGAGTCCAGGACAGCCAGAGCTGTTAAACAGAGAAACCCTGTCTCGAAAAACCAAAAAAAAAAAAAAAAAAAATACAAAGCTCAGCTTCCTATTTGGGGCTCACTGTGCTTCTAGGGAGCTGGGGAAATACTACAGAAGTGAGGTGGGAATGCTGTGGACCCCAGCACATGCTTCTGTCCCTCAGATCTCTGCTCCAGTTGCTTATGTGGGGTAGCTAGATATCAGTCCTTATGCCAGCTTGCTCACCTACAAGGTCAGGCAGGCCTCTCCGCCCTCAACCCCAGCCCCATGGCTGTTAATACTCATCCCTCTGCGGCTTCTGTTCCTTCTCCAGTGCATATAGCCCCTTCCTGTTACCAGCCATAGGGCCCTCGTGGGCATGGTGAGATGGCTGTCCTGGCCACCATGTAAAGCAGCTCTTCATTAACCTCATGTCCAGCCATCAAGATGGCTCATCATCAAGGGTCAAAGGTCATCAAGATGGCTTGGTAAAAGTGGCTGCCCCTCCATGCGGTGGAAGGAAAGAAACAGCTTTTAAAGTTACCCTCTGCCTCTGTGTACACAACACAGGCTGTCTGTACACTCACAGAAACACACAAACATGACCAAGGCCAGCAGGGACGAGCTTCCTCCTTTTGTTTTCTTCTTCCTCTTCCTCCTCCTCTTCCTCTCTTCCTCATGTTGGTGTTGAAACGGGGTCCTACTGTGTGCCTCCACATCTGTTTTCCTTTTTTGTAGTAAACACCAAGTGCCCACCCAATGTTGGTGAGCCATGCCTTCAGGCAATGAAGAGGAAGGTGTGGGTAACCTCTCTGACACTTTCTGACAGAGAAAAGTGTCAGACAGGTTACCCACACCTTCCTCAGCCTCTGGGCTGCCAGCAACACCGTCTCAGTGGGCAGCCAAGTTTCCAGGCATGATGGACTTCTACCTGGCAGATCTCAGCCCCCTGCTATAAGCCTGGCCCAGGACAGACCAAGCTCAAAGGAACAGAGGAGTCTACACAGGTCCCACTCACTTGAGGATCTCTCTGCTCTTGCCCAGCAAAGACTCCAGGTAGGAATAGCCCAAGGCCCTGTAGAAGCAATTCCCATCTCCTTTGGTCTTTCGGATTGAAGTGAATCTTTTGCTGAGTTCCTAAGGGAAGAGAGGAAGACACACGGACCTCAGCAGCAGCAATGGCATTGGTGTGGGTCAGCCACTGGCCTAGCCACAGCGCCCTCCTTTCAGTGCCCCCCCCAATCTGTTCCACAGATACACAAATACACTAAGGTGTTGGACACAGTAGATGTCAGTCCCTGGCACTAAGCAGCTTTCTGTCAGGGGAGGTGGACACAGAATTAGATGATGGTGACAGAGTATGAGGACATGAGTTGGGATCCCCTGGGTCAGAGATATCCACAATAAACTTCAGTAGTCAGGGAAGGCTTCCCTGAGGAAGGGAACAACTTGAGTGAGTGTGTGGCAGGGAGGCTGCAGAACACTGAGCAGCCTCTGAAGTCCTATAAATGTTTCTCAGTGGTGTGAGGAGTGCCATGCCACACAGAATCATTAAGAAGCCTCAAGCAAGTAAACCCAGTACTTCGGTTTTTAGATTTAAAATGTATGGTGTTCCCACAAGGAAAGGATCTGTTTCTGAGGCAAATGCCCAATGTCAGAATGGTCTAAATGTGTTTTAGTTTGCCTAGGAACTTGGCCCAAACTGCACGTCTCTCAAAAGTTGCCCCCTTCTTTACTCCTGACCTCAGCCACCTTTTCAAGGCTCTTGGTCTCTCTACCCTCTGCCCCACCTGGATTTTCCTCTGGTAAATCCTGTTTTCAGGATGATCCCGAAGAATGGATAGAATGTCACATTTTTCTGATATTAGGTTGAAAGATGTTTCGCTCTAAAAGAAAACAAAGGAACACTGAGCCGGCTTCAAAGACACCCACTGGACTCAGAGCTGATGGCTTCCCAACAACCATTTACACAACGCAGAACACACTCCCTTCCCTCAGAAGGGATGTGTAAGCATGTGACCAGTATCCTAGGGACCTGCCTGAACTGTCCTGGTCCCAGAGCTGGGACAATCAGGACTGGAACCATCATGAAATATCCTGGTTATAAAGAACTGACCTCATAACTTGCTAACAGATTCATTTCATAATAAATCTCTATTCTGGAGTATTTTCCCACCTCATTCATTCATTCACTCAACAACTCTTTCTTTCTCTTTCTCTTCCTTTCTTCTTTCTTTCTTTCTTTCTTTCTTCCTTTCTTTCATTCTTTCTTTCCCTCTCCCCACTCCACCCAAATTCCTGAACATGCATCCTGTGTCAAGCTTGGTATCAATCATCACACACTGGCAATACAGGGGTATTCCCATCCCTACACAATAATCAGTAATACCACAGGGTAAAGGTTAAGGGAAGTGACCCTGTGCGGCACTGGAGGGTGTCTGCTAGGGGTCAGGTAAGAGTTAAAGATCGGAGTTTACACAAGGCATGAGGACATCTTCCCATACCATCTACTGGTGTTGCCTGGCTCTGAGTCAAGGGCAGAAGCAAGCCTGAGCATATGCATGTGGGGAGTCAAGGTCTCCAAGCCTTGGAAGGATTCAGTCAGCAGGTGGGAGACAGGGCAGAAGACGCCGTCCACCATGGATAGAGGAGAGGCACCCATCTCCCCCCCCCCCGCCACCTGTGCTTTTCCCCAGGCCTAGAGTGGGAGTGCTCAGGAATTGGGGCTCAGCCAACTGGCCATCACTCTTGCCACCAGTCACCCAGGAATGGCGCTCTCTGCACAGTGAAATAGAAACTGCTGGGCTGCTGAGATGACTGCTCAGATTGCTGTCAAGCCTGACCACCTGAGACTGATTCCAGGATCCTGCATGGTGGAAGGGGAGAAGCGACACTCACAAGTTGTCGTCTGACTTGTGTCAATGGTGTGTGTGCAAGCATGTGCAATACATGTGCAAGCACATGCATGTACACATGAGCAAACACACACACAGTAGAATTGCTCTTTAAGTGCTATTTGAACCACAGAAAGAGTTCCCAGCTTAAAACACAGGTTCTGTGGCTGAGGACATGGCTCAGTAGAGAAAGCACTTGCTTTGTAAATGTGAGGACCAGAGTCAGATCCCAAGGATACGCCCAAGGGCTAGATGGTCAGCCTGCCTTGGATCACAGCTCTCAGGGGGTTGGTACAGAGGATCCTTGGGACAAGCTGACAAGCTAGACCACTCAAATCGGCATAGTGTAGGCCTTTAAAAAAATCTGCTGGGGCTTCTGGGAAAGCTTTTGGGTTGGGATAAAAAGATCAGAGTTGCTGATGCAGTGTGTCTACTTTACAGCAGCCATGCTGTGGCCAGAGGTTGAAAGGTTGAAGTCAACAAAGCTGGCTTGGCCTAAGGTTCTTTAAACCTGCGAATGACATAAGGAAGATGGTTTGATGATCTGCTGCTACCCTAAGCCCAAGATGTGTGAAATGTGCCAAGCTCTGGAACAGAGACTCATATATCCCCATTATCAATTACCACAACACCATTGTGAGGAGGCCATTATTATGCCCATGGTACTGCCAAGGTCAGGTTGTTTGAGCTAGGAAGTGATTAATGCAGGTCACTGTGAAGTTCAAACACACCGAACTGCTAGGCAGGCACAGCCCAGACTCCGGAGCTCTCAAGGGACTCACCTGCCAGACCACAAAGGAATGACCTGTCCAGGGCAGTGTGGGGCCTCCTCACCTCTCACTTGTGAAGCACCCCACTGTCCCACCCAGTTCCTGATGGGAGTTCAGGGTGTCCAAGAGCTTTGCCAGTGTGTGATGCTTACTGCAGAGTATCAAGGGACAGTCCCTAAGTGACACCTAAGTGACCCTAAGGCACAGCCATTGAAAGGTATCAGCAGGCTGAGGGTATGGCTCAGTGGGAATGCTTGTGTGGCATGTGCAAGGGCCTCGGTTCATCCCAAGCTCTACAAAACAAATAAATAAAACAGGAAACCAAAGCCCACCACATGCAGTGAGACAGTCCCTCCTCCACCTCCTTCAAGCCTTCTTTCTACCAATGCCAAGAAGATACCAGCTTCTTCCTTATGTTTTCCCTTCCCACTTCCTAGTCTCCCTTTCAAAGATCCACAGACTTCTGGCTTGCAGCTTGAAATGGCTCCATTTCATTCACAGGTTTAAAGAAACTTAGGCCAAGCTAGCTTTGTTGACCTCATGAGTGGGTATGTATGTATATATATATAATATATAAAAATATAATTATATATTTAACAATATATTTAGTATATATTAATAAGTATATATGTATTATTTTAGATCATAGATAGAAGAGTGATATTTGTATAACACTGTGTTGAGGATGTAAATCCCCATGGGGAGGTATCATTCTGAACAGCCTTCTCCAAACCTTATGTATGTGGCAAGGAGACCGCAGGCTCCTTGCCTGGCAAGTGGCCACATGTTCTACTCAACCAAATTCCTTCTTGCTCCCTTGTTGATTCATTCCTGTCTTGCTACCTGCTTCAGGACTATTTGTTTATAGAAGTACTTTTACAGATGGCTGACTTAAAATGGTGCATGGGGCTTTCTGAACCATCGGCTACAGAGCATAAAGCCCTGACCGTATTTAATGAACTTGCACTCAATTCTGGCTCCAAACAAAACCCAGAAATGAATACGTCAGGGGTATAAGGCCACAGAGAGACACCCAGTCCACCATATTTACTTGGCAGTTTCTGAGAAGGCATCGGTGAGGAGGGGAAGAGGAACTCCATTCACCCTCAGGAAGAGGAGTCCTGAGGGAAAGCACACAGCACTAGGGAAGGCTTCCCAAGGCCTGCATGTGACTGGCATATTAGCTAAACTTGCTGCCATCGGCAAATCCCCAGAAGCTATTAGAGGTGGTCACACTAGCAGCAAGACACCGAGCAGCAGAACCACTGTGCACAGCTGTCAGTCTCAGGGACAGTTCCCCACGTTTCTCTCCTGTGTCCTAATCTCTGACATGTCCCTCATCCCCCTGCCCCTCACTCATTCCCCAGCCCTCTAAGGTCTATTTGGTGTGTCTTTTGAAATGTGCGTTTCTTTAAAACACAGGCTCTGCTGCCTGAAGCACCCCGTTTCCCCTCTCCTCCCATCTTTGAAAACCATCCCTCTATTTTTACTGTGTTTACAAATCAGACTACAGATAAGATATACTTTTGTTAAAAAAATAGTTGTTATATGTTTTAAATTTACATATATATATTTAACTTTACTATATACTATTTTAAAACCAGCCATGACTAAATAGGGAACAAATGCCTCTATCCTAGCATCCAGGAGGCTGAGGCAGGGGGATGGTGAAATTGAGGCTAGCACAGGCAACACTGCAAGGCTGTCTCAAGGGAAGGGAGGGGGGAAGAGAGGCAGGGGAAGGTAGAGGGGCTTGGGTTGACAGGATGTCCCCAAGTATATATGTGGTGACAAGCAGGTTTCCACCGTGGCACCAAAAGTCCCTAAAACACATTCAGAATGACACAAGTCCCCGACCAAACCCACTGGTATCCCTCAAGCTCCAGGAGGAAGGTGAGAGCAGTTGTCAGTTTCCAAGTTCATGAACCTGGAACAATGTCAGAGTTCTGACCTAGGCTGACGTTAATTGCTGTTTGCCTTTACAACCCTGGCTGAAGACTTCCAGGTCGTTATGGAGAGGACAGACAGGTCACGTCTGACTGTCCTGTCATACCTAACCAGGTCACAGGAAGATATTGGCTCTTTAATTGCCGGTTTACAAACAGATGCTAATTAGGTAAGCAGGCAGGCAGTGCCACTGGGCTTGGCAACAGTTTTAGCATGGAGGTGGGCATGTCCTACTGACCAACTCCACAGCCAGGTCTCAGCTCATACCTCTGCCTACAAACCGCATCTCCTGCCAGTCATTCCGTTGGTGCATCTGAGCATCCCCACATCCCAGGCTCAGCAGCACCCAACCAGGCCCAGCAGGCAGGTCATCTTCCTCTGAGCAGGCTGGGCAGGGTTGACTCACCAGTCAGGCCCCAAAGCCACCACACAATACACAGCCTGACCTCAAGGCACCCTGGAGAGCTGGAAACTCCAGCCTCACCTGGGTGGGCCACAGATTCCGAGCCTCCACCTCAGGTCCCTTGCCAGAGGCCACCCAGGCCTGAACCCTGGCCCTACCTGCTGGCCTGGAGTCCTCATGGGCAGTAGAAGGAATGTGCTTTTAAATGTCTACTTGGGGACTGGGAAGGTGACTGAATGGGTCATGAATTCATTCCTTAAGCATAAGGACCCAAGTTTTGTAACCCAACACCCATGTAAAAAGCCACACACCTGTAAGCTCAGCACTAGGAATGGGAGGATGTAGAGACAGACAGCTCTCTGGAGCTTGATGACTGGCCAGTCTAGCTCCAGGTTCAGAGAGAGAGACCCTGCCTAAATAAATAGAGACTGGAGGCCACACCCAGTGTCACCTTCCAGGGTCTGCATGCACATGCCAATCTACACACACATGTGCCCACACGCTTGTGAAGCAGGTTCATATGCACACTACACACACATGCACACGTTAAAAAATAAATAAATAAAAGGAAAACAGAGGAAGGCACCTGATGTCAATCTCTGGCCTCCACACATGTGGGGGCACAGGTTGGTACAATCCTCCATCATGAACACATACACAGGGAACCACCACACATATACACCCAAAAATCTCTACATATATTCATGTATATGTACAAATATTTATACATATTTATATATAAATTATTTATATATGTATATATGTACATATGTGAATACACATGCATGCGCATGCACGTGCACACACACACATGTGTGTGCGCACACACGGAATGTTCAAAAAAGTCCATTACTGATGCGGGGGGTGAGTTAAGCCAAAGGTCACTGAAGCCATGATGCAGGGAGACCTGTCTCCCTGAAGGACCCATTCCTGCTCCAACCACCACCCCCCCAGGACAACTGTGCTGTCACAGAGTATCACAACTTGACTTTTTGTTGCAACAGGAAGTCAGAAGCCTGGTCTCCTCCTTCTAAAGTCAAGCTGTGGACAGGCTGGGCTCTCTGGACCCTGCTGCTCTGTAGGCACCTTTTTCCTCAGTTCCTAATGGTTGCCTGGTGGGGTGGGGGGACAGGGGGTGCTGCCTGAGTTCGATCCTTGGGACCTATGTGGTGGAAAGAGAGAAGTGACTCTTGCAAATTGCCCTCTGACCTCCACACACACTCTGTGGCATGTTTGCACCTACCCACCCACCCGCCAGGCACACACAAATAAATACATGTTAGAGGCTGTCTGGCTTTCATGATGGATGGCTCCTTTCTCTAGCCTTGTAACCTCTCTTTCCATGATCCCTTTTCCTTCACCTCTTCCCTCTTATAAGGAGCCTGGCCGTGACCTCACTGCCACCTTCCTTGATAACTAAGGGTAATCTCTCACTTCAGCCCCTTAATTGAGTCACACTTCAGAGCCTCTCTTGCTTAGGTAATATATCCATAGGTGCTGTGAACAGGACGTGCTAATCTTTGTTGACAATTACCCAGCTTCCCACATGGCCTTTCCTCTTGGGGCCCCAACCCCTTATCTTAATTGCTGGCTGTTTTCAGAGCTCCTGAAGCTGGGCTCTGCCTCCCTCAGATAGCGTGAACTTACATAACAACTTTCAGTGGCCAGGCCACCAGGTATTAGCTCCTGCCTCACCTCTCCCTATAAATAACTGGCAACCTCTCAGCCATCTAAGTTGTACCTTCTAATTCATTTACCCCTAATTACTTGGTTGCCTCTTCCTCAGCAGGCTTCTCTAGTCCCTAGGATACCCCTCCACCAGCCACTGCATACCCCCAAATCCAGGGTATATAATCCCCCACTGTCTCACCCCACCCCAACTACGTCTTTGGTCTGGCCTGAGAGTCCTCACCATCTCCCTCAAGGAGGATGCAATTATACCCTTGTCCAGGTGACCTCAGGGATTTCCTCTCCTGATCAGCCATCAGCACAGGCTGCTTTAACAGGCAGGGCCTTTCCTCGGTACCCTCTGCTGGACACATGTGTGTCCTCTCCACCCTATGGAAGTTTAACTGCCAATGTCACAGGGTCAAAAGGGAGCACTCTGCCTTCAAGACTGGACTAACATGACCACGCATTATATTCAGTGTCGACTCAGTTTCTACAGCCCCCTTCTGCCAAGCGATGCCTTCCCTCATGGTAAGAAACCAAGAAAGCCCCTGGGGTCTGATGCTGGCACCTCACTTTAGGACTACCCAGCTTCTTCAAGCTCTAAGCCTGATAAAGCTCTGTTTGGTATAAATCATCCAGTGATAACCTACAACAACAACAAAACCAGGCTAAGACATAGCCAGGGGCAGGAGTAGGAATACCTGAAGACATGAAGGCTTCGGGGCGGGGGAGTGGGTAAAGCTGGGACACTTTCCAGGTGAATGCTGGAGAATTCTGAATAGCTGTGAACAGACCATGAAGGGCAATTTTGGTAAGGGTAAGACAAGATGGTGAGAAAAAGGTAAAGTGGGAGTCTTCCCAGAAGGTTTTGTATGAGAACGCTGGCAGGAACTGGCACAGAAAAGGCCATGAGGGTGTAGCCTTGGATGGAGATGAGGGATGAAGCCCTGGAGACTGCTAGAAGGGAGGGCCATCTATCTCCTCAAGTGGCAAAGAATTTGGCTGCAGGGTCCTTGCCACAGAGGTAAATGGGAACCCAGAACTTAAGAACAATAAACTATGAAGGGCATGAGATGGCAGAAGCCTTAAGGCTTTTTTTCATTCAGGCTGTGGCGTGGCTTCTTGTAACTTCCTCTACTAAAATGAGAGGAGAGAAGTGATGTAAAGATGGAATTTGTAAGCAGAGACAATGAGGGTCTTTGAAAACTCACAGCCTGACTAGGTAAAAGAATGAAATGTTGTCTGCACCCCAAGGGTGTGGCCCAGCAGTGGCCACCCGTTTAAGATAACAACAGCACAGAAGGGAGCTAGGTGTCATTCAGGGAGGGGGGGGGGCGGTTAGGAGACTCCCAAACATGGCAGAGATCTTGGGGGCTGGCTATGCATATTGAGAGCACATTTCTAGGGACCCTCTCAAGTGCCCCCACATTTCAGGACACAGGTGGTAGGGCACAGGGAGGACTGCTACTCTAGTGGCCAAAGCTGTGGTCTTGGTGGAGAGCACACATGGGCTGGCCCCGAGGCCTGCAGAATGACAGAGCTGGGGGGTGGGGTGCACAGTGTGAGGGCCCACAGTAACCAGGCAAAGTCTCCACTAGGGTAATGCCCACGGGCAAAGAAGGCCATGTGGATATAGTTCGGCTGCCATGAGCTGCTGCCTTGGCTGAACCCAGTGAATTTCAGGGTGGGCAGTTCCAACAGCCACCCGAGTGGCATGGAGGTAGCACAGAGTCAGAGATTATTCTGGAACGCAATCTGCTGAATTGGGTGTTGGACTCACATAGGATGAGTTCCTCCTTATTTCTGGCCGACTTCCCACACTGGGGACCAGGAGGTCTGACTCAGCCTGCCCACCATCACATTTGGGCGACAGGTAATTTTGTAGAACTCACAGCTGGCAGGATCTGTCAGGAGACTGGCCTAGGTCTCACCTCTGCCTGGCTCACCTATGCCACAGCCTTGGCCTCTGGACATTTGAGTTGGGACTGTAACAAGGTAAGATTCTGGGATTTGCTGGGAGAAACTAGATGCATCTCGTATGCAAAAAGAACAGAAGATTGTATGTGAGTGTGTGTGTCTGTCTGTGTGTATCTCTCTGTCTCTCTCGGGGGGGGGGGGGTAGAAAGCTAAAGTTTGGATGTCCTCTCCAAACCAACTTGCAATTTAACTGCCAAACTGACAATTTTTCAGAGGTCACTAGGTCTGGGGAGTGACTAGAACACCCCTTCTCATGAAAGTATTAACGCACCCATCCTGGGGAAGGGTTTTGCCTAATCCACTCTGCCCTCCTACCAGATTATGACGCAGCAAGAAGACATGTGAGCCCTCACCAGAGGCCAGCGCCTTGAAGATGAACTTCCCAGCCACCTGCAGAACCAGAAGCCAATAAATGTCTGCTCATTATAAGTCACCTGGTCTATGACACTGTCGCTATGGCAGTGGGAAACCCCATCAGCCCTCCACTGGCTGGCTTGCTCCGTCTCTGACAACAACCTCATATTTGGCCCCTTGTACACTAAGGAGCTCCAGTCACAGTGGCTGTCTTGTCCCTCCAACAGGACACACACATCTGTCTCAGGGCCTTTGTACAGTCAGTCTTCTGTTTCTTCTGCCTCTTGGGGAGATGCCGCCTCAGCAGAGAAGCCTCCCTGCCCTTCCCCCACCATCCTATTGCCTTATCTTGCTTGTTCAGGACAGGATCTGACAGGTCCATTCACTGACTGACTTATGCTGACTCCCTCCACCCAAATGCCAACTCTACAAGGGTTAGGGACTTGTCATCTGTCAATGCTGGATCTCCACTTCCAGGCACGCTGGGATGTATTCTAAACATGTATCCCAAGTGCTCCGAGATGAACTGCTGAAGCCGGAGCTCCAGGCCTCAGAATGCAACTTTATTTTGGAATAGGGTCATCGCTGATATAACTAGTTAAGATGAGGTCACAATGGAGCAGGGTGGGTCACCAGTCCTATGACTGGTTTCCTCATTAAGAGGAGTCCTTATTAAGACACACATGGCAGAGAGCCATCTGCAGATGAGTTCCAATGTCACAAGTCAAGTTACTGCTGGAAGCTTGGGAAAGCTGGGGATAGATCATTCCCAAATACCTTGACGGACTTGAGCCTCTAGACTCATCAGAAAACAAGTCCCTATGGATCGATCCCACAGAAGGGCTTTGTTGGAGTAGCCCTGGCAAGCATGCTGAATGAGCAAGCCTGCCTCTTACTCCAGCTGGCCACCCATGGCCCAGCATCATTTCATAGTCATCAAAATGAATGAGAGTCAACAACCATTTCAAATTCATCAAAAAATGGTACAGTTCGCTCTTGTGCAGACAACCCAAATGCCACAGCCTAGCATGCAAAGCCCTGCACAGGACACTCAGATCCCATCCAATTTCCCAGATTCACTTACCCTGGACTCCTCCAGACTCCGGGCCTCTACACTGGCTGCTTACTCTTCCCAGGATGCTCACTCTCTTGACCATGCCCCCAAGGCAATCAATCTCCCTGCTACCTGGAATGTACTCTTTCCCCAGTCCTTCTAAATACACCTATAAAATCTCCAGCATCCGGCTTTTTCTCACACGTGGAATGTGCCATATCCCATGGTCCCTATTGAACTCTCAGGCCATGTCAGTAATTCAGTGGCTGTGACCTGGCCCACAGCCATAAAATCCTGGAGAGGGCAGGTGTCGTGTCTTTCAGCCATAAAAGGCTGAGGACGCTTGTTTAATGCATTTAATGTATGAGAGAAGGCAGACTGAATGTGTGCTTTGACTGCAGATACTCAACAGTCACTCTTACCCCCAAGAGCAAAAGCCATTTGTAGCCCTGACTCCTGAAGACTTCATGTCTTCTGCCTGGGACCCACCTTCAATCTCAACCCAATGACATTCACATGGAAATAGAGGAAGATGCTGCCATTCCCAAGACAGTCTTCTCTATCTACCACCTGCACCACGCAGCCTCAACCAACGTTTAAAAACATTAAATCAACCATGGACCCCCGGGACTTAACAAGGCGCCCAGCACACAGAAGATGTATAATAATAAATGATATATGAAAACAATTCCTAGTTCTGCCCTCATGACTCCCAGACAGATGTCCTATTTGCTGGGTTTTAACTGTTCTCTCTCTCTCTCTCTCTCTCTCTCTCTCTCTCTCTCTCTCTCTCT
>CAJQZJ010001511.1:9179781-9206122 GCA_907164525.1 Lophiomys imhausi | reverse complement strand
TTCTTCTTCTTCTTCTTCTTCTTCTTCTTCTTCTTCTTCTTCTTCTTCTTCTTCTTCTTTTCTTCTTCTTCTTCTTCTTCTCCTCCTCCTCCTCCTCCTCCTCCCTCCTCTTCCTTGTTCTCCTTTTTCTCCTCCTCCTCCTCTTCTTTCTCCTCTTGTTAGTGAACTCAACCCAGAGAAATGACAGGAGCATCCTGGGCTAGGAGTGACCCTACCTCTGCTCCCTGCCTCTATCCAGCCCCTTCTTCTGAGACCCAGTCTTGCTCTACAGCACTGGCTGTCCATGAACTCAGAATCCTCCCAACTCTACTGCCCAATTGCTGAGATTACAAGTGTGCCCCACCTGCCCAACCCAGGACCCTGAACTTTCTGATTCCTCATTTTTGTGCTTGGTCCAGGCTGAGCTTTGCATCCCTTGATGGGAGAATGACTGAGTCCCCATGGGTGTGGCCCCATGGTTGTGGTAGGGGGTATGGTGAGGTTTCTAGAAACCCTTGAGCTGGACTGCACCCCATCCCCAGACCTCAGCAACTACAAACATGAGGTCAGAGTGTGTCAGGCCTCTCTGTCTGTTGTGCTATGTTTATGCACACTGGGGTGAGTAAGAAGTGAGGCTCTCGGGGACATGACACCAAGCCCATACTTCCCAAATGCTTTCACAACCCAGCCACTTACAGCCGAGAAACCAGACCCAGAGAGCTCTGACCTGTTCAGGCAGCAATGCCTAGGAATGGGGTCATGAATGTGCCTGATGCCACTGCTTACTTGTATAATCACCATGTTATCCTGTCCCTCCAATCACAGGAGCAGGACATGTCACCATAGGGGAAGGTCAGGTCCCTGACCTGGAATTTCAGAGGCCCTCGCGGCCCCCTAGTGCAGTCCAGAAAGGCTTCATGGAGTAGCCAGACTGTGGAGGAGGGCAGCTTTGGATAGCAGAGCCTGTGGGGAGGTGCTTAGGGTGAGCAAGTAAGGGGAAGGTTCTGAACCCCTAAACTTCTGCAGGGAAACTAGGACTCCCAAGGGGAGAAAGCAGGAGAGGTAGATAGTGAGGGGGTGGGGGTGTCCCAGAAAAGCTGCCTGTCTTGACTAGCCTGTGAGAGAGCAGAAGAGACCCAGTCATCTTGGCCATGCAGCCCGGCCTCACAGGCTACACCCAGAGGTTCAGGGCACTCACTCTTCTCTCACCCTGCCCACAGCTGCCATCCCTGGCTTCTCCACGGAGTCACCTGAGCTCCAGGTGGAAGATGCAGGAAGAGAGGACCATTTGTCCATGCACACGGGCCGCCCTAAGGACCGATCAAACAGCTATTGAGCTGAGTGGAGGTTTCCACAGCTTTTCCCTCCCCTAATCATACCAGAGTTCAGAAAGAAACCTGAGAAGTACAGAGGAAAGGCCTCTAACCCTGCCCCCTCCCCCAGGAAACAAGCCTCTCCTCCCCCACAGGTCATTTCACTGGGAGAGATTGTTTACGACTCCATTACTAAGTATATAATTTTTTTTAAACTTTTTCTTTTGAGACAAGGTCTCATGTTTCCCAGGTTAGCCTTAAACTAGCTAAACCACAGATAACCTTCAACCTCTGATCCTGCTCTTTTCACAGCTGGAGTGCTGGGTTTACACTCACTTTATGTGGTGTGGGGGATTGAACCCAGGACTTCATGGCCTAGGCAAGTACCCCACTGACTGAGCTAAATTGTCAGCCCCTTAAAAGGCTCTCTTAAACATTTAGGGTAACACATCCCTCTAACAAGGTGAGAAATGAAGAATGAAGGGACCAGAGAAGAGGACCTAGGAGCTGCCTGAGGACACACAGTGATGAACGGAGCCCAGAGCTAAGGAGCCAAGATTCCTTGTGGACTTCAGTCCATTACTCTTTCCTTAGACCAAAGCTGACCCATGGCAGTGACACCACAAAGAGACCTGAATAAGGCTGTTGGTGTCTCTCAGAATCAACACAGGGAGGTTGTGGAGAAGTAACAAGAAAAATATGGGCCCCTCCTAGGGTGCACCTTCCTCTCTTTCTTTCTTCCTTCCTTCCTTCCTTCCTTCCTTCCTTCCTTCCTTCCTTCCTTCCTTCCTTCCTTCTTTCTTTCTTTCTTTCTGAGACAGGATTTCACTGTGTTGTGTAGCCCTGGATTTCTTGGATCTCACTCTATATACTAGGCTTTCCTCGAAATCATAGAGATCTGCCTGCCGCCTGAGTGCTGGGATTAAAGGTGTGCGTCACCATCACCAGGCCTCTGTGTGTTTTTGACTGAACAAAAACTACTTGCCAGCTTCAGGTTGAATGAGAAGCAGGACCTCCGAGGGAAAATGCAGGCCCGTGTAAGCTTTAGGCTTCAGTTGCCCAGTGTCACACTGTCTTTCTCCCATCATGAGCTGGAAAATATTTTGAGACCTAGATATTTGGAGCTGTTCCAAAGCTGGGAAAGAAGATCTAGAACCCCTAGACCATCAAGCCCACCCCAGCCCACCCCTAACAGGTCACCTTCCTCCTCCAGGGAGCAGAGTCCTGCCTCCCATCTGCCAGGGCACATTTGGGGAAGGAGCTTTTGAAGGCCAATGGGACTGGGGATTGGAGAAGGTAGAGGACAAGTTGACAGAAAGGGAGAACTTTCTGGATCAGGAAAGACAGAAGCGGGTGTCCTGGGAGAGGGAGTTTCTCACTGGCTGGGAGGAAAAGGCACTGTTTGAGTTAAGTTGGCCCCTTGGCTGACAAAGCCCCCTTTGTCCCTACCCTCAGAACACTGTGCAGTTGTCTCCTCCTTCAGCCACCAGTGTTTAGGCAAGGGTGACAGCAATATTCCTGTTTTTCTGCACTGAGGAAATTGTCTGGGCCCACACAAAAACAGGTCAAAGGTGAGGAGGGAGCTTCACAAGAAGAGCTACTAAATTTTCAAGTAGGTAAAGAGAGAGGAAGTATCCTCTTGGACTGGAAAAACCAAAGGGATGGGGTCACCCTGTGCCCTGTAGATGCCCCAGACAGCCAGCTCTACAAACTCTGCCCTGGATGGTGGGACACACCTTTCATTCCAGCATTTGGGAGGCAAAGACAGGCTGATCTCTGTGAGTTTATGGCCAGACTGGTCTACATAGCGAATTCCAAGACAGACGTATAGGCCTATGTAGAGAGACCCTGAATCAAAACAAAGGAGGTGGGGCTAGAGATGTGTAGCTCAGTTGAGCACTTGCCTAGCATAGCAAGGCCCTGGATTCAACCCCCAAGTACCACAAAAAAAGGTTTTGGAAGAGAAATAATTGTCCAAGTTGGCTTCATACCAGGCCACATCTCTTTTTGTGGTTTTAAGTGAGCCCACAGGCCTGGAACTGATGGGTCAGTTTTCCATCCAGCAGCTCATCTATGGTTCCCAAAAAGTAGCATTTCTTGAATTCCAGTAGTGTCATGCCTAGCTTGGTCTGCTGGGCTGGGCAGGGACAGCTCTGGCTTCTGTACAAGAGGAACATCTGAAGTGGTTTCTAGAAAGCCGAGGCCAGTGGGAGACTTCTGTACTTGGAAAAAGTGGCCTGCTCCAACCCCATCCATTCTCTGTGTAGAAACCAAGAACCTGGATTCTGAGAGAAGCTGGACTGTATTCTGGGTGGAGCCTCAAGAAGGTTGTGTGGCCTTTAACCCTTCCTTCCCCGATTCTCTTTCTATAGTCACACACATCCTTTCCTCTAAGGGTGGCCCGGCCACTTGGCCTAATCTGGGAGTTACAACTGGTGCCCAGTGCTATCCCACACATACTGTACTGCCCACCTGCTTTGTCCACTCCTCCGTCTATGCTCATCTGTAAGGACAGAGTGTCTGGAGGGTCCTCACGGCAATTGGCTAAAAGCAACTGGATCCAAGATGGCTGCCCAGAGGATTGCCAATAGGCTTTAGACATTATCATCCACTTTCCTCTAAATGGCACACCCACCAGCTTCACAACCAGTGAGGACCATGCAAGGAAAAGAAAGCATGCAGAGAGGATTCCCAGAGAGCCTGGTGAATCTTCCCATTATATTTCTGCAGGCTTTGAACTGAATTTCCCAGAAAGAGGAAATCCACACCTGTATTGAACATTCTGCAAGGCTGATGGTGGGATGGTTGGAACTTCTGTGATCCTGGAAGGTGAAATGACTATCTTTGGCCTCTTGAACACTCATTGCCTGCCCCGTGTCTTTCCTAAATACCCCTGTGACTATTAGGTAAATCATTTTGGGGTGTACAAACAGGCCCCCGGCTTCTACCAACCCAAAGGATCAAGAACAGCACCAGACAGCATCTTAACCTACAGCAAAAATTCCTCAGGAGGAATTTCTTTCTGGTTTTTCAGTCAGCTTTCTTTTTCTGATTATAAAAGGTAAACATGCTTATTGCAGACACTTTGGACACGATCTAAAAAGTACACAGAACAAAAGGCAAAATAATAAGCATTGACTGAGGACCAAATGGTTTAGGTGGATGACAGTGTTGGATTGTATAGTGTCTGCTCCACTCTGCTGTTATCCTCCTGGGACCAGGGGTCTTCCTGAGCCATGTTCTCACCATGGCTAAGCTCATGGGTGCTAACCTGCCCTGTGGAATCATGTGTTAATTCTCTGCTCAAGTCCAAATCCACTAACATCGTATTGGACAAAGAAAGTCACATTGTCAGGGAAATTCTGAGTTGGAAATATAGACTGTCTACCAGGGAGTTCTGGCCAAGGCATGGATTTACAAATGGCCACAGCAGGAGGGGGTCAATAATTCAATCTATCATGTGAGGTGGGTGTAATTGTAACCCAACACAAGGGACTTGTATCTTGGTGCAGGCAAAGTGAAAAGCATGCCAAGAACTAACAGCATACAAGAAGATGCATTGCCCCAGCAGGTTTGCAGAGCACAGGAGCTATTTCTGAAGCAACGCCATCTGCAAACAGAAGGAGCTGGGGAGAGTAGGCCACTATGGAGCACACTCCTGCACATGCTCGGTCTGAGGTCATAATTTAACAAAGAAAGGTGCCAGACACATTTTGGAAAATGCTTAGCCCAAGATCGTGAGTAGAAGAGAGATGCTGATTACAAACTGAAGTGGGCACCCTCAAGAGCAAGAGGGGGCAATGGCCAGAGACTTTTGTGCCAGCCTGTGTGTTTAAGCAAGTTTCATAATCACCTTCTAAACTCTATGGAACATGCAGCTTCCCGAGAGGGGGTTTCCTACCCAGGTGACTGACAGCACTATTTGGATTAACTTTAAAAGGGGTAGGGGACAGTTGTCTTTGTTTTTATCAGAAAGCCTATGGGTAGACAGTAACCTTATAGTTTTTACAGGCCATTTAGAATGCTGTGTCTCCATCCAGAGTTAGAGATATGACTCAGGTTCCATACTTTGTTGCTGTTGTTGTTACTTTTTATTTAGATGAGAGCATACATATATACCATGGCATATATGTGAAGTCAGGGGACAACATACAAGAGTCAATTCTCTTCAGCTACCATGTAGGTCCAAGTGAGAGAACTCAGGTCATCAAACTTGGTAGCAAGTTTGTTCTAGTTTGCTTTCTGATGCTACGATAAACACCATGGCCAAAAGCAACCTGGGGAGGAAATGGTTTATTCGACTTCTACTTCCATGTTACAGTCTACCGCTGAGGGAAGTTAGGACAGGAACTGAAGCAGAGATTCACAGAGGAAGCCAGCTCACCGATTTCCTCACTGGCTCAAGTTCAGCCACCTTTCTTATACAGCCCTACCCACCTGTGTAAGGAAGGTACCCCTCACAGTGGGCTAGAACCTCCTACACCAATCAACAATCAAGAAAATCCCCCAAAGACAAGCCCACAGGCCAAGCTGATAGAGTCAGTTCTTTATTTGAGGGTCCCTCTTCCCAGCTGTGCCAAGTTGACAACCACGATTGGCTATCACACTGTCTTTACCTGCTGAGCCACCCTGTGGGTCCCTCAGACCCCATGACTTTAATTAATTTATTAAGATTTTACAGGCTGCTGTGAGGGAGGGGCCCATACTCAATGACCTCCAACTCCACTGATATCTAGCTCCAGGAACAGATATCAAATTGCTTTCCAGAGGATTTATGTAAACAGAACCACAGGGTCAGAGAGGTCATCTCAGAAGCATTTCACACGGCGGCAGCTTAATGTGTACTTTTGGTGGGCAAAAATTACACGATTGAAACATCGGCATGTTTATAGGCCATTCTTAATTATTTTTGTGATTTGCTTGACTATAAACCACCCATGCCAATTTTATTTTGTCTATTTTTTGTGAGTTCGGGACCCTGGACTGAATGAAAAATGAAAAAGAGAGTGTGAGCTACGCACCAGTGTCCACCTCTCTCTGCTTCCCCACCAGCAGACACGTTGTGGCCGGCTGCTCAGCGCTTCTTCCTTTCCACGATGGCCTTGTAGCCCCTCAGTGAGCCCATTTAGACCCATCCTCCCATAAGCTACTCTCCTTAGTATTCTGTGAAGAAACAAGAAAAGCAACTAACGCTACTCTCACCGCAACCCTCGGACCCAAGTCTAAACCTTGCCCTTGGCCTGGTATTGGGGTTCTTGATAACAATTTGTCCCTTTCTCAGGCAGCCATGATGGTCTTGGTCCATTATCCCAATCCCCCTTAAAGTATCTGCCCTGGTGTCTTGGCCACTCTTTTTCAACTGCTGCCAACTTCTTCCTTCTGAAATTTACTCAAGAGGATGGCTGCCTCCTCCCTTTGACACTCAGCCGCCTCCACTGTTCCCCTTCCTGACTGAGGCCTCCCTTTGGCACACAGCCTCCCTCTCCCCTGACCTCACCCTCCCAGCCTCGCCTGCCACAGAACTCCCTTCTGGTTCTGCCCAGGGGAGCCTGCTCCCACTGGTGAGAGCCATTCAGCACCCACCACTGTGCACAGCTCTCCATTGCTGGCAGCTAGCTCGTCAGCTGCTCATCCACCAACAGGCCCGTAGAAGCACTCACAGCAGCCAGTGGCATCCTGGAGACACATGTCCCCTACTCTGAAGGAGGAGTTTCAGGCTCGTGTGTATGTGGGTGACTCATCTCCCTATTCAACTTTAGGGTAGGAAAAGCAGCTCAGAAGGGGACTCCTTCTGCCAGGTCTTCTGAGGGCCGACGAGACAAATTCCAAGCCATGGGAAGGCACATGGGGTGGGAAACTTCTGGGGACCCATGACCAGAGTACCTACAAATCTAGTCCCCTGTTACCTCCCTGATTGCTGTGGCTCATGCATGCCCCCACGAATCTGGTGATGTGGAGACTCCTTTGAATTCCCGTGACTCTGATATTCCTAACAAACTGTCAGAAGCACATTGCATCAGGAGGCCACAGGTACAGCAAGAAAGGCCATCCTGGAGCCCAGAGCCCTGCTGATGCCACCAACCGCCACTAGTTCTCTCTCACCCTACCCCAGGCACTCCTGACAACACCCCTGCCCCCAGTGTATGTCACAGCAGATCACATCCAGCAGGCTCCACAACTTTGCCTGTCCTGTCATTGCCTCACTCCCCAAAAGCTTCAGGTGACATCCTCCTTAGCCTCTTCCTCTTCCTCCCCTCTTCACCTCCTCCGAGGAACAGTGAAGATAAAAGGAGGCAGTGTGGGGGAGGGTGGTCATCATGGTGCCTGGGACCTAGGCCAGCGCACATGGGAGCACTCTGAGGACTGGATGCTGGGAAGTAGGGCCCTGGAGCTCATACTTTGTTGCCTTGGGAATGTCCTCAAGACAACATCAGAACCTCTGGTGTTTGAGGCTGTGCCTGACAGCATCCCTGGGCCCCGTGAGTATCGAGTTCATTCTCATTGCCTCATAAATTCATGGCTGACACCCCCTCCCAGGGGCCACTGCAGCAACAAAGGCTGATCTGCAAAGGACAGGGCATCAGCACCCCCAGGTAAGTGAGCAGACAGGCTCAGAGTGGTCGAGGGCCTTATCAGAAGTTGCACAGTCTGTTAGTGGCAGAAGGAGGTGACCAGGAGTCTGGATTCTTGTGTGGCCTCCTGAATGTGGCTGTTTTCCCTCTTTCCACGGCTTCCTTCAAAAAGCCAAACCTGACTGCACCGAGTTCCTCTCTCGCCCCATCTCCAGCTACACCTAGACCACAGCTGGGTGTACTTGGGTGACTGGATGGATTAGTGTTGGTTGCATGACAGAGTCCTGCAGGCTTGGTGGGACATTATGAGAGATGCTTGCGACCCCTGACTCCACCATGCTGTCTCTTCCTTTATGCCAAAAAGATGATGAAATGAACACACAGCAGCCACTTAGACACATGAATCTTGCTCAGAGGTTACAACATTCTGGTTATAATGTGGAAGGGTTGTGAAATCCCAGGGGCTGACAATAACATGAACAGGAACGGTTGCCCCTGAGCTGGGCCTCAGAGCAGCCTGTGAGGAGGCCTTCTTCACCAGGCAGCTCTTGCTCATTGCTACTGCTGCTACTGGGCACTCGAGACGGGACTGTCTCCTCTGTGCAGGGCTCAGGATTCTAGGCATGAATACTTCCATTGAGCCTATATTAGTTGAGATGAGCCTGTGCTAAAGATGGCAGGCAGGATGGGTCCTTCAGAGTGCTGCTGAGCACTGGATCACACTGCACCTAAAACGCACTCTTGACACCAAACTTGTCCTGGCAGAGGAATCAAGCCCTTTGCAACCTCAAATTCACTACAGAGTGATAGCAGTCAAGACGGTGTGCCTTTGGTGCAAGAAAAGAAGCAGCATCAGACAACTCAAAGAAACAGCATCCAGAGACTAGCTTAACAGAAGGCACTAGCAATGCACATCTCTCAGAGGTGATGGAATGTTCTTGAATTAAATAGTATAATTTTGACTACACTGGCAGTGTTGAGGATATGCTTAAAGGAGGTGCATTTTTAAGGTATGCCAATTATATCTCAAAAAAGCTTTAATCCAGCCGGGCGGTGGTGGCGCACGCCTTTAATCCCAGCACTTGGGAGGCAGAGGCAGGCGGATCTTTGTGAGTTCGAGGCCAGCCTGGTCTACAAAGCGAGTCCAGGACAGCCAGAGATATTCAGAGAAACCCTGTCTCGAAAAACCCCCCCAAAAAATAAATAAATCCAAGCTCTGCCACTGGTTGGAGTCAATCTGACAACATTTTTCATTGCTGCAGTGATCATATTTCAGTGGGGGGCAGTGAGAAGCGGCAGCCCAGGGTACCTGGTTGAGCCCTGGAGGAGGGAGTCAAGTCTCCTCCAGTCACTGAAGTGCCCACCTCTAGTGCATCCCCATGTGAACACCTGTGTGTCCTCCTGGGTGCAAGGTGGTGCTGTCTGTTCCTCTGCAGGTATGTGTGTATGCCTCACATGTGTTGGGGGTGTGCATCGAGCAAGGTAAATGACCATATTCACGTGGTATGGGAGTTGTGGAGCTGGCCAGGGTTAGTCTCCATATAAACACCAACAAAGGCAGAAATGCGCCTCTGCAACCCCCTTCACATATGTGGTGCTTGGGTTTATTGAGAGACTAACAGGGTCTGTCTTAGTTAGCATCACTATTGCTCTAATGAAATGCCCTGAGCAGAAGTAAGTTGGGGAGGAAAGGATTTACAGTATTTATTTCCCTTCAGTTCCATATAACAAACAGTAGACCATCAAAAGCATCGAGGACAGGAACTCAAACAGGGCAGGAACCTGGAGATTTGCGGAGCTGATGCAGAGGCCATGGAGGGGTACTGCTCACTGACTTGCTCCCCCTGGCTTGCTCAGCCTCCTTTCTTATAGAACCTAGGACCACCAGCCCAGGAATGGCACCACTCACAATGGGATGGACCTTCCCTGATCAATCACTAATTAAGGAAATTACAAAGCTTGCCTACAGCTCAATCATAGATTTTTGAGGCATTTTCTCAATTGGGGTCCCTTATTCTCAGATAACTCTGTTGACATAAAACTAGCCAGCAGAGACCCTAGATGCCACTGTCCCAGCATCCACATGGGAATGTGTGCTGTGTGGGCATCTGTCAGTCCTTGCCTGATCAGATCAAGCGTGGAGAAGAGGCCCACACAGTCAGGAAGCTGTCAGCTGAGGAGCAACACAGCTGGGCCATGTTGTTGATGGGCAGTTGCATGTAGCCAAGCAGCGGGTTCTGTGGGAGGAGAAGGCTCAGTCCTTCTCTCAGCACTCCCTGCCATGATGCATAACCACTCCAACTGGAATGTCCTGGGTTTAGGACCACCTTCAAGTCAGTCTTCCACTCTGAGAGCTTGTGGGGGGTCCTCCCCACTACATGGCCTAAGCATCCCCTGCAAAGAGGGCCCGGGTGAACCCTCTCAGTTGGCTCTCTTGGCTGAAATCATCAGATCTTCCCTGGGTGATGGGTGGAGGGCTGGATGAGTTTGAGGAACTCAGCAGACCTCACTCTGGCACCCTGGGGCCGGGGACTTCAGTCCTCTAAGGTCATGGCCAGCTGCAACAGCTTTGCCTCTCAGCTTTGAGAGAAGGATGTACAGCAGGATGTGGTGGTGCATCTCTGTCAGCCCAGTGCTTATTCAGCAAGAAAGGAAGTTTGTGAATCCAAGGTCAGCCTGGGCTACCTACTGAGACTCTGTCTTAAAACACAGGGTGGGTAGGGCAGGCAGAAGGTCTCTAATCTGGCACCCAGCTCCCCTCTCTTCCCCTTGTTTGGAAATCAGCAGCCTCCAGAATAGACCTCAACCCTAGCGTCTTTTAATCTCAAATCCCCAAGGGCCACATCAGCCATGGCTCGGAAAGGGCCTGCCCTTGCTCCAGGGATGCATCTTGTGCTATCATTCTGCTGGCCATCCTGGCTGACCTTGGAGCTGGAAGGCTGAGATGGGGGGCTCTGTGGATCACTGATGAAGAACCCCAGCTCCGGGGGGGGGGGGCAACCACAGCATATTCCTCAGGCCAGGAGGGAGATTTCAATGCCAAAATTTCAGGCCCTGGGTTTCATCCCTGTGCTGAGAACAACCAGGTCATGTACTGCACAGTGACAAACTCAAAAACTACCATGCTCACCACAAATGTTGCATAGGCTTGAGTAAAGACCTAGTGAAATGGCAGACTTTAGGATGGAACAGACAGGCCCCCCAGCTATAGGTATTGTAGAGCCGGCCTCAATTTTCCCATCTGAGGACTAACATCCGCCCAACATCCCAGAGGATTCCTGTGAAAGGAGATGCCAACAAGAAGGGATGAACGGAATGTACAGACTCTGTGTCTCCCATCTGTATGTGTCTGTCTGTCTGTCTGATTAGGCTTGTGTGCATGTCTGTGTGTTTATGCGCGCGCGCGCGCGCGTGTGTGTGTGTGTGTGTGTGTGTGTGTGTGTGTGTGTGCATCTGTATGTAATGTATCTATGTCTCTAGGCTTCTCTCTAGATCTGTTTCTCTGTCTGTCTGTATGCCTGTCTGTCTGTCTGGTGGTATATTGATTGGGGTGATGCTCATGGCCAGCTGACTGGACTCACATTGTAGCTTCCAGTATATGGGTATGTATCAAATATCAAAGCTGGATTTGATATCAAAGGGGTATCTGATATCCTTTCTGGAAAGAGACACTGGCTTCCAATACCTGTCTCTCTTGCCATGGCATATTTTCTGCAGTTGTCAAAGTCAGATCTTCAGGCTATTGAGTAAGAGGGAAGGTGTCATCTTTGCTCAGCAGACTCTTTAGGGCATCCTCCCAGCCTGACCCTGTCCAGAGGAGCGCTATACCACCATGGTCTGAGTGGGTGGACACTCAAGGCCCTGGCAGATGCAGGACAAGGTCAGAGTTACAGCCTCAGGACTGGCTGAGGCTCAGGTACATTGAGTACAGGGCTATGTTAGGCATGCTGCTCAGCCAAATGGGCCCCAGGATGTGAGTTATGAAGACACAGAACAGACAAAGTGGACTCCCTTCTCTGATGTTAACTTACAAATGAGAAGAAGAGCATGGCTGAGATGATGCTCCCTAAAACTTGGTAACAAGTCATACGATGTTCTCAACTCACCAGTCGGGGGTAGGGAAGAGCCATAAAAAACTAAACAATCACACTTTAGATAAAGACAAATAGAACCCTGAGTGCTGTGGGAAGTTGCCAGCATGGACACAGGATGCTACAAGGTGGCGCAGTTCCAGATCACTGCCACGAGGGGGCAGAGGCTCTACGAATATCCAGCTGTTGCCCTGTCCTTGAACCAACCTGCCAACCTTCCTTCTGTTCTTGGTGGCAGTGTAACCAGGCAGTTTCTCACACCTGCTGCCTTCTCACTCTGGCAGCAATTCTCCTTACTATGAGATAACCAGAAAGGGGAAACTGGGGAAGCAGTATTTTTTTTAATGTTTGTTTATTTATTTTTTTATAAGTACTTTATTTTTTAATGTTTGTTTATTACTTCAAGTTACATCTCCATCACAGTGCCCTCTTTCCACCCCTCCAGGTACCATCCTCCCACTCTCTCCTCCCTCTCCCTCCTATCCTACTCCTCCAGAATGGGGTGTCCTTATATATCAGTCCCCCTACCCCAGTTCAGCAGTCATATGAAGGCTAAGAGCTTCCTCATGTACTGAGGGCCTACATGGCAGCACCACTAGGGGAAAGTAACTCTTTGGAGGCAATTGTTTGGCATCCCCCAAGATCCCTCATTCCTAGTGTGTGTTGTCCTCATTTGACACACAAGTAAACTGTGGCTCAGGGAGTATAAAAATGAGTCTCATAGACAGTCAGAGTCTGGCCTTGAACTGTATCCTTCAAGAATCTGGGGAGACAGCCTCACCCAACCTCTCCCCAGGCACAGAGAAAAAGGGTCTTCTATTCTCTGGCCCAAGGGGCATGGTCTAGGCTTTGGATACTATTTATAGGCACAATAGTTTCGTGGCCCTCTACTAGAGACTCGAGGCTGGAAGATGACCTGTTTCATCTGAGAGAAGAGCTCCTGGTGCTGCTAGGCATCCTGGATGGCTGTGAAGAGCTTGTCATAGTGCTCCACCATGGCCCAGAGTGCTCTGCCATGGTGTCCACCACAGATGCCTGGGATTCCTCCCCAATCTCAGCAACCTGTGGAGATGGAACCAAGTGAGGTAGGTGGAGCCCCCTTTAACGGCTACGCTGACAAAGCTTAGAGCCCCGGAGCTGACAGGAGCTAGACAGTCAGGCCATGCCTACTCCAGGACAGTGAGGCAGAGCCAATGGCTCTCTGCATGGCACCCTCCACCTCCTGCATTCTCAACAGAAGCCTGGGCACAGGAACTGCACTCGACGGCTGAGGACACATTTGGAACATGACACCAAACAGGCAGGAGATGGCTGAGGAGCACCAGCAGACTCAGGGAGCCTAAAAGAAGGGCGTGGGAATGTCCTGTTTGAAGGAGTGGGTTCAGCCAGCACTGTGTCTGCTGCAAGAGGACACATGGAGACACAAGAGCTTGGCTCAGCTCTCAAGGCCAGCTTGCACCATGAGCCCATTATGAAGGACTGTAGCACCCATCCAACCCTATCTGCCTGCCAGTGCAGTTCCTCCACTGAGCACCACTCCAGTTGACCGCTACTGAGTTCAAGTGAGTGGGCCAAGGAGCAACCGTGCATGTGTTCGCCTCTCTCTGCTCTTGACTATGGATATGCTGTGACTGTTTTAAGTTCCTGTTTCCTTGACTTTGCCACATGATGGACTGTAACCTGTTTTTGTTGTTTGTTTGGCTTTTGTTTTTGTTTTGGCCAGGTTGTTTTATCACAGCAACAGAAACAAAACTAGGTCAACTGTAGCACCTTGTCACCTCCGGGAAAGAGTTGGGCTTTCAGAGTCCCTTCCCCACCTCAGAACCTTCAGTGTAGCATGAACATACTGGCTATGAAATCAGATGGGGATCTGAGCCCCAGCCCACCACTGCCATTGTGGTTGGCTGACTTTGGACAAAGGTCCTTACCCTCTCTGTGCCTCAGAGCTTGTGAGGAGAATTGAGAAAGCCTAAGTAGCACGGAGTAAATATTATATTTAACAAAACTCTAGTTTTGTTTCTGTTGCTGTGATAAAACAACATGGCCAAAGCAAAAACAAAAACCAAACCACAACAACAAAAACAGGTTATAGTCCATCATGTGGCAAAGTCAAGGAAACAGAAACTTAAAGCAGTCACAGTATATCCATAGTCAAGAGCAGAGAGAGGCGAACACATGCACGGTTCCTTCTTGGCCCACTCACTTGAACTCAGGTAGCTTTCTCTACTCTATACAGTTCAGAACTTCCTGCCTAGAGAGTGGTGCCGCCCACAGTGGGCTGGGTCATCCCGCATTAATTAAAGCAATCAAGGCAATCCGCCACAGAGATGTCTTCAGGCCAACCTGACCTAGACAATTCATCAACTGAAGTTCTCTTCCCAAGTGAGTCTAAATTGTGCCAAGTTCACAATTACAGCTAACCATCACAGTAACAATTCTTATTTTTGATGATGTTGAAATAATGATATGACTATGTGTTCTATGTGTGTTTATTTGCATAGTTATGTATGTATGATGTATGATGTGTGTATGTTTAGTTAACCTTCCCCTTTCCATATACCTGTTACCTCCTTGTTGCGTAGAAAGAGAAATCAAGAGCCTGAGACCACACCAGAGGTCACAAGATATTGCCACCAGGCAGCCTAGCCCAGGAACCTGGGCCCATTTCCTCTATAGTTACCATAGTAGCATCAGCATTTGTGTGTCCCCACTCAGAGATGAGCAGCTGGGTGCTCAGACAAGCACATTCAGGAACCCACAGCTGGCCAGGACCATAGCTGGACTCCCTGGGGACACCTAAGCCAGACATCATTCCAGTTAGGTGGATCAGTGCTCAAGAACTGTGGACTGCGTAAGGTCTGAGTTACACCCACAGTGGCTGAGGTAGGATCTATGAGGGGCCACTAAGCACCCCAGAGGAGCCAATGTGGCCTCCGCTTTCTTATTCACATGAACCTGGAAAAGGGATGGAAAAATCCCACGGTGGGGCCCCCAAGCCACCATGGGTCCTGTCCTTCTGGGAATCCCAAGCCCTCAGAGGTGTTGGTGACAGAAATGGGTCTTTGCTTTAGAAAGTTGCTCACAGAAAGGATGTGGTGGCTCCCACCCAAATCCTGGCACTTGAGAGGTTGAGGCAGGGTGACAGTATGAGCTCAAGGACAGCCTGGACTAACTACACAATGAGATGGAACCAGCTTGGGCTATAGTGTTTCAATAAGAAAAGAGAGAATTGGGGGAAGGAGGACACAAATTGTGTTCATAGGGAGGATGTTATTTGTGGCCTCAGGAGGGTGAGGCCTCAGGGTTCTCACTTCATAGGGTTGGGCTTACTGACAGCCACTTGCAACCCCTGCTTCATGATGGGGTACTCAGCCCCCAGTGCTTGCAGCTGGGCCATGTTCTGAGGTCAAAACATTGCTGGGGTGAAGGAATGTGCCCTTGTCTCTCCCTTTAACCACCCCACCCCCACATCTTGATTTTCCTTAGGACTCAGACCTTCCTTGCCCTTAACTTTGTTTGGACAGTTTGCCTTGTGAGTAGTACTAGGGCAGAGCTGGGTCAGGTCAGGGCAGGACCAGAACCAGAACCAGGGCAGAAGGGCCAGGACTGAGGCAGGGGCAGGGCAGGGCAGGGCAGGGCAGGGCAGGGCAGGGCAGGGCAGGGGCAGGGGCAGGTCAAGGCATCTCATAGCTTGTAGCCAGCTAAGTTCCTGCCACACCCATAGGTCCACCTCCTCATCTTCAGGATTGCTGAGACCAACTCTCTGGGCTGCACACATGGCCACCAGCTGTGTGCCTCAGCACCCCACCCAAAGCCAAGCAGGAGTCACAAAGACCTAATCAGAGCCATGATGGTGGCTGCTTCGTCATTGGGTCCTCCTAGAGGTCCTTGAGAACCTGGACTACCATTTCCCCTTCACAGAAGGGAAAACAAAAGCTCAAAGATGGGCAGTGACCAGTCCAAGGTCACACAGCAGGGCTGAGTCTGGACTCAGGGCTCTCACTAAATCTAGGTGCAGGACCTTTGTGGTGCACCCCAGCTCAGGAATGGCTGGGAGTGCCACTCTGTAATGGTATTACTGTCCTCCCTGCCAATACTGGTATTACCTAGTCTTATTATCAGTCTTAACCATAAGACTAAGATATCTACGGAACTTCTAACAAGTGTTGGCTTCTGAGAACACTCAGAAAAGTGTCTGAAGTTGGGAACAAACAAGTTCAGAGAGCAGCCAGGGTCCATTATCTTTGTCCTTGCCCTCCACCCACACACTGTTCACCCACTGCCCTGTGAGTTCATGTAGTGCCTAGGGAGCCTGGGGAGATCAGAACAAGGCCACCTGGAGCCAGCTCACAGCCAAGCCTGGAAGATGGAGTGTTACAGATGGTTCCCACACAGTCCTGCTAATGGTGCCCTGGCCATAGGCCCTGTTTGGTGTCCCCATTATGCAGTGTGGCCTGTCTCAGCCATCTATTGGGCCATTCTGTGCAGCAGGGGCAGCAGAAAGGGAAACTGAAGGTGTGCCGCTCAACTCCTCTAGCACCACCAACAATGGATTCAAGAGCACCAGGAGGAGGAAGTGGCCCAGGAAACTCCTACAGCTCTGGGCTGTCACATCACAATTGCTGGATGCACCGTGAAGAGTACCCTGCAGTGGAAGCCAGGTTATCAATGGTCTTCCAGCCTCCCTCCTGGGGCTCAGCTCCCAGGAGAAGGTGAGAAGGAGGCTAGACACTGTGTATAATGCAGTCATGGGGAGGGTGGTTCTAATACTCACCTATAGTGAATTCCCAAATCCCTCTGGCTTGCAAGACCTCTCCCACTCCTCACTCCAGGTTTTCAGTGGCTAGAGCTTGGTCATTTCCCAGCAGCACCCGGGACTCCAGACTCAGGGTGCAATGCAGTGCAGGACAGAGAGGGGGCAGCAGGAGGGCTCAAGATCTGCTGCAGAGCTACAGGAGCTATGCAACCTCAAGGATCTGGGCCTGGTGCCCTTCCAGCTTATGCTCTCCCAGGGAGGTCCCCATTCCATTTACATGTGACCATCACAGCCACTGGGGGAAGCCATGGCTCAGGGAAGGCAGGCAGGCAAAGGGAAGACAAGAGCTTGGGCTGGGCTAGGAGAGAGAAGATGGAGGAGCAGAAACAGGGACTGAGGCAGTTATAGAGATTGGAGACTGTTTGGGACAGCAGTGTGTTGGGACAGCAGCCTGTGTTCTTGGAGGTGAGGGAGGGGCGGAGGAGCTGGCCAGTGGCTGATGGCGGAGGCAGTGGGCTGAGGGCTTGATTCCCTGTGATTCTGAGGCCACACCCATCTCGCTTCCTTCAGTATCTCAACACCATTCATTAGTCCTGCCACCCCAGAAGACCCCAAGTAGATACGGAGAACCATTGTGTCCATGGTTCTAGAGCCCCTAGACTGGACATGGTAGGGAAGAGTCTGTTCTGGTTTTGCATTGAGAAAGGAAAGTGGATCTATATGCAGGGAAGGTCAGAGGAATCAGACCTCCTGAAGGGCTATGGCTGCCCTGAGATAGGTCAATGCTTGCCTGCAGGTGGGTTGTGTAGAGTGGTAGTGGAGGCCTCAGCATCACAGGATCTGAGGTTCTCTCTAGAGGACAGGAATGAGCAAGAAGTGGGATAAGAAGGGCATTCCAGTCACAGGAACAGCAAGTCAAAGGTTCGGAGGCAGGGGAGAGCCTGCACAGCTCATGAGAACCTGGAAGGGAAGGTCAGTGGCAGAATGGATGGCTTGAGCTGGAGAAGCTGGTGGTAGGAGCTGAGGGCATCGGCAGCAACAGAAAGGGACTAGACTGCTCTAGGAACAGAGAGGTCAGATGGAAGGTGCTAAGGGAGGCAGGGAAGCTATAAAGCTAACAAGCCAGGTGAGAGACCACAGGGGTCTAGGGCAGGTCCCGAGAAGCAATCAGAGGGAACAAGGGGGAATGGCCAAGAATGTGCCACAGGTCCACCCTGTGGCTTAACAAAATAAAATGTAATAGAACTGACTGTATCACTACTCTTGCTTTGGGTCCTAGGTAAGAGATGGGTCACTGAATGTGGCACTGTATACAGTACCACACAGTTAGTTTGATGAGAGAAGCGATCTAAATGACTACCGTGTGGGTAATGTATACCACACGGATACATTGAACAAAGGGAGGATTTGAATCTGGGTAGAATAGAAGTTTCATCACATGACCTAGAAGAGAGACGGGCATTGAAATTGTGTGAATTGTGTAGTTTTAAGGATTTCCATTTAACATATTTGGGCATTGATGGACCATGAGTAGCTGAAACTATAGGGTGAGGTGCTGGTTTACCTTCCTTATATTGCTGTTATGGACATTATGCTGGCCCACATACACAAACCCTGACATTAGTCCCCTTTATCCTGCCCAGTAAGATTAAAACACACCTGAAACCAGGAGATTCATGATGAAAAGGGGCAGCTGGTGTGGACATGCACCCACATCCGCCACCGTGGTGGTTCCCTGGTGAAGATGGGACCCTGCCTAGAATGCTTTCCAGACATACTAGAGAAAAACCAGAGCTGTTTGGGTGCATCCACTTATTTTTACCCTTTCCTTTAGAACAGGCCCCAAAGAGTCCACAAGAGGGACTGTCTGCATGCTTTCCCAGACCCCTGGAGGACACACTGCCCAGGACCCCATCCCTTCCTCTGAGCTGGGAGGCAGCTTTTTGGAGCTGGGATAAACTCCCGATCTGGGTGACTTTTGCCAGCTGCCTGGGTGGCCCAGACCCAGGCCTCTCTTTTATTATCACTTTTAGGGCTCCCAATGTCCTCTAAAGTCCTAATTGTGGGGAGAGACAGCGAGGAGGTCAAGTGGGAGCGGTGGTGAGGAAGGATGGAGAGCAGGGCATTCTGGGAGCTGAGGTGGGAGAGAGCCAAGAAGGGAGACCAGTTCCTAAACTTACTGTCTTTGTTCCCAAAGTGCTGAGGCTGTGAATACCTGTGTGTGCTTCCCACCGGACCAGGAGTTTCTCAAGCATGCCAAAGGTCAGACCTTCAACAGCAGAGGCCCTTTTCCTGTCTGGCTTCTAAAGTCTGGCCTGAGAGATTGAGGGGAGTCAGCGGGGATGGAGAATGGGGTTCCCATGCTGAGACAGCAGGGGAGGTGGGCAAAGACCATGGCAGCCACAGCAGCTGAGAATGGCTCCAGCCAATGGTGGGCAGGGCAAGAGGACCAGAGCTTTATCAACACACTGGAGAATTTTGGACACTGTCTCCCTAGAGCCTCTAGATAGGAGTTCCAGCCGTAACTTCTTCCCATAGCTTCTTCCCCTTTTGAGGCCCTGAGGAACGGACAGCATCAAGCCCTCCCAGACTTTGGACCTGCAGCATACTTGAGCTGGCCTAGGAAGAACCCCATGAGACACACTAAGAATTCAAGGGCTAGAAACTCCGGGTCTCCAGGGACTCAGTTTTTGCATGAGAAACAAGGCCAAGGTGACTTTCAAGGCTACCTACCATCTAAACTGTCTCAATTCCAAACATCCCAGAGCCAGGAGAACATTCAGATCTGGCTAAAATCCTGAGGCTTCCTCGGGGAGATGGGAGAGAGGAAGGCCACCCACACCCCAGACTGAGCATGAAAGGCCTGGAGGCTGTGTGCTTAGGACCTCCACTCCCTGAAGAGCATTTGTCCTAGGGAGAGCCTTGGGACCCTGAGACTGATGCCCTTGGCCAGGGTAAGATTTCCTATACTGGACTTGATCGTGCATTGTTTGTTAGCTCAAAGGAAACAGTTTCTGTTCAGTCTGTCTTTCATATTGTAGGTGTGAAGCTATTTGTGTGTGTCCCTGACCTGGGAACATAGTGCTGGGACTTAGCCAAGGCCAAGGGGCTAGCTATCTCTTTAGAGAACATTCTGTCAGACTCCCTGGAGTCTTCTCTAGCAGCTGCTAGACCTCTGACTGGCTGAGGATGGATCTAGACTCTGCACACAGTAGGTAGTTTACAGTGGTACCCTCAGCCCACCCTCCCTTTCCCTATGAGCTGGGACAAACTACTGACCTGCATCAGATTCCATGGACATGAAGGAGCCCTGAGGCCAGAAGCACAGGAAGTGAACACCAGCCATGGGTTGAGAACTGGTCCTTGCTCTGCCTCCTCATGGACCATCCAGAGAGGGACTTGTCTCCTGTACGTCTGGTGAGAATAGCAGATATTGGATGCCCTGTCCTTGTCCTCTCACCTTGACCACTGGGTACACACATCCAGCCCTCCACCTGTCAGTCTTTGAAGTACCAGAGAGAAGACTCAGTTCTCAGCCACAAGCTACAACGCCAGTGCCAGATGTGCCTTCTTTAATGGCACATCTAAGGTGCTGGACCTACGGGGACTTACCACGTGGTAACTCACCTGACGCCAGGGTCTTGACTGACTTTCCCTGTCTCACCTTCCTCCTCTACAGTATTTTGTGATATCTTGCTGTGGTTTGGATGTGGTTTATCCTCCTGTGTCAGAGAGGAACCCTGTGGTAATAGTAATAGTAATTAATAGTTAGTAATAGCAATAGTATAGTAATAGTAATAGTAACAGTAGTAGTATAGTAATAGTAATAGTAGTAGTAATAATAATTAATAGTGAGGTAGTGTGCCCTTTAAGAGGCTGAGCCTAGGTGGAAGTGGTTAGTTTATTAGGGATGCTGCCCCAAGAGATTAACGTGGTTCTCTCAGGATCCCTGATCAGTTTTTTGAGAGCTGTTGGAAAAGACCCTTGATATGCCCCCTCTCTTTGGCTTTCTACCTCACCACAAAATCTCTCACTCTGGCATGCACTGCCACCATGATGCCCTCTGACATGAAGAGACCCAACTGAGTGTCCTCACTAAAGGGTAGTTTATGGGGCTAGCCAATCCGGGACAGTCAGCTGACAGCCATGTGAATGAAGTAAACGTCTTTACAAACCACTCAACCTCAGATGTTTTGCTCCAGCATTGGAAAGTACAGCAATACAGATCTCTTCCTACACACAGGGTCCTTGTGCCGGGGTCTGTTTCTGGGAGACTTCAGTAAGATGCTCCACCATGGCCTCATTTAGGGGACAGAGGAGTTTCCTTCTTCTAGGGCCTCCATCCACATATTGTTGGGTGTTGCTAGAGATGCCGCAGGAATGTGAGTGAGCTCTGGCTGCCATCAAGCTGTTGGCCTTTCTTCCTGGGATCAGAGCTAGAAAGGCACTCCCAGTCTATCTGAAGTGGTCTATGTGATGTGAGGGGCAGTGAGAAAATGACTCCATCAATGCCCTCTCCACTCACAGCCGAGGGTTACCACTTCTATCAGATGCATTCACAGGGACAGCCTGAGCTTTGGATCTATGGAAAAAGAGCCATTGGCTAATCAAGGAGAGTAAGTGTGCGGAAATTTTCAGGAGTCAAACTTTCTACAGTGCTTGCACTGTGTTATGTTGTGGAGTTCATTTGTTGCAGCAGCCAATCTTACAAGCTCAGAAGCCACAGCCTTTAGCTCTGTCTGCCTTTACCACTCCCTCTCAGAGCACTGTACAGGTGAAAAACTGACCCCTAGAGTCACATGACTAGAAGGTGACTCTAAAGCCTTCTGTCCACAGAAGGGCTCCAGGTCTTCCCAACTCACCCCTCTAGGTTCCTAGTGTGCCATACCACTGCCAACGGCCAGGACCTGCTTCTGGGCCTGTCCCTATGGTCCCAGGGCATTTTGGGGGGATGAAGCTAGGCTGTTGGGGAGATGTCTTCGCTTGTCCTTACTTCCGGTCCCCAGGCCATGGTTCCTGTCCCCAGGAAAGCCTTCCATTGTCCTTACCTGAGAAATAAACCATTGTCAAGTCCCAAAGTCTTAGTACCTGTGGCTCCTCCCAGCACTTCTCACCCCCTCCCCCACCCCAAACCTTTCCAGCCCGGGGCATGGGGCATGGGGCATGGGGGCTGGACTTCCCTTCCCTCAGCATCTGTATAATCCCAGCAATTTCTATGCACTCTCTTGGCATCTCTCTCGGCCTCCTTGCCTCCTCTCTCCTCTCTCTTTTCTCTTCCTCTCTCCCCCTCCCCCTCCTCTCTTCTCTCACAGTTCTGTTCAGTCTGTGAACCTTACAAGACACCTCTGGCTCTTCTCTTTCCCACATCTACAATAAAAACCTTCTCCTCAGCCATGCGTAGGAGCAGTCATGTCCTCATTTTCATTCAACCTCCCACTCTTGCCTATGTTGTAGGGGCCTGGGCTTCTGGGCCCGTCTGTTCTGTAATCAATGTTGCTGCACATTCCTGTGACCTAACGCACATCAGTCAGGGGTCCTGAAAATAGGATTTCAAATGAAAACTACCCACTACCCAGTTAGGTGAGGGATTTCAGCTAAGCATCAGGTAATTGCTTAGCGTGAGCCCATCCTGTGCAACTTCAGGGACATACTTACACTGCAATAGTGCTTTTCTGAACTTAACTAGGCCTTCTGTATCTAGCTGATAGCCCTGCTTTTGAGACTTACTAGGTGCAAGCAACAGAAGAGAAGTTACGTTGGAATGACAGGTTCTGGGCAGGGTCAAGGGTACTGAGGGAGAGTGGTACAACCCCTGGGGCCAGAGTGGTAAAGGGAGAGCCTACTGAGAATCAGCCCAACTGGAGCAGTCCACTAACATAGGTCAAAGAGGAAGAGGAATTGGAGAGACAGCCTGGCCTTACCACGCCACCAGTGCCCCCTGTGGATGAGAAAGAAAGTATCCTAGGGATGCCTTGGGCAGTGTTAGCAGAGGCCGAGTCTGGGCCTGGCAGCTCCTGGGGACCAGAACAGACTAGAAGAAGAAGCCATCTTACTTAATCCTCCTTGGGTTCTGTCCCCTCATACTTACAGAGGACTGACTCTGAAAGGCCAAGTGTAGACAGTAAGTGTGGACAGTCTCAGATGCCACATGTAGCCCGAGATCCTCTAGGGCTTCTGCCCATCAAGAGGCCCAGGGTCAAGGCCCTTAGATAGTACTAGATGCTGATGTGGCCAGAGGACCTCCAGTCCCTCCAAGGTACTGCTTGAGTTGCCTGAAGCTGATCGGGTTCTCTGGTTCTTCTGCCCACCTCCAGGGCCTGTCTTCTCCCATCCAAGCCCCCTGCTCTAGTTGCTGTCTCCACACAGACTGTCCTCACTGCCCAAGCTCCCAAACCTTTATCTAATTGATCTCAACACATTGGCTAACCCTCTGCATCTGAGTCTGGGAGAACCTTGTACTAGGCAGCAGAAAGTAAAGAAGAGGTTAATTTTTTTTTAGTTTCGGTAGTGAGAATTCTGTAATTTTGGTTTCTTTATTAAAAAAAAAAACCCACAGAAATGTCATGGAAATATGTTTTTGTTTTAATCCCAGGTGTAGAGATAAGAGGCTGCTTCATAGCACCTTGACTATGAGTTGCCTCGTGCTCTGGCAGGGGCATGGTTTTGCCAGCTGCAGATAGTTTCTGCAAGTGTGTGACTTGTAGAATTCTGGAGGACTTTTCAGAGGAGATATAAACGCTAAAGCCCCAATAGGTATGACTGGTTGGTGGTTAGTTGCTGTTGGTTGTGGTTTGTCAAGTAGCTATGCACAAAGAAGCAAGAAGAAATTAGATATCCTGACAGGAGAAGATCAAACTTGCCCCCAAGGAACTCGATACTCCTAATCAGCAGGAAGTAGTCTAACGATAACTTTTCTCCCTTTCCCTCTATCCTCTTTTCTCTCATATCTAGTGTTAGGGAGTTGAAAGGGGAGAGTAAAGTAAAAAGTAGAGGGAAATAGAAGCGTGGAAGAGAGAAAGGAACCCACAAAGTAGCAAATACCAGCTACAAGTTTCCTCCCTGCCTCCCAAGCCTGGTGTGATTGCAGAGCCCCCAACCCAGCGTTCTCAACAGTCTCCCTGGGATGCAGCCCAAATCCAGGCATAACTGCAGTGTCCACATGGCCTGGACTTCTCCAATCTACATTTATCTCCCTTTTCCCTGCTTTCTGGCTACACCCAACCCCGAGAGACACCCAGCGACTTCATGGTGCAGCACTGGGAATAGCCCACAACCTGGCATGACATACTTGTGCCAAGAATTATCTGCCAAAATTAGTACAGCCTGTGAGAAACATCTAGTCCCCTTCTCGAGACCATCCATCCTTTCCCTGGTCCCTTCCACACCCCACCTCTCCATCTTCCTTACTTCCTCCATCCCTCTGTGCCTGGCATCCCACACTCCCCTTCACCCTTCTTGTTGACCCCTCTCCTTCCCTCCTTCTGTCTCTTTGTCCTCCTACCTCCTCCCATTTGCCTCTGCTCTCTGCAGGGTTGGGTAGGGGCAACATGCCAGCAGCTAACACTGCTTCCGGCTCCCTGTAGGGCTTGTGACATTTGACTTATGCTTTGAAGATAAAAATAATAATAGCTGTATTCATTGGGTGCTAGCCCCAAGCACTCATTGCCCTGGACATCCTCATTGGGCCCATGGGCAATAAGGGGCAGGCAGGTGGGGCAAGGGTGGAAATTTAGAGGAAGTCATTACATAGACCCAGAGGCCTCCAAGGCCCTTGCAAATAGCTGGAACCTGCTTCTGAGAACAGTCCTTGCCTGAGCCTGACAGATACCTGGGTCAGAAACTAGGCCACTGGATACTGTGGCCGAGACATGATCCAGGGTGTGTGTGTGGCACAGCAGACAGTTGATCCTGTTGGGGCAGGAATGACACCAAATATAGGGCCAGGGGGCTGAGGGCAGGACATAGAACAAGCAGCCATCTGGCCAACCAGGAAGGCCCCAGAACAGGCCCTACACCCAGTCAGAGTCTGCTGTGGTCCCTGGAGCCTGTCTGATAGCTCTCTTTTATATCAGACAGCCATCCTCCTAAGCATGCCCCAGCTGTCAGCAGGCCAGGACCTGTGCTCCTGGTCACACACTCTACCGGGCCAGGCCAAGAACTATGACAGTGCACTTTGGAGGGGAGACCGGGGCTTCTACAGTATCAAGAAAAGTTCGAGGGAAGGAGGGTGGGAAGGAGGAGAGAAAAATAAAGGCACTTGTAGCCTCCTGACCATGCCATTAGCTGATGGAGCTGGAGACAGTCAGGGAGGCAGAATCCCTGTACCACCTAAGCCTAGGCTGTGATGTGCACATGTCACCTCTGTCCTGGGGACATGGGAAACAACACAAGTATTCTTTCCAACCATAGGTCCCTGAACTTTAACTGGGTCATGTGTGAGGCCACATGTGCACAAGCGGGAAAGAGCACAAGGCTGGAGAGGTACACAGGGCATGCAAGGCCAGCCTCACCTTGCTCAGTCATAGGCTGCTGTGGAAGGAGAGCAAGACTCTGTGATCCTGGTGTACAAAAGCAACATTCTAAATCAATCACCCTGACTTTTAGTTTCCATTTTCCAAACAGTCAGTGAGCCTCGACTCCAATGCCAACCGGTTTATACTTGGAATGTTGATTGTTGTGAGCATGGGCACGCAGCAGGTGGCTGCTCAGCTGCTCTCTGAGGCCCCAAGTTCAGTATCAATTCTGGTTTTGTTCTGTGGTGCTGGGGATTGAGTATGCTGGGCAATCACTCTACTACCTAGCCACATGTTTAGTCTTGAAAGATATAGCCCAGGCTAGCTTTGAACTCACGATCCTCCTGTCTTGTTCTCTGTAGCATCTGCCTACAAACGTGCACCACCATGGCCTGCATAGTGTACATTCTGGACGGCAGAGTGTAGACTTTCTTTCAACCCTCAGGACTCCCGGTGGGGGAAGGTCTGAAGAGAGTCACACAGAACTTTCCTGAAGGGCTAAACCCAGCAGCTGGGCTGGGCCGGGGTGTTTTTCCATGTGTCGGGTGCCTCATATATTATGCTGCTGTACATTTGCACATCCCTCGTGGGCATGCAGGAGCCCACCTGTGCAACCCCCACCCCACACCTGCACCAGGAGAGAAATGGAGAACTGATAGTTTTAGAAAACAGGGGACTTAGTCAGAGGCTTTCTATTTCATAGCCCTTCCTGTCTCCTGTAGCCTAGAGGCTCAGGCTATTCTTTTGTTCTCTCTTGAAGAATAGAAAGTCTGTGCTTGTCCTTTGTCACCCAGGCTTATTCAGCACTTGTAGGCACACATCTAACAAGGCCAAGCCCATCAAGGCTGAGACCTACTTGTTACCCCCTCCTGTTCGGAGGAGGCCCCTGCCTTCATGAGGATCAGCACTGTTTGTCTGGTTAATCTGTCAGTGTTGCTCTCATGCCGTTGTGACCTTCAGAGTTGGTTTACAAGCCTTTCCACGAGCTTCCCAGTTATATAACAGTCGCAGGGCTTGGAAAACACAAGCACCCAACCCTCTGCCCAGAGCACAGGCTCTTCCCCTCCTCTTGTGGGCATCCTCCCAGAGCACAGGCTCTTCCCCTCCTCCTGTGGGC
>CAJQZJ010001511.1:9166333-9179771 GCA_907164525.1 Lophiomys imhausi | reverse complement strand
GAGCACAGGCTCTTCCCCTCCTCCTGTGGGCATCCTCCCAGAGCACACCAAGGGCACTGTGCAGGAGCTGCCATACGATGAAGGGGCTTTGGCAGCGTTCGGCAGCCTCTGCTCACTGAAGGCACACCTGCACCACACCCCCTCGTGACAACCAAGATAGCTTCAGGAATGTTGAATGTCCTTTCTGGGAAATGTGTTCTCAGTCTCTGCCACTGGCCATGCCTTCTGTCTCTGTGAGGAAACTTAAGCTAGTGAGGGCCCTTATGTTTATAAGTCTTTATTCTAAGGGGCAAACATATACATACATATGCTGTACACATGCATAAAAATATACAAAATAATAAATTGTATGTGTATTTAATATATGTACACATTTAATATATATATATAAATAAAATGTTTAAGGCATTATAATACATACGTAAAATTTAAACTTTGCAATCTTCCCATATGTCGTGGGTACTATCATTTTCCCCCACTTTTGTGGATTAGGAAACCAAGGCTCAGGTTAAATGAGCTGTTCAAGGTCACACAGCTATCAAGAGCTGTATCTGGCAGGTAACTGCATGACTTCATCTCTGAGACACTGGGATTCACAGGGACACCAATAACCATCACCTTACACATGATTGTGTGCTGGGAGTGGCCCCAAGACTGATGGTCTGTGTGGGAAACAAGGCACAATAATATTGACATTTGGACTTGAAAGTGGCTGTTCCTGTGCCTGTGGCACACTGTTATCCATAACCTGGACCCCCCCTCCCCAAGTGCTTCTGTGTCACCAGGAAGGGTACTTCTAACCTCCCAGATATGAACATCTAACCTGTCTCTTCACCTTGCTGTGTGGTAAGGGTCCTGTCCATTTCCTCATCTCAGGTCTCAGAGTCTGTGGCTCAGGTGGACTGTCTAAGACTTAGGGAGCACCCCGCAGAGTCCTCCCACCAGGGCTGAGTGTTCCTCTGACTTTACAGTTCCCTTTCTACTGAACAGGGCATGGTTCCTTGTGGAATGGAGGCTACATGCCTGGGGATGCCATGGCTGGGTCTGGAAGGTCTTCAGAGAGCCTGGGTTCCTCTCCTGTGACTTCAAGATCTCCTTCATCACACCAGAAGGGATCCAAAGTGGAAGCAGCTTGCTTCCATGTGCATAGAAAATGATACAGCCCACCCTTGGGACATCAAAATCCCTGGCTCTTCCCTACATCCCAAGCCCAACTTCATACCATGACCCAGCATCCACAGCCTAGCCAGCCCAGGGCCTTCCAAGGGAGGCTATGTCTTCCTGGCACTCTATGGTGGGGGCCACGTCTCTGACCCTTTAGCCTCCCTGGGGAGCAAGACTGAGGATGAAAGCTGAAACCCACAGCAGCTGCCCTACGGCTGGCTGTCCCTGCAGAGGTGCCAAATGAGTGACAGCTGCATGTCCAGAACTTGCAAGCATGGCTCCATGGTGGCTGGCTAGATCTCTGACTTCCTGCCCTCTCCCAGCTGAGTTATATAGGAGGGTCAGAGGATGCTCTGATGTAGTTAAACAAAAATGGCAGGAGCTGCTGTGTCCAGCAGGATGAGTAGGGTCCCACACAGCCTAGCTAGTCCCAGGGGAAGGAGCTGGGTCTGCACATTCTGCTCTTGGTTGGGGCCTTCCCTCCAGCTGGTGAGCACTGGAAGGATCCAAGCTCTGTTCCAAACATATTTATGTTTGTGGGAAACCTGTTCCCAGCAGCTAACTCAGGACTGTAGGCAGCACTGGATTTAATTTTGTCCCTGAGCTCCCCAGGGTGGCTCAGGCATCACGAGATCAGCCTCACAGGGGGGGGGCCAAGTGACTTGGCCATCTGAAAGGATCAGCAGCCCCTGAAATAACTCAGTTCCAGGCTCCCCAACTGCCTTGGCCCTCTGATCACTGAGCAGTGGGAAATGTCTCTTCTGCAGGTGGCTGTAGGAAGAAAAAAATGTGCTCAGATCATGGCCTGCTCAGCCCCAGGGGCAACTTGAGCTCTGAGATCCTGCTGAATCCCCACATAACCAAAGGGATCATCTCACCTCTGCTCTCAAAGACAAGGCTGTGGATGGGTCCCCAAGCTAAGAATGGGCTGGGGTTATCTGTCTCCAGGGGTCATGTTGGGAACTGGGAATGCAGTGGGCATTTTCTGCAGCAGGTGGTCCTGTCTGTGTAAGGCTTGTCTACTACACCCCTGAGCAGCTGAGGAGACACCATAGTGTTACTTTGGCACCCTGTCAACTGGGAAAGTGAACTACTTCCTGGGGTTTGCCTTAACCTCTGAGGACTCTAGTGCTCCCTCCTTCAACCCTCCCAGAACTGAGCCTTTGTCTCTTCTCTCCTGACCTCCCTTCTAAACGCTCCTAGAGCCAGGTTTGGGCTGTTGTTTGTTTCTCTTCATCTCGGTTATATGAAACCAAAATAAATTTCTATCGAAGTAGTGAGGGCCCAGGCCAGGACATTGGGCTACAGGGTGCTTAATTTATCTGTGATGTTCCACTCCTGGACTGACGTCATCCTGAGCCTTGGCAGGGTCACAGCCCAGTTTTCATGGCCTCTGGCTGGCTCTTCTTCCCTGCATGTTTGCTCCTTCCACCCTTCCTGGAACAGGAGTCAAAAGAAGGCAGGGGGGCTGGGCACTGGGTTTCAAGCTTCAGGGCTCCTGTGAATCCAGCAGGAGAGATCTTGCAAATTCCACAGGGGTCCTGGGGCTTCTAGAAATTCCTTCCTCCTGATCCTCTACAGGCTGATTCTCCTATGGCTTTTGCATCTGTCCCCATTCTACCCTTTTGTGTCCTCTGGAAAATGGTTGCTAGGGTTATTCCTTGACCTTACTTGATTTTGGGGACCATGGAGCACTCCAGAAATCATTGCTCTAGGCCACCAGAGGCTCAGTATGTTTAGTCACCAGGGACTTACCAAACACCATTAATGTCCACAGAATTGGAGAATACTCAGAGACAGGAAAGCCCACATGCTGGACAGTATGGAGTGACTGGGACCATTATCTACACTTGTGGGAGTATGCAGTGGTCAGGCTCTGCTTCTTCCTGTTGGGCACACCCGTATCTTAATACTCTATTGAGTCAGATATCCGTAGCCCAGGTCCCTGCCCATGCCACAGGAATGTCTCTACTGTAGGACATTGGCTTCTGATCCCCTGGGCAACAGTCTTCAGAGTGTAGATTGTTGTGTTTGTTCTTCTTGGTGGAGTGAGCTCAGGAGTCACAGAACCTCTCTGGATCTCAACTGGGAAAAAAGGGGTCTGCACACAACAGCCAAGTGCCCTTCCAGTTGGAAAGATTACAATACTTCCTAACACCAGGGAGCTTCTGGCCTGTCACACACTATGACATGATTGCGGATGACCTCTTGCCATGAACAGGAGAAGAGAATGAAATTGAATCCTGTGTTTTGTTATCCTTTTTGAGACAGGCTTCTGTGGCCAGTGCCTTTACTTCCTGAGCCATTGTGATGGCCCCACACACTATATATACATATGAAACTGTGAAAAGCAAAAAAACAAACAAACCCCCCAAACTAACCAACCAAATACACAAACAAACAAACCAAACCAAAACCAAAAACCTCCCAAGCTTGAAGTTGACTTTTGAGTGGATATTTGAAGCTGGCCCTGCATGTGAGCATCCCCAGATCCCAGAGATATGAAACTCTACCGTCTCATTCCATCCCGTGATTTTTTTGGTTTTGGGTTTTTTTGTCATTGTGTTTTAGACAGGGTCTCACTCCATAGCAATGGCAGTCCTATAACTTGCTATGTAGACCAGGCTAGCCACTTGCTATGTAGAGCAGGCTAGCCTTGAATTCATGAATATCGACTTGCCTCTGGCTCTAGAGTGCTGAGATTAAAGGTGTGTGCCAGCCTACCTGGCTTACCTCATGATTTTGAGGGTCGGGAGTTTGTGAAGGGTCAGCCTACGTGGTTTTTCTCTGGCATTACCTGGGACGCCTGTTGGGGATGGGGGAGGGCCCACTACTAAAACAGGTTCTCACTCACTATCTGTGGCCATCATCTTCCCTGCCCACTCTCTTCTCCCTCAGCGACTCTTCTGCCTGGGCTCCTGCTTGTGATATGCAGGGACTTTCTCACAACATAGCAACTACAAATTGTCCCGCTGCTTAAAAGTTTTCTAGACATCATTTCCCCTGCCTTCTATTGCTAAGTGCATATCTAAGGACACCGAAAATCCAAAGGAAAAGAGGAAACACACTTCTCTTAGATCATCTAGTCCAGAAATGGAGGTGCTCCTTCCCAGACCTGGGGGTAGTAGGCCCCTCCTATGGCTGACCCTGTCTATGGCTTGCCTGGTGCTGTGTGCTCATTGGTCTATTAGTTTGTGCCCTGTCCTGTGTTCCTTGGCTCCACCCCAAAGCATCCAATTTTGAATAGCTGGTGTCTCCAAATGCTAGCTTCGGCCACCTGCTGCATGCCCAACACTGATTTTTCTTGAGGATCTTATGCAGAACCCATTCATGCACCCTCCCTCATTCAGTCCCTCTTCCTGCCTCCCATTTTTGGGCTCTTCTTTTCTCTCTCTTGCTTTCTATTCTCTTTCCCAGCTCTGTGTCTCTTTATGCTCCCTCCCTGTCTTGTCTTTCTGCATTTCCCTCCTCTCTAACTCCCGCCTGTGTAGCTCTAGAAACATACCCATATATGGCCTCCATGTCAAGGATCACAAATGATGACATCACGTGAGGGCCGAAGCCCCGAGATGCTCTCTGAAGCAGGAGCCTGTCTCCCGTGCCCCCAGAGGAGTGGAAGGCGGGATCACAGCTTCCTTAGTGCAATCTTCAGAAGGGAAATCTGAGAGTCATAACATCATATAGTTTGGCTTGACGTCCGTGGTCATGCGGTGGGCCCGAAATAAACTCCCTGCTTCAAAGGAGAGTGTTTCAGAGCTGCCTGGCACAACAGCTGGACGCTCAGGGACAGCACAGGAGGCAAACTCAGGGAGAATGTTCTGAGTCCAGACAGTCAAGAAAATCTTTTTGTGTCCCTGCTGCAGAGCCTCACAGGTAATTCATGCTTTCGACTTTGGCCACAGAGACTTTGAAAGGAATTGCTGGGCGGGCTGGGACCTGCAGCTTCAGGACTCACCAAGACCTATAGCCAAAATGTGCCCATGACTCTCTCTCTCTCACTGCTCCTTCTCTCCAGCTCTGCACATACTGGAGACTTTGAGTCTGGCAGCAGGGAGCCAGCATTCTGCATGCATGGTAACTATTCTTCTGGAGGACTCTGACTTAGAGTGTCATGCCGTTGTGGGCTTCTAAATGGCCATGTGAAAAGAGCGACAATGCTATGGTTGGGTCCTTAGGGTCTCTGGCAGTGTCTGTGTTAGACTGGTGACTCTGGGGGATACTTCCAGGCCGAGCAAATGGTAGATGCTTTCCCGCACGAGTACGCTCTGCTGCACTGAGAGGGCTCTGCATGAACAGAAGTGTGGGGTTGATGAGAACCGAGGTGCCATGGGCTCTGCCCACCCTTTCTGGAGGTTTAGGCGAGGGTGTGGAATGAGCAATGTTACCTAGATGAGACTAAAAATACGGGATGCAGAGATGCAAAAATAGCTCATGCATACATGCCATATTCATGGAGGCGATGGTCTCGAAAAGGACAGATGATATGTCATCACGGTGAGCAAGGGGTCTCTGGGTGAAGGAACAGCTGGGACAAAAGGGAGATGAGACTTGGGGAAGGTGGGCTGCTGAGAAGACTGCCTGGGGTGGGAAGGAGAAATGAAGCCTGGCATGGAGCCCTTACTCCAGGACCAGGGGGCAATGGAATATACTTGAAAAGTGTGTGAGCAGAGGGGTGACAGGTAGGGCTTTATCCCAGGCTACATCTTGCAATGACAGAGAAATACACTGACATGAATAGGCTGGCGACTCAGGGACAGCAGGGATATGACAAAACCCTGCTTGGGGCAGGACAACTCTCCTTCTGCAAGGAGTCCTTCTTGTGAGGCAAGGTTTGAGGGAATTCACAGGGGCTCAAGGCAGGCTGCCACACCAGCCCCAGCCATGGCCTGACCTTAGCCACCACTGGTTGTTGGGCTGCTCTGGTTCAAAACACAGACGTGTGCCCACCAGAAGATACCATCTCATTTTTCTGGCACAGGTAGGCCACACCTGGTATGTACTGGGCACCAGTGTTAGGAGCCTAGAGGCAGTAATTGGGAGTGTCATTTTCTTCCTCTGCATGGGGATCTGTTACGATTTTATAATGAAAAACAATTCAGCCCTTGTTAGCCGGTATCCATCAAAGACTTAATATGGGTGAATTGTTTCCCTGAGCCTTCTCAAGGCCCCCATGAGTGTGAGGTGAATGTTGACTCCCCTTTTCAAGATTTGAAAACTGAGGTTATGAAAAGTTAAGGGTCTTGTCTGAGGCTGGGCAGCCATGAGGTGCTGAATCAAACCTAAGCTTCTGGACTTCGAGGACTAGCATTCACAGCCACAGCTCCTGCAGCTCTCAGGCCAGCACTGTGGCCTGAGACGGTCAGCGTCTTGGAAAACCCAGCAGGACTTTCCCTGGTACCTTCACAGCATCATTAGGTACTATGTGTTGCCCACAGACTAGATCTAACAATCCTCCTGCAGGAGACACAGACCATCTCCAGCCTGTCTGGAGGCCCCCCTCTAATGAGCTGTAGAGTTCCTGACTGCCTGGAGGGGGAGGAGTGGCCAGCCTTGCCCACCCATCACCGTCACTTCAGGCTGCTGCCAGATGGCGAGTTTGGCCTTTCTAGACACTTGGGCAGAAACTGGGTCAGGGCCCCGGAATCCTGTGTCTAGCCCTGTGGACTGAGCCATACTGATGTGTCTGGATGCAGTTGGAGGCTAGAGCCTGGGTCACTGGCCAGTCCCTGCATGGCTTGGAGGCAGGGCAGGGGCCCTCCAGCCTGGTGTCTGAAGCAAAGGTGACCCTCTGGCCTGCAGAGACAACAGCTTAGGGGCTGGGGGGTGGATAAGAGGAGACCAGGGCTCCCTGGAATCCTCTTAAGCACAGCTCACAGGCAACACCTTAGGTGGCCTTTAGCTCTGTAAGAGGATGGCTCCTTAGAGCGCAGTGTTTGCCACGAAAACCAGAAAAGTTTTTTTCTTTCTGTTTTTCTTCCCCCAGCCCTCACTCAGCCTCTTCCTTACTGTCTTTATGAGGTGGTTTTCTCAATGTACCCCATACCCCAAATAAATAAATTACCAAGATGTCTTTTTAGGATTCCAGATGACTTGAGAGAGAGTCACCCAGAGTTGGACCAGCAAAGAGAAGGCAGGGTGTTCCACTCCAGATGGAGCCTCTGTTTCCCCTTTCTGATAATCCTCTGGTCCAGTGGTGGACTGAGGGCAGAGTTAGCTTTGGACAGAATCAACTCCCATCATGATATCTATCTCTAGGCCTCAGTTTCTCCTCCATACAAAGGGAGAAGAGTCCTGTATGATGGTGTTGACTGTAGTCTCCAACCCTGAGCAGACCATATCATCCCCTTCCCCACACAACCACTGACCAAGCCTGAGAATCCCCAAAGCCTTGACACCCCAAAATCACAAGCTTGGCTGAGACCAGTATCAAGGCTCTGAGACTACCAGCTGAGTGTGTTGTGTTTAGAGATCATGAGGCCTGCTCCATGTGCTTTTCCTGGAAAGACACCAAGAGATGTCCACTCCCTCCAGATAGGCCTCTGACAACAGTCCAGAGCACGGCTCCACCCAAGTCCAGCTTGGCCAACCAATGAGTCATTTACAGAGCACGGGTGGCAGGTCACTTCTAGAAGTGTGGGTGACCCAAAGTACTCTAGCATGGACTTCCCCATAGCTGGGTGGATAGAGTTGCCCTGCTCTTAGCCACCCACCGTCTTTACGCTGTAGCACAGCAGCTCTCAACCTTCCTGTTGCTGTGGCCCTTTAATATGGTTCCTCATGTTGAGCAACCATAAAATTATCTTCATTGTTACTTCGCAACTGTAATTTTGCTACTGTTGTCAATCATAAATATCTGTGTTTTCTGATGGTCTTTGGTGACCCCTGTAAAAGGGTCATTTAACCCCAAAGGGACCATGGCCCATAAGTTGAGAACCACATGTAGTTTGGGCAGAGTTGCATACAGCTGGGAGGAAGGTACAAGGGGGATCAACTTGATATTTCAGATGAGGGTCACCCCCTCTTCTATGAAGGAAGGTCAACAGGCTGGGGTTTGAGGATTTCCTGCAAGTAATCTCAGCTCCTTTGATGAAGATGACCAAGTGGCTGTTACACTGGGAGAACAGAGGTCTGTAAAATGGCCCTGACAACAGAAGCCCTTCAGCCCTGTCCCTTTCTGTGATGGCTTGAATGAGAAATGCCCCTCCCCATAAGCTTATGATTTTGAAGACTTGTTCCCTGCTTGGTAGCACTGTTTGGGGTGGGGTGGGACCATGGCGAGTCCCCCTGTACTGGAAGAAGTATGTCTCTGGAACTGGGCTTTGAGAGTTCATAGCCCTACTCCCAGTTTACTCTCTGCTTTTTGCTTGTTGTTGAAGATGTGGGTGCTCGGCTTCCTTTTTGTGTGTGTGTGACATGCCTGCCTTGTGCTGCCATGCTTCCGTGCCATGATGGACCCTTTCCTCTGAAACTGTAAGCCAAAATAATACAGTTGTCAAAGGGCCACCCTGGGGCTTTGACCTGCTTCTCACCTTAGCCAGGGCAGCGACAAGGATGAGAAGGGTGAGGCAAAGAGTCTCTTTAGGACCCCTTGCTATTGCCCTCAGTATTTAGGGCCAGGGAACCTGACAAAAAAAGGGACAAATGTACCCTTGGTCACTTACATTCTGGGTCTCAGTCTCCTCATCTGCACAATAGGAAGGGAATACAACCCCACAGGTGTTGCTTCAGTTTGCTTCCCTGTTGCTGTGATAAAAAGACATTGAGGGAAAGCAACTTGGGCGTAGTGCTGGGGCGGGGCCAGAGTAGGTGAGGGGCGGGGGGGGGGCAGGGGGGGGGCATGGGCGGGGCGCTTGTTTGGCTTACACTTCCTCATGGCAGTCCAACAGTCCAATATTGAGGAAAGCCAGGGCAGGAGCTCAAGGCAGGAACCCAAAGGCAGGAACTGGAGCAAGGATCGTGGAGGAGCACTGCTTATTGGCTTGTTCTGCCCTGGCTTGCTCAACTTTTTTTTGTTGTTGTTGTTGTTTTTTGGTTTGTTTGTTTTTATTTTTCTTTTTCTTTTTGAGACAGGGTTTCCCTGTGCACCAAACCCTGGCAATTCTGGACTCTCTTTGTAGACCAGGCTGGCCTCGAACTCACAGAGATCCACCTGCCTCTGCCTCCCAAGTGCTGGGATTAAAGGCGTGCGCCACCATGCCTGGCCCTCAGCTTGCTTTCTTATACAGCCCACATTCCATCTGCCCAGGGGTCGCAATGCCCACAGTGGGCTATTCCTTCCTTCATCAATTAAATGTCCACAGGCCAGTCTGATGGAGGCAATTCCTCAACTGAGCGTCCTCCTTCCCAGGATGTCTCTAGTCTGTGCCACGTTGACAAAAACTAACCAGCACAAGTGTCAAGGACAAAGGATTTTGCTCAGGATAGTGGTTGAGCACAGTTTAGTGTCCACAAACACAGTATGGTTGTCACTGTTCAAATTTTACAGCATGAAGGCCAGGCAAGGAAAGTAGACCTCCATGTCTCCCATGAGCCACTGATGGAGAATGAAGGTTTATGATGGTTGGCGGAACATTGCAAAGAATAAAACTGATTATCGGGGGGGTGGGAGGGAACAAAAACAACCCAGTAACCCCACTTCCTCCTCAGTCCCAAGCAGCCTGTTTCCAAGATCGCTTGAGGTTAAGGGTCTTGGGAAAGTTGTTCTCAGGCAACTGCTGGGATGGGCTCCTGGAACCTGTAGATAGCAAAGTCCAAGATGCTTGAAGTCCAAAGTCCAAGACCTACACACATCCTCGTGTGCTCATTGAAACCATCACTGAACTACCCATACGCCCCTAGGAAAGTAGTTGTTACACCGTGTTGGTCAGGGAATAATGACAGGAATAACGTTTATACGTCTTCAAGGAGTAATGTCTACATGTGTTCACAATTACGTGAACATACATTTTCTCTAAATATTTTTGAGCTTTAGTTACTTGAATTCATAGATGCAGAACCTACAGATTCAGAGCTGACTATATATATATACATATATGTATGTATTATAAATATATGTATGTACATATATATGTATGTATTATACACATGCATATATACATATAATATAGTATATATTACATGAAAGATTATACGATTCAAACTGCAAACCCATTTGTAAGTACAAATTCATTATATATGCACACATAATATACACTTATAGACAACTTTTTTTTTTTTTTTTTTTTTTTGGTTTTTCAAGACAGGGTTTCTCTGAATATCTCTGGCTGTCCTGGACTCGCTTTGTAGACCAGGCTGGCCTCGAACTCACAAAGATCCGCCTGCCTCTGCCTCCCAAGTGCTGGGATTAAAGGCGTGTGCCACCACCGTCCGGCTTGACAACTTTTTAAAAATACAAAATCTTTTTTTTTTAAAGTCTGGCATGAGTTCTGCCATTTTATTTATTTATTTTTTATTTTTATTTTATTTATTTTTTATTTTTTTGGTTTTTTGACACAGGGTTTCTCTGTGTAGCCCTGGCTGTCCTGGACTCACTTTGTAGACCAGGTTGGCCTCGAACTTGCAAAGATCCACCTGCCTCTGCCTCCCAAGTGCTGGGATTAAAGGCATGCACCACCACTGCCCGGCTAAAAATACAAAATCTTTATTCCTGCCCCAGCCTCTCCTAAAACTTCAAAAAGCAGCAGGAGGGGTGCTGGGGGGATGACTCAGCAAGGAAAGTGCTATTATACAACCATGACTACCCGAGTTCAGATCCCCAGAGCCCATGTGAAAACCAGGCAGGCATGGCAGGTAGTCTCAGCACATAGGAGGCAGAGCCAAGGAACCCTGGGGAAAACTAGCTAGCTCTGAGTTCATGAGAGACCCTGTTTCAATAAATTGAATAGAGACGCCTGATGTCACCCTCGGACCTACATACATTCACTCATATTTACCTCACCTGTACCCACATATGTGAACACAATACAGATATAACACACATGCATGCTCGCACACACACATACACATTTGTGTATTTGAATACAAAAAGTAAAAAGAAAGCAGGAGGCTGTCCTTAGTTACATGAGACAGGAGTCTGGTGTGAAGTCAGATGCAGCCTTCTAGTCCCTCCCTCCCTTGTCATTTCCTCCCTGAATGTACCTCAGTTTCCCCACTGTCAGACAGAAAAACAACATCCCTACCACAGACTTGTGATGTGGTTCAAACAGCAGCAAACATGAGTGTGCACACGGTGGCAAGGGAGCCTTCTCTCCGCTTGGCAGTACAGCTCTGAGGTGACACCTGGCTTGGAGCCGTGGACTTGCTCAGGAGCACAGTACAGCGGCCCACCCTCCACACTCATGCTCCAGTGGGTACATGTCCCCAAACTGAAAACCACACACAGTGTTTGCTATGTGCCCTGCACCATGTAACTCAACAGCCCCCTCGGGGCTCCCACTGTCCTGGGCAGATGGTCACCTTGTACAGCATGAAATGGGACTGGGGGAGAAGGGAGCCTAGGCAGGTGGTCCCCAAAGGTCTAGAACAGCTAGAGGGTGGAGGGGCTGGGGATCTGGGAGGAATGGATGCATCAGGCTGGATAAGAGTGGACATGGAGTCCACCTGTCCCAGCTCTGACCATATCTTCCCATGACACACTGCTCAGCGGGCATGGGGCCAGCTTCGGTGCTGACAGCCACCCTTTTCACAGAAAGAGAAGGCTGGCTTGGGGCACCTTTCACTCTGTCCCTCCCTCATTTTAAGTGGAGGACAGCCAGGAAGAAGACAAGCCATTAGATGGCCCTTCTGAAAACTGTCAGCCAGGGTTTGCCCTGAATGGACAGGAACAGGTGAAGGCTGCCTGCAGGGAGCTTTAAGTCATATTAAGATTTTTTTCCAGGCCCTGGCTGTGTGTCAGATGATGTCTCCACATGTGTGATCATACCATGTATCCTGCAGACACAGCTACAAGCTAAGACCGTCCACATCTACTTCCCAGACAGGACCAGGCTAATTGCAGCTTACTCACTACTAAGCTGCAATTCCTGACACATCCAGCAGATGGCAGGGCAAGTCTAGAGCAGGCATCAAGGGGTCCCCAGTCCAGAACCCAGCCAGGCTTTCAGGAAATTAAACCTTATTCTGATTCTACTGTTTATCTTCCTGCACTTACTAAATGCTTCTTGTGTGCCTGACCTTTGGTTACTTGCAGTTTTGACAGGAATATGAAACTATTATATGAGTGCTATAGGCTGTTAAGTCTTTTGCGAGCAATCCAGATGGCAAACCTTCTAGAGGGCAGCTGAGAAGCGACCTCTTCAGCTCTTTTATGAACACAACAGACCTGACCCAGGTCCCTGGCCAGAGGGGCTGAGTGCGAGAGGATGTCTGCCTTCCAGCCATGCCCACTCTACTGTGTTTCTTCATAGGACACCCAGGGTGTGATCTCCTTTCGCTGTGGCCCCCAACACCACACACAATCACACACAGGAGGCCCCAGGCCTAGCAGGAGAGAAGGCATCTCTTTCAGTGTTGTTCTACTCCTGACCCCAATGACCCCATATTCTCTGTGGTGACCCCACACACTCCCTGGCACTTCCACTTCCCACCATTTTTATTTGAGCCCAGAGGAAGTTGGGTTGCTTTTGTTTAAAAGTTGAATCCCTCGACATTAATGAAGCGAATGCCTCTTGGTGTTTTGGCTGTATGCCATTTGGATGTCCACTCTGAGAAGTGTTGCTCTCGTCTCCTGGGTGCCAGATAGCCAAAGCCACAAGCACGCCACACAACAAAGCCGTCCTTAGACTAAGCACTGGGAGCCAAGGTCCATACCCACAGGTGGGAAAGGCTCTATGAGCTGCAAGCTAGGGTTGGCAGCTGCAGTGTGGAGGAGCTTCCTACTCACTTGCTGGTGGTTCAGGGTGCTAGTGGGTGTGAACCTCCCATTGCCAGAGGGGGGCTCTCATTGACTAGACAGGGATTCCTGCTGGGTGGAGCTTACCTACCCTCATGAGCCTGATGCATCCTTTCTGGGATTTAGGCTACAAGAAAGCAAGTCTCGTGGGAAATTCTTTTCCCTGGACATGACAGAAGAGATCTCTCATGTGCCTGGTGTGTTATGCTCATCAACTTCCCCTTGGCAGAGCAAGTCACAAGGATTTGGACACAGTATCTGAGGGGAAGGAGAAGGAATGGGGGAAAGGGTACATATTTGCCAGAATAGAATGCTGGCACTTGGCGGGGGGAGCATGTTTTTTTTTTTAAAGACCTCATGTGACTTGAATGCTCAACCAGGGCT
>CAJQZJ010001511.1:9137890-9162510 GCA_907164525.1 Lophiomys imhausi | reverse complement strand
GTGTGTGTGTGTGTGTGTGTGTGTGTGTGTGTGTGTGTGTGTGTGTGACATTATCCACTTGTGTCTCAGTGCCTTTGTTACTGTAGGTACCTAATGAATATTTTTAGGCAAAGAAACACTTCAAAACCAAGAGCATATTCTGGAAATATAATTTGTCACTGTCCTTAAAATGGAGTGTGGGCTCCTGGAAAAGGAAACTATAGTTGGACCCCAAATAAAACATAATGTCTCTTTTTAGAGCCATCTCACACAACCCCGGTGAAGGGACAAGGTTGAGAAGTGACGAAAGTCATTTGCCAAGCCTGACTCCCAAGAGCTTCCAAGAGGCATACCTTGCTTCCTCTCCAATGGGGAAATGGGGTCCAAATATTCCTCAGGCAAAGAGTCTGAGGTTACTATGGATGGACCAGCAGAGATTCAACTCAGAGCTGGTCTTCAAAGCCTTCAAATGCCTGCATTTTATCGGAAGTTGCTCTTCTCAGAAGACCAAAGAGGGAAACATAAACCTGGACTTGCTTGGGATGGGGTGTGTGGCTGTAGATGGTTCCATGAAGCCACAGCTGTGCTGGGTCCATCTTGACACCTGGTCGTGCCCTCCCTAAGCTTGCAGCCTGAAGAAGGCAAAGGTTGAAGGGGCATGGGAACCCAGCAGGGCAGCCACAGTAGTGAAGCTCACACTGTTTCAGGAAGTGGCGGGGTTATGGGGGGAGTGAACTCAAGTCCTACCTGGAGCTCTTTTAGGTTATGACCTGTAGCCACATCCCTCGGAAGTATGTTCCTCTCAACCCAGATGACTCAGCCTAGTGGTTGGCTCTGCTGGGAATTCCCCTGCCGCAGCCAGCAGAGGGGAAGTGGGGCCTTCTACTTTGCTTTGACAGCACAAAAGTCCCTTGGTTTCTCATCCAGCCTGAGACTCAGAACTTGGGCACTGTGAACAGCCACACAGATGACCCCCAGATTAAGGTCAGACACCACAATTTCAGTGCTCCTAGAACGACTTCTCCTGCCTTGATCTCAACCTTTCCCTGCAGCTCTGTGGGTGTGTGGCCTTGTCACGCACCTAGGGCCTCTGAGCATTTAAGGATCCAGAAAAATATGTGACTTAGTGATCTGTAATCCCAGTCCTGACACCAGGTTTGGGACAGAGTCAGGCTGGGAGATCGCAGAACCATCATGCTTCTTCATTGGACAGAATGGGAATGACATATCCCTGCTGCCTTGGAAGGTGGCAAGAGAGTGCTTGAGAGGGCCCTAAGAAATTTGCCTTGCACAGTGGTGACCCGTGACCCTGACCACGTCATTGCACTGCATCAGCCTCAGCTCCTTACCTCAGCTACCAGTTCACATGGACTGGCCCTCATTTTAGGTTTATGTGGAAGTTTTGCTAGTGTGTATCATCTTGCTAAAACATTTGAACAGTGGCTAGAGACTAGAGGCTACATGGACCAGGAGTACCAAGGCTTCATGGAGAACCCAGACTTGCGGACTACAGATATAGCCTGTCCAAAGCTGCTTTCCCAGGGCCAGGAGGAAAGAGGGGAACATGGGGCCTTTGCAAACAGGCCAGGTGAGACAAGCTGTGCACATCTTTATTCAGGGTGGTGGCTCTTGGATCTGTGTCGTTTTGAGCTTCTTCTGCCACATAGGCAGTGGTGCAACCCCAGTTTGGTCCTGACTCCACTCTGCAAGTAAAGAAACAGAGGCACAAAGTTGGGGAAGATTCTGTACAAAAATAAAAACAGTGTGGAGACCATGGAGCAGAAGGGAGGGTTAGAAGGAGAGAAGCCAGGATGGAGGAGTCTGAGGGGCTGTCTGATCCTCAGCTCTGTTCACCTGGTGTGCAGGATCCTGGGAAGTCCATAAAAGGCAGCAATATTAACACTCACCTTAATAAGAACAGAATGAAGATTGCTAAATGAGTACATCAGGTGTCTTACACAGCTTGGAGATGTGTGTAGAAGGATGTATTGAGTTGGAATTGGAGAAGGAAAATGGAGATAAGGAACACAAAGGTGGCCCGCCCCCCCCCCCCCCCCCCCCTTTGAACCACACATCCTCTTCACTTTCCACTCCTTGTTCTCTCCTCTGCACCACAACCTGGCTTTGCTGAGGGATCCAGAGACTGAGGCCCTGCCCTGTCCTGTAAGGCCAGGACCCTTCCTAAGGTCCTCATTACGGCACCTGTACCCCATGGGGTACCAGCCTCAGATGATATCCCAAATTCCACAGACAGTTCCCCATCCCAGTGTCCAGGCAGCAAGGTGCAGAGTGCTTGATATCAAGGTTGACCTGCTAGGGGATGAAAAGAGGCGAAGGCTGCTGCCCCTACAGTTCTGGCCAAGTACAGAGTGGAATGGCTGTCACACTCCCATCAGCCCTTCTGGTAGAGGGGGACTGAGACTCAGTATCGTGAAAACAAAATGAAATGTTGACCTGAGTCAAGTTCCCCTCTGTCTGGGTTAGCTGACTTTCTTCCACCTCAGGGACTAAAGCCTGAGAGATGTGGCTTAAAGGAGAAAGGACTTATTTAGGCCCCACGGTTTTAGAGGCTCCAGTCCACAGCCAGGAGCCCATGGTTGTACCATGGCAGTGGAAACACAAGGCTTAGGAGGCATCTTGCTTGCCTCCTAGGAGCCAGGAAGCAATGGAAGAGAGAGGAAGGGGCCAAGGACCCATTGCTTTTGACTGGGTCCCAGGTTCTGTATTTCCACCAGCTCCCCACAATGCCACGGGTCTTTATTTCATTTCTGCTGCTATGATAAAAATTTTTCTGTCAAAAGCAACTGGGGAGAAAAGGGGTTCACTCCAGTTTACAATCCCAGGTTCTAGTCGATCACTGTGGGGAAGTCACAGCAACGGGAGCCTGAAACATCAGGTAACATCATAGTGGCAGCTGAGAGCAGAGAGAAAGGAGGGCGCATGTGTGCTTGCTTGTTCTCAGCTTGGTTTCCCTACTCTTAAGTTCAGGACCTCTTGCCTAGGAAATGGCATCACCTACAGTGGGCTTGGTCTTCACATATTAATTTGACTTAATTAAGATCCCACCCACAGACATGTCCAGAGGTCATCCCAGTGTAGACAGTCTCATTGAGATTCTCTTCCCTGCTAATTCTAGGCTGGGTCAAGATGACAATTAAAGGCGCACACCACACCATCCAATTCTGAACCAGTCAATAGACCAAAATCCCAGAATGAGAACAGGGTTCCCTTGATCCGTTCACTTCCCCAAGCCACACCATCAAACACTACTGTACTGGGGACAAGCCTTCAACACATGAGCCTTTGAGGGACACTGTGCTCTAGAAAAAAACAGCTAAGCATCTCCCACTGGCTCTTGAGACAGGGGCTGCTCTCCTCCCACTACACAGGTAGGAAAAGTAAGACACAGAGAAATGAGCTTGTCTGCAGGTCACACAAGAAGCATCTGAGCTGGAAACCCTGTCTGACTTTCCTTTCACACCCTTTTAGTGCATGTTCTAGACTGCTGGGTCCCAAGAGGACTATGGGGTACAAGTCCTCTTATGAGAAGCCAGCAAGGTGAGGAGAAGGGTCCACATGTCCTAGCTTCTCAGACTGGCTTTCCTGTTCCCTTGCTTGTCCAGGAATCTCTTGTCTAGCCCCACTGATACCCCCCATGGTTTTTCATCCTGATGCCTGCCACCGACCACTTCTCACATCCTCTCTGGTGAAGAATGTCACCTTGCTTCATATCTGTGCCCTTGTGGTTGGCTGGGGAGGGGGGCGGTGGGGGCTGTGGGGGCGGTGGGGGCGGGGGTGAGGTTAACCTCATTGTTGTCTTATATGGTCATTTAAATCTCCAAGGGCTTCCTCCAAGGGCCAAAAATAATCCAGAGACACAGCAGCTGTGTCCAGCACACAGAGAGGACCCGGCCATCTGCTTTGGTTCAGAGCCCTGTGTCTGTCTGTCACTTAGCCTCTTTCTCCCAACCGGCTTGCCTGTCATCCTCCTTCCTGCTCCAGCATGACTCGCTTCTCCTATGCAGAGTACTTTTCTCTCTTTCACTCTGGCGCTGTATCCTCCAGGTCCTCCTCGCCTCCTGAGAGCCCACCAGCCTACACACCCCTGGGTCTGTTCCAAGGGGTCATGCAGAAGTATAGCAGCAACCTGTTCAAGACCTCCCAGATGGCGTAAGTGACCCCCCCCCCCAACCTGGCCCCAAGTCCAACAAGCTCATGCCTCCAACTGGGTCAGCAAGGAGAGGGGCATGTTTGTAGCCATAGATCCCCTTCTAATTGTGTCCCCTGGATTCCAGGGCTCCTACTGGGTTGGGCACAGGAGCCACCAACTGATGCCCACTAGAAGAGGCATTCAGGCTGTGTTTGAGACTGACCCCTTAGATATCCCCAGAGATTGTGACCTGCTGCTGGAGGAGCTCCATAGGATTCTGGGGACCCAACAAAAGGCAGGGGCTCAAAGGACTAGGGGAGGGAGCTGAGGGGTTGGCTCTCACTTCTATTTATCCCTGTCTTGTCTCCTCATGCCACCTCCAGGGTTTCATCTGTACACATCTAAATCCCCATCCACAACTCTTCATTTAAGTGCCAAGCGCCAAAACCCAGAACTAATCAGAACCAAAGGAGGGGATTCTGCCTGGGGCACTGAGCTAATGGGATATTTGGGAGCTCATACATCCCCCCCCTTGCTCTGTATTCCAGAGTGCCCTAGAATCAGTTAAAGGCAAAAATAGGGGGCCCTTCGCCACACTGATACCCCATTTCTGTGTGGCAGAGAGGAGGAGACAAATGGACAGTTCTCATTCCCAGCCTCTCCAAACCCTGCAGACACCTAATATCCTTGGGGACTGGGGTTGACACAAAAGAAAGTCTGATTCTATTCACGGTATTGCCACCCACCCCTGCATGTCCACCATAGGAGCCCCCCACCCCACCCAGTCTCCCTTTTCTGTAATGCAAGGTTGGGGAGGGCAAAGTCTCCTTCCAAGGCCCGGTCCAGCTTGGTACCAGTCCTTGGTGGTTTAACATGCCTGGCAGCCTCTCCCTCTTTTGGGGCGGGGACTTTGTGTGAGGTCATGGGGAAGCTGTCAGTGTGTGACACTGAGGGTCCCAGGGTCTGTGAGCCCCAGCTGGAGAGACCCATACCCACAATGGTTGGTGGGACCTGACAACAAGTGTTACATAGTGGGGGACCTCCCCTCACCAAAGCCACAGGACCAGACAGCCCACTCCCCTCCACTTCAGCAGTGGCCACATACCCCGTTGGCCCCTCCCTGAGACTGATGGGGGTTGGTCCAGTTGCTCCAGAGTGGAACTTACACAGGTGGCTGTGATTGTGTTGATGGACCTTGAGGATCTAGCTGGTCAGTCCCTTGTCCTTTTTGGGTCTCTGGCTTCACCCATATCTGCTATTAATAACCCAGAGGCAGGAGGAAGTGTCACAGGCTAGAGGAAGCAGCTGGGAAGGTTTGGGGGCTGGTCCTAGAGAACCCCCTTGAATCTGTCTTAGCCCCTGATCTCAAGATCCTAAACAGACATGGTTCCTACTGACCCAGTAGGGAGGCACAAAGATTGTAGTGAACAAGTGGATGAGTGACTGGATAAATGAACAAATTCTTTTCAATGAGTCAAACAAAGATACCACTCACTGTAGCCTTTGAATCTTTTGATGTTTGGAAGGTTTGTTTTTTTTTTTTTAACTGTGAAGGCTTCTAATTTATTAATTCTTTAAGTATTGTCATTTCGAAGCAGCTGGGAGTAGGGACAATGGATTTGATGGGGTGAAGGGGAAAGGATGGGTCCTTGGCAAGTCCATGCCTCTGGGAGCCCTTGCAATCATTCAGCTCTGTAGGTAGCCGTGCTTGGTACAAATCGGGGTGGGGAGGTCATCTCTGGGAAAGGCCCCTAGTTACTGCAGAGGCCTCTGCAGTTGTTAGCCATTGTTAGCACCCTGTCCCTGTGTCCCCTTGGTAGAAACTGTCCGGGTGTGACATGAACTTTAGCCACCGAAAGTCACAGGGCTGCAGAGTTCCCACTCGATTCTCTTGTCTCCAATGAGCTGGAGGACACAAGCATTGGTCCCAGGACAAGCAGAATACCTAAGAAGGAGAGACCCCAGAGCAGGCACTGGCTTCTGCCCTGCAGGAGTCCTGTTTGCCCTCAGGACACTGGCCACCTGGCTTGGCCTCTGCCTGCAGCTGAGGACTGGCTGCCTCTTCTCTCTCAGGGCTATGGATCCTGTGCTGAAGGCCATCAAGGAAGGGGATGAAGAAGCCTTGAAAGTCATGATCCAGGATGGAAAGAATCTTGCTGATCCCAACAAGGAGGGCTGGCTACCCCTACACGAGGCTGCCTACTATGGCCAGCTTGGCTGTCTGAAAGTCCTGCAGCAAGGTAAGGACCATCTCTGAAGGGCCAACAGGGGCACAGGGCTCTTCCTTGGTGAAGGGAGACAGGCCATGAAATGGTCCCACAAACACAGTTAAAATCACTGTGTTGTAGCAGGGGTTAGGCATAGGGGTGTGCAGTGGACAGGCCTCTCCTGGTTCCTGCTCTTGCCCCTGCCCTAACCTTTCAGATAGGAAAACCTAATTCCTAGAAAAGGAGGAGAGAAGACCTGAGTTCTGGGACATCCACTGCCAGCTTGTTCCAGAGTGTTCCAGGGGCTGATTTGGTGTGGAAAGAACCACAACTGTACCTAGGAAAAGCCAAGGCTGTCCCCACCAATTATAGGACCTTGGGCCAGTTTTGCCTCATCTCCAAATTCCATCTTCCTGTTAAGACAGATTAAGATTAAAAATACCAACAGGCAGGTATCGCCTAGACCATTGAATGGTCCTGACTCCCACCAACCACATTGGGAGAAAAAGTTGCACAAGATATGGCCATTCTAGGAATTTCTAAGAGGGCAAAGGAAAAATAAACACTTTGGAGCTAGGGCTCAACCTGGGAAGGTATCCCAGAGGAGGCATCTAGTTGCATTTCTACAGCTAGGAACCCAAGCAGGCCCATGGTGGGCAAGATGAAGCCAGTCTGGGCTTAATAGAATTCAGAGGGAGTAGGTCCACACCCATCCTCAGAACTGTGAGGAAGTCAGAACATTTGAGTTGGTAGAGTGGGTACCTTCCTTCTTTACATATTTCCTGGTCTCCCCCAGCCTACCCAGGGACCATTGACCAGCGGACACTGCAGGAAGAGACAGCATTATATCTGGCCACATGCAGGGAACACCTGGACTGCCTCCTGTTTCTGCTCCAGGCAGGGGCAGAACCTGACATCTCTAACAAATCCAGGGAGACTCCGCTTTACAAAGGTAAGTCCTTAGGCTAGGCTTCTTTCTCATGGACCAGGAAGTCCAGAAGCAAGGTGCGCATGAATGCGCAGCTCAGAGGGATCCACTTTGCAGAGGACAGTTAGCATTGACCAAGGTGCATGTTAATTAGGTCTTGCATTTACACATTCTGTCACCCAACGTCTCCCATATGTCCTTCCCCAGGTCAGCAGGCTGAGGGACACTGAGGCCTCAGGATGACAAGATGTGGCATATGGGCCAGACCAAACATGGGCACATGCTCAGAGCACCAGTACGCAGGGCTGGGCAAGGGGCTGTGTGGGAATGTGTGGAGGGGGTGCCTTGTGGAGGAATGCCTGAACTGAACCCCAGCAGGAAGGAATTTACCCGCTGGCCAAGCTCCTGGAACAGCATGAGAAAAGACCTGAAGCTAGGAGAGTGAGTACACAACCTCTGCTTTGTTTATGGAAGCAAAAGCCTCCTGGCTGGGTCAGCACTAGTCGAAGGAATGCACTAATTGCATTAGACAGGCCCAGGGTCAATGGACAGACAGTCCATCACAATAACTGGGACCTATTGAGTGCTTACGTGCTGGGCAAGGCACTTTCCTTAAGCCCTCAGATTCATCTCCACACTCAGTAAGCATTGCTAGTGGCCCCATTTTAAGGACCGAAGGCACATCTGTGGTTTGGCAACTAGCACATACTATTCTGTAGGCAGTGAGGACTGGAGAGAAGGCACCTGAACCCAACATGGACGTGTCTGCTATGGGGCCCTTAGCTGTTACCTGGGGCCTCTGCTGTCCCAAAGAGTTGGTCCTATCATGTGCCAAAGCCCCAGGCTCCCCTCTCCTCTGTGTGGCCTCCTGTGGTCCCTCCCTCAGCCTCCTCCAGAAAGGCTTTTCTGTATGCTTTACAGAAAGAGCACCAGGGGTTCTAAGAAGGAGAGCTGCACCCCTTGAAACACCTTAGGCAGCTGCTCCCCTGTGTGCTGTCCCCTCTCCAGGGAGACCTTCAGTCACTCGGTTAGCTCACATTCCTAGGTAACTCAAACACCCTCTATAGCACCTTGTGAGAACGATGGGCCAGAGACAAGGTCTTTTGACAGGGTTAGCTGAAGGGAGAGGTTTGAGGAGGATGAGAAATATGGGCTGTCCTCAGAAGATAAACCTGGACTAAATGGGCAGCCCTCGTGACTGATGTAACACTGAAAAGGATGATGAGATGGGGGACACTCTAGAACATTCTAGGGGACAGAGTCTCTGGACATGACTTCCTGGGTTTGAATCCAAGTTCTGACACTTCCTCTCTGTGTGACCCTGGGTAAGTCACCTACCCTCTCCGTGTTTCACCTCCTCATTACCAGACATAGGCATTCTTCAAGGGTAGCTGGAGGGACTAAGATAGCCAGCTGTCAAACCTTCAAGGCCACACTGACTGTTTCACTTCTCCCTGGTCCAGCCTGTGAGCGCAAGAACGCGGAGGCGGTGAGGGCATTGGTGGGATACAACGCAGACACCAACCACCGCTGCAACCGGGGCTGGACCGCACTGCATGAGTCTGTCTCACGCAATGACCTGGACGTCATGGAGATCCTAGTGGGCGGTGGGGCCAAGGTGGAGGCCAAGAACACCTACAGCATCACCCCCTTGTTTGTGGCTGCCCAGAGCGGGCAGCTGGAGGCCCTGAGGTTCCTGGCAAAGCATGGTGAGTGCTCATGTGGTGAAGTTGCCAAGGACCTCAGAGGTCGGCTGGGAAGGACAGTTGTGCTGAGGTCATCTTGTGGGTGTCCTCTCATCCAGGGCTCTGTGGGGCTGTGCTGAGGATTCCGAGGCCGGCCAGGTTCAGGCTCAGTAGAGCTACCATGAGGTGCTGCTGTGTGCTTCCTGTCGCACACAAGCGTCTCACTCTTCTGGATCCAGTTCAACATCCTCCTTTCGCAAAAAGAGGAATCTGAGGCCTGGAAAGAGGAAGTGACTTATCTACAGAATTAGCTGTAGAACTATCTAGATTCTTGGACTCCTGATGCCCCAACCATTATGCTTTCTGCCACGTCACACTTCTGGGCCAGAAAGACCTCAGATGAAGATCACATCCTTGTTTTGCAGGTGTTGAAACCAAGGACCAGGGTGGGAAAGTGATTTGTCCAATATCACACAGTAAGTTAGTGATAGACCTGGGATTTGAAACCAGGTCTTTGCCCTTTTTTTCCACATGGAAAATCTTAACAGAAGGAATAAAAACAATACTGCTTGCACCATGATGTTCCAATAACAAAGACCTCAAGAACATGGCTAAAAAGCTTTGTATTTTGACAACAACCCCCTCCAAGTTCCCCGTGAGTTCCTTTCCCTCTCAGTGGAAGGAAGGCCCCTCTTGATCACTGGAGAGGGTGAGGCTATGCAGAGACCTTGGGGGCTGAGCTGTGATAAGGCAGTGAGGACCTACTGTGTGTCGGGCTTCCAGCTAAGCATGGACCGCTGACGGAAAGGTAGCATGTGAGCTAGGCACCATCCTCACCCACTGTATATATGAGGGGGTTGAGGTTCAGAGAGATTAATTATTACTCAGTATAAGAGCCTGGATTCTGACCTGTGTCTGCATCTCAGCCTTGGAGAACAACCCTGGGCCTGTGTTAGGGACAAGAGGCCACATCCATAGTGTGTGTCAGGACAGACTGAGGCTCTTGGCCAGGGATAACTCTGCAATGAACACTCTGAGAACACAGGGACGAAGGCAGAATCCTGGAGCCCAGGCCAGCAGGCCATGCTGAGGGCAAGGGCACAGTGTGTGAGGGGAACACCCCTCTCCAGGCAACTGTCCTGTCCCCTGCCAACAACTGAGGTAGGGACTGCTCCCTTTGTGGGGGGCTAAAGCCAGTTCCTATACAAATATTTTCCTTGTGTGAGCAGGCTGCTTTGCTTGCAAGCCTAGGTCTGCCTGGGAGCCTGACCCTGCAGGCCAGAGGCTTATTAAAGGTGTCTGTGGATTCTCTCTCTCTCTCTCTCTCTCTCTCTCTCTCTCTGAGGGAAGAGCCAGTCTCTGTCCAGAGCTCTGTCCAGACATCTGGCCCTGATTGAGAGTCTCCTGAGCCTGGCACTATGGGTTCTATTATCTTATTTGCACCTTATAAACCATGAGAGGGTGGGACCATGATTCCTGGTTAGCAAACAGGTGAACCAAAGCTTCTAAAAGCTACCTAAGGCTCCAGAACTTGGGAGTCAATAAACAAAAAGTTGAATGGCCCTAATGGACAGCAAGGCCTGGGCTCTTCTCACAAGGACCAGAGTGAGTCCCACGGCTGTTGAAAATGAAGCTATCAGAAATGCTGAGATGAACAGGTGGCTCTGTGAGAGGAGCTGTGGGTGATACAGCCTTTGATCTCAGCCTTCACTGAACCACCTCAGCTCATCTGCCTCTGCAGCAGAAAGCCTGCTTCCCTTTGCAGAGAAATCGTGTGCACACCGGCTCTCTCTCACACCCCATGAGATGCAGAAGCTGTAGAAGACAGAGAGGAAGGGAGGTAGGCTGCCACCAGCTTTAGTCCCCTTCCTACTAGCATGGCTTCTTTCTTTTTTTAAACTTAACTTTTATTATTTTTTAAAGTGTGTGTGTGTGTGTGTTATGTTATGTATATGTGAGTGTAAGTACTCACAGAGACCAGAAGAGGGCAGGAGGTTCACTGGAGCTGGAGTTACAGGTAGTTGTGAGCTACTATGTGGGTGCTGGGAACCAAACCAAGTTTCCTCTGCAAGAGCAGCAGTACATGGTCTTCACCACAGAGCCATCTCTCCAGTCCTCAGTGATTCCTTAAGAGGATAAAGGAAGCCATTTCTCTCTTGTTTCTGACGGAGAGCAAAACAAATACAGGGCTGGGGCTGGGGCTCAGTTGGTAGAGTGTTTGCCTAGCAGACACAGAGCTGGGGTCAGTCTTCAGAACTGTATAAACCAGTGTGGTGGCCCATGCCTGTAATCCCAGCACTCTAGAATTAGATGCAGGAGGATCAAAAGGTCAAGACCATCTTTGACTACATACGGAATTCAAGGCCAGCCTAAGCTACAATGAGATGAAGCCTCAGACCAACCCCAACCAATCACCAACCAGACAACTGACCAATCATCAGCTCCCAACTCAACTAACAAACCAGTGGGGTTTCCTTGGAGGAGATTTGTGCTTGGCTGGAGCTGATGCCCTGTCAGGGAACAGCCTAGGGCCCTTGCACAGTGAGGGCTGAAAGCCTGTTCTCCACCCTCAGACCATGTGGGCTCAGGTCTGTCCTCACATCTAAGCAGATTATCCTGGGTCCATTCAGGTCCTGCATCCTGCTGTGTGATGAAGAGTTTACTGTAGCTGTGGCCTCCTGGGCTTCCATATGGGTTCAGAGAAACAGTGTAGGCATGACTCTGTGATACAGAACTTACCCTGGCTTTGACTTCTGAGGGGTCCATTCTGTGAATTCAGACAGTGTAGGCCCGGCACAGTACACAGCGGTTAGCTCAGAGGCTCTCGCCACAAGGAGGTACTGAATTATGGCAGAGCCACTGGTCACTCATGGCTCCACTTCCCTCTCCAGGTGCAGACATCAACACGCAGGCCAGCGACGGCGCATCGGCTCTCTACGAGGCCTGCAAGAATGAGCACGAAGACGTGGTGGACTTCCTTCTCTCACAGGGCGCTGACGCCAACAAAGCTAACAAGGACGGCTTGTTCCCTCTGCATGTTGCCTCCAAGAAGGGCAACTGTAGGTCAGTCCAGGCATGGCTGTCACCATGCACAGCACAGCTTTCCAGGGACGCCCAATGAAGGCAGGGTGGATCAGGGCACCTGCTTTGCATGCCAACCAATTTAATCCTCTCAAGGGCTTACTAAGGTAGAGGCCATGATGACCTCTTTTCTATATGAGAAAGCTAAGATAAATAGAGAGTAGGAGGCTGGCCCAAGGTCACAAAGGACAGGAAGTCACCTACTTCAAACGACCTAGCTATGGGAATCCCACTTAGGGAGCAAAGAGGAGTCTGAACTCATGAGTGTTATTTTGGTGGGTTGGGAGGATCCAGAGAGATAACCCACAGGGCACTAGCAAGTAGCTGAGGATGTCTACAGCAATGGAGAGGGACCAGTCACTGGGCATTTCTCTGCACTTCACAGTGCTGAGGTGGGAGAAGCAAGCTCAACTTCTCTAGAAGCAATCTGTGGGAGGGAAGGTGCAAACACTCATACCCCCCACCATACACACAGATGAGTAGTCCACACGCACACTCATGACACGGTGAAAGAATGTCTAAGCTCAATAGTGGCCCCAGTAGAAGGGACCAGTTAAGCTCTGGAGCAGAATGCCCTGGAACCAGCCTGTATCTGCTTGCACGAGCCCATTGTAGGTACCCTCCCAGCAACATGTTTACTCTCCTCTTTGGTAGCATGAAATTGGTCGTGATGGGAGTTTATACATTATGGAGTAAGCTCCTCTCTGGAACCCCACTCATCTGAAAGCCAATTGCTAAGAATTTAACACCCCGCCCCCCAAAAAAAGAATTTAGCACCCATACTGTATGTGGGAAAGGATGCTTGGAAGGGGGAGTGGCTGGCTATCCTTGCACCCAGACACTGGTCATTTCTAAACTGTGGCCTCATTGCCCAGCTGTAGGATGCTGGTCGGCCATGACAGTCCCTTTTACAGTGCATGAAACTGACCAGGTAGCTAAGAGCCTGTGCCTCAGGTATAGGACTTAAGACCCAGAGGTCAGACACTTTCTACTAGTTAGGTAATTCCCAGCTGTGGGCCCTGGCAAGCTTTGTTTTCATTTTAGACAATTATCACTGGTTTTTAAAGACAATTTTTAAAATACATCTTTTTTCTTAAAATGGTTTTCAAAGGAAACATTTACCATAGTGGTATAGTGGGAAGATAATTTACAGTTACTAGAAAACCAATGCCATGTGCCCTTGGGTACCACACTGGGAAATACTCTAACTTCTCAGGCTGGCAGAAGAAAGAGGACAGATTATGTTTAGCATGCTCAGTAGGGCAGGGGGATGGATGTACAGGAGAAGAGAGACAGCCACAGAAACTGAAGCATGGGCCCCAGGGACCTACAATGTCCCTCAGAGTCCCAGGCCTTCCTGTAAGCCATTTGAATACACAACCAATTTCCCAAGGGCTGCCCAGTGAAGGGTTAAAGTTGTGTTCCCAGCAGTCCCTGCCACCTGGCCAGGCCACTGCTCTTTGCTCACACCCTGGGCATGTGGCATTAGAGGCACTCCCCTCATGCTGGCCTCCCACGGGTTGAGCAGGGATTTGATGTGACATTCCATAGGCATTCAGCCACCTGCCAAAACACTCTACCCAGGGCCTGGAGCGCAGTGCCTGGAGCCTGGGGCCATTTGCCAGATGCGCTTGCTTTTCAGCACACAGTGTGTGTGTGTGGGGGGGGGGTATTGCGGTGTGGCTGAAAGTGAAGCTTAGCACCACCATCCCATAGACACATTTTCTGCCTCCCATTTCCAGTGTGGTACAGGGACCAGGAGAACAGGTAGACTTCCAAAGACCTGATGAGCTGGATAAGAACGTAGCCAAGAGCCCTGAAAGCAGTAGTTCCCGACCTTGGCTGTTCACCCTGATCCAGGCCCCACCTTAGAGCAGCTAATGACACTGGGCTGGCCTGGGGCGGGGTCCCAGGGTTTCCATATGGTGCCTGAGTGAGTTCCAGGAACTTAGCACCTCTCTCATGGCCAATGGAAAACACAGACTTGTATTTAGGAGTTCATGCCTGACCCACCATTGCTAAATGTTCTTCTCTTTACCTGAGTGGGACATGTGATACACACACATCAGGGCTGACAGCATGCTTCAGTGTGTCGGTAGCGGTGGTGGCTAGTTCCTGTGTGACAGGGTGAACACTGACAAGGGTCAGGCCACTGTGACCTTTTGACCAAGGTGTCCTCTGGCTTGGTGCAGCAGGTAGGGGTTCCTGATGCTGTTGTGCTAACTACCTTCTAACGCTCTATCCTGTGCTGATCCAAACAAGGTGTAAGGTCTTGGTGAAAGAGACTGGAAGTCTGGAGTATATGAAGAATAAATGAGGCAAAAAGTTCTCAGCTTGTGGGGTCACTTTTGACTTAAAGGAGCTGACTATGAAGAACGCTTTAAAGGACGCCTGGTTCAGTCAGTGCTCAGTGACAGGTGACATGTTCACTGAGACTTTGAGGAGGGTGAAGAGGTCCTAGCACCAGGACCTCATTGAAGGGTAGCTGTGGGTGCCATTGTCATTGTCACTAGCATAATTCAGTGTAACCTGTTGTGGGTGTGGTTCAGAGAGGTCAGTGGCATGCCTGAGATGGCCTGGCATTAAGCCAGCTGTCACCAGGTCCAGGTGGTTTGGGACCCTGATGCTTTTTCATTGCATGTGCTGTCCCCCAACAGTCCCGTGCCCCCAGTACGGGTCCCAAGCCAGAGGCTGCCAAGCAGCCTGTGACATCTTCCCAGATGATGCATGGGGGCCTCCCAATAATAGTCCTGGGCTGGGCCCTTTTGGCTTTCTGAGAGAAGTTAGCTAAAATCCTAACCTATTTCTTAAAGTCACCTGCCTACTTCCTTCCCTCAGTCCCACAAAAATGACCTGATAGAAAAGAGCCATCTGCACAGTGAGTTGTCCACCCAGGCACTCTTCACGGTTAGAAAAGGGAAACCTAAGCCAGGCATGGTGGCATACTTCTGTAATGTCAGCACTTGGAAGGTACAAGAAGGAAGATCAGAAGTTCAAGGTCCTTGTATCAGGCTATGGATCAGTTTGAGTCTATTACTCAAAAAAGAAAACTTAATTAATTAAAAAGGGGTGGGGCACCACGAAAAGGCCTGGCCCTGGGTACCCAGCACCTCCACTGCACCCTGGCTTGCTGCTTGCCTTTATTCAGAAACTCTTGCTTCTTTACTCCAATTCTGGGTCTCTTTCACCCTCTAAAAATGGCAGTACTGTCCCTATGTCTTTTGGATCTGGCCAGCACAGCACACTAACCCTCCTCGATGGCTAAGTCCTAGAGAAACAAGCAGCAGGCTGAAGACTCACTGAGTTGCTGACTTCATGCTTCTGGGACTCAGGCAGAGTTTGTCAAGTTCCCACATTTCTACCCTTCTCCTTGGCCTGGCCAGGGAATCATTGGAGACCAGCTGGGACCTGCAGAGATCCCAGCCTGTGGGCCAGCTGCCCAGCCCGCCCTGTCCCTGTTCTTTCCCGTGCTTGGGTGCGTCACGGCTGTTACCCTGCATTTGTTGGTCGTGGCGGTGGTCCAGGGGCCCCAGCCCTGCCTTTGACCAGCACCTCTGAAGAGGAGGTCAAGCCCCTGGAGCCTGCACAAATAGAAATTAGGAGGCAATTAGCTCCCCTGGGTGTGTGAATTTCCTTTTGAGGTTTCAGAGGCAGATCTTAGCCAAACTCAGCATCCCTGATGACAATAATGCTGACCTCGGGAGACCCCAGCAGGAGGTCGCTGGCATCCCATTCTGGGAAGCCAGAAGCAAGGAGAGTGCCAGGAATCAAGAGACATGGGAACTGGCCTGGTGGCACCTGCTTTCCCCTCCCCTTCCCCAACATGGCCACCTCCTTAGAGCCCTTGAAAGAGGCTCTAAGGTCACCTGTCAGCAAGGCTTGGATGGATTAGGGATCAAAATCAACAATGTGTGAGTGCTTATTCCAGAAGGTGGCATGAATCCAGGGGATGAGAGCCAAGATGAGGGGTCCTGGGGTCAAGAGCTGAGATGAGGGGTCCTGGGGTCAAACCCCTAGAGCAATTCTATGACCTCCAATTTGTTACTGACTTTCTGAGCCACGTCTGTTAAAAAGATAGACACAACTTGCTCTGGATACACCATAAGGCTATAGTGAGCTTAAAATGGGCCAAGCAAGTTAACACACCGTGAAAATTGCAAAACCCCATGACCTGAATCAGCTGTCACCCTGATTGCTACCCCAGAAGTAGGAGAGTAGTTAAGAGTGTGGCGCAAAGGATCAGACAATCTGAACTCAAATCTTGGCCCCCTCACTTCCTGCCTGTGCATCCTTGGGAAGTCATGCACCTTTCCTGGGTTTCCTCATCTGTTATACAAATACTATCTCAAAGGGTCCCTAGGAGAACTATGCAAATTAATAGGTGGAGTGCTGAGATCCCACAGTCAGGAGCCAAAGTGGTGGGAGTTCCAGCCTCAGCAGTGGCTGGCCGGGCTCTCTGTGTCAAAAGTGGGTGGGGCGGGGGAGAGGGGGGCTGGAGAGGCTGGTGTTACACATTCAGGGGAATGCTGCATTTTGCAGCAGAGGAGAGAAAGAATGATGTGGGCACAGTAAACTAATGGGCCTGGGGCAAGAGTGGTTGAGACAAGTTTCCTCCTGTCTGGCTCCATGCCTCCCCTCACCATGCCTAGAGGTTCCACCAGATGACAGAGCAGCAAGATAGGGAGGAAAGACAATTCAGCCCCAGAGTGCCCCTCCCAGCAAGTTTTAACCTTCCCAAGCCTCAATTGTTCTCATCTGCAGAATGGGGGCAACAGGAAAAGCTTTATGGGCTGTCATAAAGATAAAACTGAATTTCCCAGTGTTTCCTTCCCATACAGGGCAGGGTCTGGGTCCAGATTTCAGTATCCAGCTGTATCTGCTATCTCCTGCAGAGAGTAGAGTGTGTCTTTATTGGGTGTGAGGGGCTTCCTGTTCTCCAGATATACTGAGAGTTGCAGTCTTCATTATCAGTAGATCAGTGTTTTGTCTGCATGGATGACCATGCACCACAGGTGTGCTTGGTGCAGGTGGTCGCCAGAAGAGGACTTCAGATCCTCTGGAACCTGGTTACAAACTCTCTCTGTTGTGGGCCGCCCTGTGGGTACTGGGACTTGAACTGGGTCCTCTGGAAGACCATGCGGTGCTCTTGACCTCTGAGCCATCTCTCCATCCCCAAGCATCTTTTATTTAGGCTGGAGTGAGTCCACGTGAGATGTTTGAAGCCATACTCCACCTGGCGGAGATCTTTCAGAACTCAACAGCCAACCTTTTCTGCCCATGGGACTAGGGGAAAGAGGCCGGCTAAGCACGACTGGCCCCTCGGCGCCCCCCTGCTGGCCGGGCCCTGCACGTGCGCGCCGTCTCCTGACCCGCGCGTGCCTGTCCTCCCACAGGATAGTACAGATGCTGCTGCCTGTGACCAGCCGCACGCGCTTGCGCCGAAGCGGCATCAGCCCCCTGCACCTGGCGGCCGAGCGCAACCACGACGCGGTGCTGGAGGCGCTGCTGGCCGCGCGCTTCGACGTGAACGCGCCCCTGGCGCCGGAGCGCTCGCGCCTCTACGAGGACCGCCGCACCTCCGCGCTCTACTTCGCAGTGGTCAACAATAACGTGTACGCCACCGAGCTGCTGCTGCTGGCGGGCGCCGACCCCAACCGCGACATCATCAGCCCCTTGCTCGTGGCCATCCGACACGGCTGCCTGCGCACCATGCAGCTGCTTTTGGATCACGGCGCCAACATCGACGCCTACATCGCCACGCACCCCACCTCCTTCCCCGCCACCATCATGTTTGCCATGAAGTGCCTGTCGTTGCTTAAGTTCCTGATGGACCTCGGCTGCGATGGCGAGCCCTGCTTCTCCTGTCTGTATGGCAACGGGCCACACCCGCCTGCCCCTCAACGAGGCCGCTTCCATGACGCGCCCGTGGACGACAAGGCACCCACAGTGGTGCAGGTGCATAGACAGAGGGGACAGACGGGTGTCAGGGATAACGGTACTTCGGAAGCAGGTTGGGTTTAGGAGGGTATGTTGGCTGGTGGAGAATGAACCCGTGCCTAGCACCTTCATCAAAGGCAGACTCCATGGCTCTTGCCAATGATGGAATCCTCATTTTAATTTGGGGCCTTTGAGGAACCCACAGCTGGGGGGTGGGGGGCTCTGCAAAGCTCCAGGGCCAGTGTGACAAAGCTTCAGTGGACAGAAAGAGGACAACAGAGCAGGCTGGTGTAAAATCAGGGGATGAAGGGTTCCTAGGATGGTTCCAGGCACGTGATGCAGGCCTGTCTGTAACCCTGTACCTGAGAGACTGAGGTAAGAGGATTGCAAGTTCAAGGTCAGCCCCAGCTACAGAGTAAGTTAAAGGTCATCTTTAAACAACTTAGTGAGAACCTGTCTCAAATTTAAAAAGCGCAAGAGTCCCTGGAGAGATGTCTCAGCAGTTAAGAGCATGTATTGTTCTTGCAGAGGGTTGGAGTTGGGTTCTCACCACCCACCAGGGGTGGCTCACCATCACCTGTAACTCCAGCTCCAAGGGAATCCCCTGCATTTGGCCTGTGGGGGCACCCCCCACACACAATGCATATATTCACTCACATATGTATAACAGCTAAAATAAAATAAGTCTTAAAATAAAATGAAGCATGAGAGAAGATTAGGGATTGGCTCAGTCATAGAGCACAGAATGATGCTATAGTTCACCCTCAGTACAAAAAAACAAAAAAGAAAAAAGAAAAGAAAAGTCAGCATTTAAAATGTAAACGAAGCTAGAGACCAGAAACACTTTTCCTGTTAAAGGTCATTTTCATGGCTAATAACCAGCATGCATGAGCCATCTCCTGTGTACAAAGTAGTTTATGTTCTTAAAAAATTCCTTGGAATGGATGTCATATGCCCAATTTATAGATAAAGAAACTGAAGTTCGGGGAAGTAATAGGACCGGCCCAACTTGTCTCTCTTGCGAGTCAGGTGGTGATGCCGGTGCCAAGGGGGCCTATGCTGAGGGGATGGGTTTGTGGAAGGAAACCTGCCAGGTCTTAGAGTGGTGTGTTTCTTTTTCAGTTCTGTGAGTTCCTGTCGGCCCCGGAAGTGAGCCGCTGGGCGGGACCCATCATCGATGTCCTTCTGGACTATGTCGGCAATGTGCAGCTGTGCTCCCGGCTGAAGGAGCACATTGACAGCTTTGAGGACTGGGCGGTCATCAAGGAGAAGGCAGGTAGGGCTTTGACTGCTGCTACCCTACGGGCACATCCTCTGCCCCAGAGACCCAGACCTTAGGCAGTGGGGCCCATACCAGCACAGGTTATGCCTGGCCCTGCTCTGCAGTGTCCACCCAATGTGTTGGTGGGATGATAGATAAAGTCATTGAGCTTCAGAGAGATTATGATACCTGGGCCAAAGTCACATAGCTAGGTAGTAGCAGCCTAGATATCAGCCCATGTCTGACAGCGTGTAAATTCCTACTTCAATCTGTCTCACACAATTCTGGTACCGTAAGGGAGCTGGGGATCGACTGCCCACACTTTGGGATTGCTCACATGTGGAGGCACCTGAGAGGAAGGATGGTGGGGGGGGGTGGTAGTGACCTAGAGTGTCTGCACCTGGGGAGTGGTCACAAAGCACCCAGATCTCACCCAAAGGACAGCCCCCAACTCCACAGTGTTGTACAGATCTGTAGTCTGTATTCCCACCAGATTTCCGGTAAACCGGAACCGATGTTCAGCAGGTCACCCGGGGCAGCCTAAGCCCCATGATGCCTTTGTCCCTACAAAGGTGCTCAGGGTAGCTGTGAGATGGCCCCTCACTCCTGAGCAGAGGAGGCAGGCTCATCCCACAAACCCTCTTGGACTCAACAGGCTAGACCCTGGCCATTTGTCTGTCTGTCAGGTAACACGGAGACCAGCCTGCAGTAAGTATCACCATGCTACCAAGCCTGCTCCTGTCCTTGTCCCCATAGGACCCCAACTCTGATGTACCCAGTTCCTACTTGATCTCAACCACTTCCTTGAGCCTTAACTACTACTACAGGATCTCCCCCTGGGACAGATCTGAGTGGACAATTCTCAGCTGATGCCTTTGACAAAGTTAGTGGGCAGCGCTGGGGGCAGGTGTCATCCACCTGCCAACCACTCAGCCAGTGCCGTAGAGATGTTACCACCCTTCACTAATCCACTGAGTCACTGGCTGCTGCTACCATGACCCTTGCCCACTAGAGGATGGAGAGATCCACACCCAGATGTGGGCCCCACCAGTTCTGTCCTTGCTCTTGCTTTTCTTAGAGAGAGGTCATCTCTCACAGCTAGACTCCACCTCAGGGACAGAGGACTGTGGTAAGTACTTATGAGCAGAAGATACGCCGCTCCGAGGCCTGCCTTGGTTACTTTAAAGCAATGGTTCTCAATCTTTCTCATGCTTTAATCCAGTTCCTCATGTTGTGGTGACTTCCAACCATAAAATCACTTTTGTTGCTACTTTATAACTGCAATCTTGCTATTATTATGAATCATAATGTAAATATATGTTTCCTGGTGGTCTTGGGAGACCCCTGTGAAAGGCTCATTCAATACCCCAAGGAGTCGTGACCCACAGGCTGAGAACCACTGGGTTAAAGCCACCTCTTTCTGGCCAGCTCTTCACCCACTTCTGCATTAGGTTTTTTGAGGATGACATTGTTCTCTGGGGAGAGAGCAAGCTAGCCCACCCCACAGGCTCTCCATGTCTTGTGTTACCTGACAGTGGTATTTACTTCCCTCTCCACAGAAAACACCCTAGTTTCCTAGAGGGAGGCTGAGCCCCTGACATCAGCAGTGGCAGGATCACCGGGTGCTGGTCAGAATCTGCAGGGTGGCTTGTGGGCATGCGATTGGTGGTGCCACACCTTCTGCTCGACACTCTCCTAAGCACTCCTCTCACTGTCTCCCTTGCCATGGACCCTTAGGCTAGGACGGCACTTACCATCTTCCCCACTGGGAATGGCGTGGCCTCTGTTCCTCACCAGGAAAGTGAGGACCCCTTCTTAGAAGGTCCTCATCCTGCGGAAGGCACCTCTGCATCTCTGATGTGCTTGTTGGACGGATGGATGGATGGGTGGACGGACAGACGGATGAATGCATAAATGAATAGCATGTTTTAGTTTGATAGACTACTTCCCTGTGCCCAAATAAGTTACTCAATTACCAGATGAACCCTTCTGCCCCTCTTCACCCACACCTTGAAAGTGAGGAAACACCACGGCGTAAATTATTCCATGGGTGTCTGGGATCAACCAAGTAGGAGTCTATAGCCTGGTGGAAGTTGGCCAGCCCTGCTGCCAGGCTCTGCCCACTTCATCTGTCTTCTGGTGACATTGGAAGTCCCAAACAGTTCTATGTATGGGATTCCCAAGAGATCAAAATCTGACCAATCTGTTGAGGCTGTTTGGGGGTTCAGGCTGTGTGTGACAAGACAAATCAAAAGACAGAGGGATTCAGGCATGAGTCCCAGGATCATCCTGGGCAAGGTGGGTAGCCTTATCTGGGAAGTGGGTGTGGCATTTACCCTGACCACCTTGGGTTGTGCAGGCTGAAGTTATAAAGGCACTTGGCTCATCCCAGCTTTATGGACTGAAGTTCCCAACAGCAAGCAGCCCTCTGGGACTCAGCCACATCATTGACTAAACTCTCAGGCCACATCACTTGCTCAGTTCAAATGACAAGTGTGCATCTCCCATTTTCTCCTCTTCCTAGAACCTCCAAGACCTCTGACTCACCTCTGCCGGCTACAGGTTCGGAAGGCCATAGGAAAATACCGGATAAAACTCCTGGACACATTGCCGCTCCCAGCCAGGCTAATCAGATACCTAAAATACGAGAACATGCAATAGACAAAGACTGGATGGGAGACATAGCCCTCAGACTGTTTCTATGGTACCCCAGGCGGCCTGCATCCAGGAGCACCTGGGGTCAGAACGAGGATGCAGAGTGTGATCTTTCTGGGTCTCTGTACTAGAGCCTCACCCAACATGAGAGCCGGATGTGTGGAGTAGGTACGGAACCTCCTGTTCCAAATCGTTGAATGGATCACAGACCTGCTCTGCTGCTAGGCATACCCAGAGACCTTCAACCTGGGGCCAGGGCAGAGCTGGTCTGGGAAAGGCGGCCCAGGCAGGATTCTTGGTCTTAAGCCGGGAGCTTCTAGAATGAGTTCACCTATGAATCTCTCACTGGACTCTGAGCTTTCAGGCTGGAAGGGGGGACCCTCAGCTCGAGTGCTTCATTGAGTACAATAAATGTTGCATACAAAATTTCTGTCCTGTAAAATCCCTCCTTTCAGACTTTTCAGACCTAAGGCTATCAGCCCTGCTCCTGGCAAGAAGTAGGAGCTAGGCAGGGGGTGGGTACAGGGCGTACAGACCTCTGAACATATCACCTTTGCTGGGCTCCAAAAGACTCCTGACAGTGTGTCCTTCATGGACCAGGAGAGACAGAGTTGGTTTTCTTCTACTGGCTCAGTCACCATGGAAACCAGAGCTTCATTCACTAGCAGGGGGGTTATGCTTACAAGTCCCCTTGATACCTGGGGTTGTCTTGCACATTTCCTAACCCTCTTCACTCCTGTCTGCTACAGAAGTTGAAGTAGTAAGAAAAGCAAACCAGAGCTGGAAAGGTGGCTAGCAAGAGCACAGAATCCCTGGCCACTGTGTTCCTAGGAGGCAAGCAGGGTAGAAGCAGGTGTCCTGTGTCGAGAGCCACAAGGAAGTTGTCCTCACATTTGTTTGAGAGTCTTTGGGACCCACTGTTGTCATGGGAGTTGCACCAATTCTTCAATATTCTTCCTGAATGGCAGTGAAACTTTCCCCCAGGCAGGTCAAACCTTAGCACCCACAAAGCAGGCCCCCTTGCCGAAAGCCTTCATCTAGCCTAAGCCTCTGTCTCCGAGGGTCTTTAGCGAGGTCAAACGTGGTCTCTGACCTTTCAGAAAGTAAGCAGCTGAGCTGGCAAAGAAGTGATGACTCAGGCCGACTGTGACTTTCTCTTTTGGGACTCGGTTTCTTTGTCTGTACAGTGGACTGGATGGTTCCTGAAGGTCTTACCTCCTCTGGCATCCCTAGTTTTCATGAATAAATCCTAGTGTCAAGAAGAGGAGGAGGAGGAGGAGGAGGAAGAGGAGGATGAAATGGTCCTGTAGCTCAGAGGGAGCTAAGCAGCATCGTGCCCACACCCTCAAGGGTTTGATGAGATAGAGGTTGAGGAGGGATGGGGACTTGCCTGAGCCTACATGGCAAGTCCCAGCTTTGTGCTTGGCTGCCACCCTTGGTGTTTTGCTCAGAGGGAAGCTTGCATCCTCACTCCTGGGAATGCTTAGCCTCAGAGGTGCAGAGGAAGCTGCTAAGCATGGCTCATCTCAAAGTTCCATGATCACATTTAACCAAGAAGCAAAGTAATCAGAAGGGAGGCAGGGCCATTGTTCCATGAACTGTTTGGGAATACAGACAGGCCGGTGGGCTACGACACTGCAAGCCCCCTCCCCCAGTCTAGAGTCTTACAAGACAGCAGCTACACATCCTCCCACCTGAGAAACACACATGTTGGGCCAGGTGGCTGCCCGTGGAACAGAGGAGGCAGAGAGGTGAGAGTGGAGCTCAGCTACCACACTCGGCAGTTACCATCTATCTGGTGTCAGACTCCCTGGCCTGGACATCACCAAATACCACCTTGAGCTTCCATAGATCCCTGCCTCTGTCTGCTCACATCCCAGATGTTAAGTCTGGCCTGAGACCTGCCTCAGTGGGCCAGTGATGATTGTCAGGGCTTAGGGGTAACTCTGGACTCCATTCTGTCTCCAAGACCAGGAAGGGTGCCTGCCTTAGAGATGCCACAGTATCTTGGGGAAGTTGGGCCTCAGTTGCAATGCATGAGCATGAGAATGCTGTGGTGGTAAGAACAGGATGCTGAACAAATAGGGGGTTGTGTTGGTGTGACTCTGGAGGGTGGCTCCTGCTCCACCCTCCAGGAGTGGGGTGGTGGGATGGTAGCATGTCCAAGGCACTCACAGCAGTGGCCACTTGGTCTATGGCCATTTTTAATCTGGCGGCATGCAAGGACCTCCAGGTACATAAGTGTAGGAGGCAACTTCTTCTAAGGGAGGCCATACTCTCATCTATAAACAGCCCGGGTAGCAAGTCTATGTCCAATCTCACTTTCTGGGTGAGGAAATTTCAGCATAGACAAGTGGCTTGAGCAGTGGGTGGCAGGACTGGAGCTTTGAGCTCCCTGCTGTATAGTCTGGAGGAGGTTGAGAATTATTGCTGTGGGCTCAGAGGGTCTTTGTGGTGGCACTTTGGGATGAAAGAGGGTATGCACCTGTCCCTTGACCCTCAGTACTCTCCTGAGACCGAGTGTCAGCTAAAGACCTTCTCCTCCCGCATACCAGAAAAGGACTTAAGACAATTCTGGGACATGCCAACATCTGTGACCCTGAGGTCTGCTGACGCCTTTGGGTAGAAAACACCAAAGTACTGTCCATATCTCCCTGGCCAGCTGCCCCTGCAGGAGGACTCCCTGTTCTGGGGATCTCGGGGGGAGGGGAAGGTAGGCCAACTGCCCCTGCAGGAG
>CAJQZJ010001511.1:9111556-9137880 GCA_907164525.1 Lophiomys imhausi | reverse complement strand
GGAGGACTCCCTGTTCTGGGGGATCTCGGGGGGAGGGGAAGGTAGGCTAGAACAGAAGGGCCATGTGCAGCCTCTAATCCTGGGTGCAGGGTTAGCTAAGGACCACTTCAGAGGCAGGGCATGAAGGAGACAGTGTGGAAGAGATCAGCGCACTTGATGGGATCCTTTCTGTGGGGAGCAGAGGCTTGCCCAGCACCAGGCTTGGTTGTAAGCACCATGGTTTGGTCCACTGTGTAGTCCAGCTGCATTAGAGTGTGCCTAGACCAAGGCTGCCCAGGAAGCCATCTAACCCAGCAGCTTTTCTGTCTGGGAACTATCAGGGTAGGTCCCTGTTTCTGGGCCCAGCCACAGGTGGAACTCTTCGACATTTCATTGACGCGTGGCCGAGAGTAATCAGAAGAATGTGATTGAGTTAGTTAAAGACTGTGGCTTTGGGGTTCGAGTTTTGTTTGTTTTGCTTTGGTTCACTGTGGGTACATACTCAGTGCTCAAGGTTAAAAGGAGAGGTTTAGTGGAAACCATCTGTTTTTGTCACAAGAAACTGAAATCCCACCTTTCCCGGTTTTATCTCTGACCAGGATTGCACATGGCCGCTCTGGGCTAGCCTAAGCTGTCTCATTGGCACACCAAAATTGTAGGGCCAGAGCATCATGAGCCATTGGGATCCAGACTTTGCTCACCTTTTTTTCTGACATCTGGACTGAGCATCCTTCCCCAATCCCTTCTTCCCTTTTTCCTATGAACTGAGCCGTGCCCCCAGCACTGGTCCCCAGAGATCTCAGAGGTTTCAGGCCACTCTCTACCTGCACCCATCCTCTATACTGACCTGCATCTGGGACTGTCCCACTCATGACACCCAAGAGGTGGAAACTGCAAAAGAAATCTTTATTTTTTTTAACTTTCTCAGTATTTACAAAGAACAAAAATAACAAATGAGATGTGCTCTTCCCTCCAGATGATGGAGGCTGGACAGGTGTGGGAGGGGTGGCTTCCAGACTAGGGTCCCACTTCCCGTGGTCTCCACAGGGTCAGGGAGATGATTCTTCTGGAGAAGAGCTTCCTGTGCTTGGCCCCCCAGACTGCAAGATCCAAATAGGTACCTGTCTGAAGAGCCCCCTCCCTGAGGCAGCCTGGCCAGACCCCTGCCCAGCTCCCTTCTCACGTGGAGAACTTGTCAAAGACCTCATCCTGCAGGCCAAAAGAGGGGGGCTCAAGCTGTCCAGCTAGAGGTAACCAAAGACATTAAAGATGGGTGGAGGCATGGCTGGCTTAGTGGGGATGGGCTTCAGAACCACAGGCCTGTACACTTTTGGCCCTGGGGTGTCCACATCCTTGCAGAAGTGGGTCAGCTCCACAGGTGAGGTGGGGCTTTTCCTCCACAAGCCCAGATTGGGCACTGGACCTGGAGGCAGGACCCCTGGAAGACTGGGGAAGATGGGCTGTCCATGGTACTGGAAAGGGCAGTAGCTCCAAGCATCCAGGCTGCCTACCAGGGACACCCCAGACATCTTGAGTGGCTCCATGTCAGCTAGTACCCTTGGGGACATGAGCAATGGAGCAGTCTCAGGCCCCAGGGACTCCAGACCCTTACAATTTTTCTTATTCTCATACAGAGATGCCTCCCTGGGAGCCAGGCCAACCTCCAGCCCCATCGGGTAGCTGAGGGTGGGCCTTGGTTCCTCCCAGAATGAAGCAGGTAGCTGTCTCTTCCTCATGGGCACCTGGCCAGGTCTAGAAGCCTCTGGATTCAGCCCCCGGAAGCTCTGCTCCTTAGAAAGGCACTCCTCCCTGAAGGGGGTCCCCAGGGCCTTCTCCGTGCAGCTCCCACCCCCACCAGGGCTGGACTCAGGACAGGGATGGAGGGGCAGCCGTCCAGGCCTCTCTTCAGGCCCCCTTTGCAGGTAGGGCTCTGTCATCCTGCCAGGCAGGCCCCTAGGAAGCCGCGAGTACTTCTGAGAGAAGCGCTTGAGTTGCTTCTGTAGGTACTTGCGATGGTCCACAGAACGGCGGCAGGGTGCAGACTTGTCCAGGGCCGCTTTGATGTCACTGGACGCCAGGTTTACAAAATTTAGAAGCATCTTCACATCGCTGTCAGCTGCCATCACCAAGGGAAGTGTGCGGGGCTTTCCATGAAGAGCGTGGGCTCTGCCAGGGACTGGTGGGTGGGAGGAGAGCACCAGGCAGACCTAGGAAACATAACAGGCAGCTTGAGTCTCTCCAGGGCAAGTCCACCTTCCCCAAGATCACCAGGATTGAATGCAAAAAGCTCCCCACCCAGGCACCCTTCTGTCCCAAACAGAAAATCCACAATGGGACTGGCAAGTCCCTCAGCATTTCTCAAATATCTGAATGAGACAGATGCCAACTATTTCATTTAGTCTTTTGGGTCCATTGCCCTCTTCTGGAAGCTGAGGCTCAGGAAAAGCAAGCACCCTTTTTAAAGCCACCCAGCTACAAGTGGCATTGCCGGGGCTACATTCCCAGTTGGTCACATCTCCCACATACTGTGAGGCCAACATGCACAACTCACCATTCAAGTTTTTATTTTCAAAGCCGCAGAAATTCTCTAAAGAAGGCCAATCCCCCTTCCCCCTCCTCGGTGGTGGCCTTCCCCCTCCCACCACCCCGCCCCCTCTGCAGTCCCCACGCTCCACCCCCAACTCTCACACAGGGCCAGGCAGGATCCCTGTCTAGCACTTAATCTAGACCTGCCTTCAAGGCTCATCTCAGGCTGCCGGCCGCAGGGACTCCCCTGTAGAAGCATCTGTAGCAATTTCATGCCTCCTGGGCCACCACCCACAGTACTGTGCCCCTCCCCCAAGGCCCTAGCCCTCTCATGCCCTGCCCTCTACCCAACCTGATCAAACCACTTGGGACTCCACACTGACCGAAGGTGCAGGCCAGGGCCCCCGCCAACGTGGCCAGGAGGTTCCCCACCGTAGACCCGGGCAAGCCCGGCGAGCTGGCGTGCAGTGAGCTCCGTGCAGGGTGAGAAGCAGTTGTGCAGCCCTTGAGTAGGCTGAATGGAGGACAAGTCCAGAGCTGGGGGGCCCTCAGGCCAATCAGGAGCGCCTCTCCAGATACAAAGCATCCCAATCAGGCGGCGGAGCCCCGGTCCCACATTCTTTGCCGTCACAAATTGTCACCATGGGGACCATCACAAAAAAAGACAGCTCCCAAATGCAATCATTTCCCGGTAAATTTCTACCCTTCAGCCCCACTTTCCCCAGTCTCCACACCTCCTCCTCCCTTTGACCTCGGTACCTTGGTTTCTTGAGGTGTGTGTGTGTGAGTGTGTGTGTGTGCAAAAATGTCCAGGATCAAGGAGGACTGGATGCAGCGTAGACAGGCACCCGACCTTCCCCAGATACTTCAGGGCTCCAGCTGCCATGCTCCAGTGCAGACAGACAATCGGATGGGGTAAGACAGGGTGGGCTGCTTTCCCTCTGCCCTTGAGTGTTGAGTGTGTGCTCTCTGACTCTGCCTCTGTCCTCCTCGTGTCTCTAGCCTCTTTCAACCACAACTTCCTGCAGGGTTCCCTGGGATAGGTCGAGAGGTACGCTGATGTGAGGAAAGGTAGCCTGACGGACTGGCTGAGGGGTGCTGGGATATCCATGGGAAGGGAGCTGAGGCTCTCAGGAATCTTGTCTTTATGTTTGCTTCTTCAACTGAGCTGCACAAAGCCTGAATTGCCCATTCAGTGCAGCTGGACAAAAGGGTGGCGTTGCACGGTCCCCCTGCATTTGTAGTCAAACAGTTAGGGACTTAAATCGAGTCGTCATGATGGAGAAAGAGGTGGACAAAGCCCATAGAATTGCCATCAGCAAACATTTTCCTGTGTCATATTAGCTAGTCTCCATGGCTCCCCCTGGCCCAGGGACAATGGCACAAGTTTGCACACTTGGCTACTGTCACCGTGCCAACGCCGGCAGGGCTGCAAGCAGGGCGGCTCAGTTGGAGCAAGTGAAGGAGCCCAGGCTGCCTTGGCCCTGCCCACCAATTGCCCAGAGAGGTGAGGCTGACAGAAACATGGTAAAGAAGGACTGTCTGGGAAGTGCTCATGGGCAAGGCCTCTATGCCGGCCAGCTCAGTGCACCCTACATACCTCCTCTCCTCCCCTCTTCCCCTTTTTCTGTCTTTCTGCCACCGTCTCCTTCTGTGCATACTGAGCCACACCTTCATACCACACCCTAAGTGCCAGCCAGGCATGGCTACATGTCCTCATTCAGGAATGGTGCCAAGAGACAGCTGCCATGGGACTGGAAGACCTGACTACAGTACCTGAGGTTCCCTCCTCTGAGGGAGATGGTCGGGGCTAATGAGCTGCAACTCTTAACACCTGGAGCTAGCACATCTCAGAACAGATGGGGTGTGCTGGGCTATGACCCCTGTAGTGGCAGTCACACATGCTGTTTCCTCTGCAGCAGCCTCTGCATGGCTGAGGGCTGCGCCACTGCTATTTTAACCCCAAGGGCTTTGGAAGGGGAAATTCTGCAGCACGTCCCAGCCCACGCTGACAGGTAACAGTGGGCACCATCCTTTATGCTCCAAGCTATTGGTACACTCTACCAGAAATATACTCTAAAGGTCTCGAGGGCACCAGGTTAGGCTCCTGCCAGTCCTCCTGTGGGCAGAACTCTGGCTGCCTACACTGAGGTAGCGTGTACCCCATGTGTCTGTGACTACTCCTTTATCTCCCACGCATGCTGGGATATTGCCTCACATATCCATCCCATTTCTGCCCTGCTCTGCACCCGGTCTGTGACCTGTGAATCCTGTTCCTTAGAGAAAGGCCGCTTCCAAGAGTGTTGCTTGTCAGCGTTCAGCTTCCTGGAAGATGGCAGCATGCCTATGCCCTTTAGGAACCTCATTGTAGTGTTGTCTCCCTGCTTTTCAGGTTAGTGGGCTCTGTTGGGATCCAGTCTTAAAATGTCTTTCCAGGCTTGGGGTAGACAGGGATAGGATGTCTCAGTGATGAGACCCGGACCCACCCGAGCTCGTCCTACCAAGGCTTGGCCCAGGGCAGCTTCTTGTTTACGGAAGTAACTAATTCATCCGTTCCACTGAAGAGTCTGCATCCTGTTGACTGGAAACAACTTCTTGTTCCTTTTGTTTGCCACCAGCTCTAGCCAGGTTAAGGGCAGTGACGTTTTTTGGCTGCAGGTCTGTCCTAGCCTTGTGGAAGCAGAGGTGTCCTTGACAAAGGGCACTCACAGCTGCTGTGATGGGACCAGTGCTTGTCTTGTTTCCCTAGGGCAGAGTTCCAACTGCACCCAGGTAGGAGTTCCTGCCAAGCTCTGCCAAGGGCAAGTGAGCTGAGCAGAGGGACTAAGTCAACTGGAGAGGAGGGTGCCAATCTTCCTCTCCTCAGCCCTGTGCTCTGGGGAGCCCCCACTGCCAGTTCCGCCACCTACAACCCCCAATCTCAGCAATACGAAATCTTACTTGACCTAAAAGTGGAAGGGAATGGGCGCCAAACGTTTCCCAGATGCCAGAATTACTGTCCAATGAGAAGCCACTGCCCACAGGCAGGGAATGACAGACAGATCACTGCTGGCAACACGTGCCAGTCTTTGGTTGTGACAATCCCGATGTTCTGTGGCCTGGCAGCCATCAACTAGCGCCAGGACCTAATTTCGCCAGGGACTCCATCTGGACAGTAGGCTGGCTTACTCTGACCATTGCTGGCTCTGGGGATGGGTTCCATCAACCACTCTCACCTGAAGAACATGCAAAGGCCATTTGGGGTACAGTAGCTTGCCAGAAGCTCTGTAAATACGGGACATGCATCATACTGTGACTTATGCAACCCCTTACATAACAGCAGCATTTCTGTCAAGTCCAGCCTGCAGCAACTGTCAACCACAATCAGGCCTGACGAGGGATGGGAGGCCTCAGGTGGAACGAAGCTCCTTTGGCGGCTGGGATGAGCGCTTCTTGCCCTAGTTGCCCAGCTTCATGATTAACAATGACCCCCCCCCCGCAGTATGAGTGTGCCCACAGAACTGCTGGAATCTCAGGTGACCATGGGTCATTACAGCCTGGTAGGAGTCCCGGACTTGGTAAATGCTTTGATTTCTCCCGTTACAAATCAGGGCCGATTTAACCACACTTGATAGCCTGGGATTTAACCTCAGTTGCTGCACCCCCGGCAGAGCAAGGGGTCAGAGATGGGCTCCAAGGACAGCAGGCTCCAGGCAGTGATAATGATAACTCAGCCATCCTCCTTCTATTACCCAGGGCTTCAGGAAGGAATTTGACAGGAGTGGCCATGTACACAGTAGGCCTTGTCTGATTTCTGAGGTTGGGAAAGTTCTGAAAACTGAAGTCGTGTTTTCAGAAGCTGGATGCCATGTGGGGTGGATGGACATGGCTGTTAACCCTGCTCTACAGAGGACACTGAGGCATGAACTATGAGACTTAGTGAGAATGAGCGAGTGTGATGGTTATGAATCCTTATGGCAATGAGCTGTGCCTCAAATTCCTCACCCTTAAGCTGGAGGATCCTGGCAAGATTCATACTGTGATTAAAACCCCACAAAAAGGTAAAAAGAGGCTGCCTGCTGTGTAGCCAACACTCTTCCCTTCTTGCTTTTCCACAGAAGCCGGATCCAGTTTGCCCTGTAGAGTGGGGCTGGTGTAGCGTGGACAAGGTAGCAGTTGTGGCTTTGTGCCCCAGTGTTCTGTCCCGCTGGGGACCCTGGTCCCACGTTCCTGAAACTACCCTGCACCCCACCCTCAGATCCACCACAGACAGATACTTCACCTTGACTGTGTCCTCTCCTGCCCTTCCTATGCTGTGTCCTGTCCAGTCAGGGCACTGGCCAAGAATGAGAAGTCAGTTTGATCTCAACTGTCAATTCGGATTTGATTGGTGATGCCTCCAAAGAGCCTTGTGAGAGGATTCCAAGGCCAGCTTGGAATTTGGAATGCTTTGAGCAGCTAGTAATGTCTGCCCTGACGTTGGGTAGAGATGGTCTGTGGGTGCCAGGTCCTGATCCATGTGAAGATGGCAGGATACAGAGCTTGGCATTTCATCAAGCAGCAAAAGCACAGGAAAAGGCCAATGACTTATCCACGCACACGTTCCTTTACCCAGACCGAGATCTCTTGCTTCCCAGAGGAGAGTGCATCAGTTCAATTCAACAGGCTTTTGTTTTCCTTGAGATGAGGTTTCACTTTATAGCCCAGCCAGGCTGGCCTGGGACACGTGTTCCTCTTGCCTCAGCCTCTCAAAGGCCGGAACTACAGGCTCAGCAACCACACTTGGCTATGTACTTGCTAACCACCTTTAACACCCAGCTGGGGATTAACCATAGTAAACATCTTACACATCTAATGGAACTAAAACTTCTTTTAGAGATTTTACTTGTTTCATTTTTGTGCGTGAGCATTTTGCCTGCATGTCTACACACCATGTGTGTGCAGTGCTCACAGAGGCCAGAAGGTGGCAATGCATCTCCTGGGACTGGAATTACAGATGGTTGTGAGCCTTGGCGGCTGAGAGTCAAACGTGGGTCCTCTTCAAGGAGCATCCAGTAGTCTCAACTGCTGAGCCATTCCTCTAGCCCCACGTGTTTAGTGCTATTTTAGTCTCACAACCACCCTGTGTTTGAAAACCCCAGTATTTCCCCACACTTGGCAGAGGAAACTACAGTTCAAGGAGGTTATGAATGACTTAACTCCTGGTAAGAGGATGAACCAGGAAGGGTTCAAACCCTCCCTCCCTGACTGGGGACCCTGGGGCCTTTCTAATAGCTTTTGAGTGTCACTTGTGACAACAGTCACAACCTGGGAGAAGACTCAGAGAAAGAGAGCGTGGGCACTCCGGGTTACTAAGACAGTGAGAAGATTAGTGTCATGGAGAGGGGAGGAGGTCACTGTGGGACTGGGGTGATATAAGGCATGAAAGAAATGTTAAATTCTTCCTAATTTTTTGCACTCACGAGGCACAGGAGCAATGTGTGATTCCTGACTGAGCAATTGCATAAGCAGGATGAAACACGAAGCAAAAGGGTCGGCTAACTCCTGAGTGTCCCTTCGGTCCCTGACTTGACCCCTGGGCACACCTTTCCCCTCAGCTGCAAGTCACAGAGACATGCCACCATAACCACAGGAGACCTTGCCTCCTGCCAGTGTGATTTCAAAAGGAACAGTGGTAGAAATGGTCTCACACCTGCCTCCAGTGTGGTGATCTTGCTGTCTCCAGAGGCTAATAAGTAGCAACCAGACTACCACCTGGCAGGGAGCAGGCAGCCTGCAACCAGGCATCAAACACACACCGGAAAAGTCAGTTGAGGACCATTAACCCTAACGGGTCAAAGATCCTGGGATGCTGAGGGTCACCTGGAGTTAGGTGTCCTCTGAAAGTGCCCCCAAGGAAGAAGCCCTTTTTATTCAGGTATTCCCCTCTTCCTTCTTCTTCTTACCTTCTTTCTTCACACCTGCATGACAGCCCCGTTTCACACATGTGTTAGTTGTAAAGAACATGTACATATGAGTGCATGCATGAATGGATAGATGGATGAGTGAGTGGGTGGGTAAACAGATGGATGAACGGATGGAAGGATGGGTAAGTTGGATGGATAAGTGATGGACAACAAGGGTGAGTGAATGGTGACCAAGCTGTTGGAAAGGTGGGTGGATGGACACTTTAAAACGTCTGGGTTTCCCAGAAGCAGTGAGTTTGGTATGACTAAGTAGTGGTCATAATTCCTCCACATGCTTCAAGTCTGTCTGTCTGAGGTTGCCCTGCACACAAATGCTTTGTCAACCCACTCCTTAGTTGCCATCTTATCTGCCTACCTGGTACCTACTATCTGCCATGACGTTCTTTGCTAAAAGACACTGTGTGCCACAGATACAAGTGGAAGGGACCTAGGGGACCATGAGAAGCACCACAAGGTAGGAACAAGTGGCTTTTGGAGTCACACACCTGGCTTCAGGTCTTAACCCTGTCCCCTGAACCTCAGTTCTTCCTCTGCCAGACTGTGGCCCCCTACCTTGCCCTCCGAGGATGTGAAGTCAAGGCCCACAGAGAGTTTGTTTCAGGGCTGGATTGGCTCTGATGCCCGTCAGAGCCACCCACCCCATCCCATCATTAATTTGATCAGGAAATGGTCGGAGGTGTACAGTGACCTTCTCTTAGCTGGAATCTTCACTCGAAGACCCACTGTGCCTTCCCTCCATTTTTCTTCTCTCTGTCTCTCTGTCTCTGTCTCTGTCTCTGTCTCTGTCTCTGTCTCTGTCTCTCTCTCTGGAAATAGATTTTCTCATACATTATATTCTGATTACAGTCTCCCCTCCCCTAAATCCTCACAGATCCTCCATACTTCCCTTCCCAAATTCACATTCTTTCTATCTCCCATTAGAAAACAAACACGTATCTAAATGATAATAAAATAAAATAACTCCCTTTCTTCTGAACCCACTTTCAGGATTCTCTTCTGTGTGCTCAGCCTTGAATAGCCACAAGGGGGTGGCCATGGAACCACTCAGGTGTTACATCTTGCAATTTCAGCGTTTGCCAGGCCAACAGCCCCTCAGTCCTTTCTCAGAACTGGGAGTCAATCTGTCTGTCTGTCTGTTTCTTTCTCTCTCTCTCTCTTTCTCAGTGCTTTCATGATATCCAGAACCCCTTCGTTTTCCTTCCTGCCCCTACATCTATCCCCTAAGTTATTCTTTTCCTGAGGACAGTTGGATCACAGAAAAGCTCTTACTATTTTGGCCAAGCATGTGACTCACATTTGGAAGCATGGCTTCTCACTTCAAGGTTATAGAACATTTCTCAGTACCTAACTCCATTCCATCCATCCAAAAACATCTGCTAGAGAGCTAGAGGAGTGGGGAGGGGAGCTAAGGATGCATCAGACACAGCCTTGCCTTTACAGAAAAGCATGGTGTGGCGGAAGATGACACGGCTGTACCCAGTTGGGCCCAGTATGGTAGGCTGGTAACTCCAAATACTTAGAAGGCTGAGTCGGGAGGATTGAAGATTCAAGGCCTGCCTGTCTCAGAGTAAAAAGTAAGAAGCAGGCTGTAACTCATGAGAGAGTTCCTACCCAGCGTGTGTGAAGCCCTGGGTTAAATCCCCAGCAAATAAGACAAAATGACACAACATAGCAATCATACAATTTATTTCTGTGTTTTGCTTGGAAGCAAGAAGAAAGCCTAACGGTGGAAGGCTCAGGGGATATTCTGGAAGCTGCTGACCCTGTGTTGATCCAAAAAAAATGCCATGCAGTTGGTCAAGCAGGTAGGACCCACAGTTTCTAAGCAGCAACAGGAGAGATCTGTGCCTACAGTCCTGACCTCTCTCATCTCAGCTCAACTCTTCATGGTAGCTCTAGGGTGACCAGATCTAGCCAGCAGCCAGAAGAGGGCACTGTGACCTTTTCTAAGCACAGCCTGGAGGCTGCAGACTATGGAGTTGGCCTGAGGCATTCTGGACTGACTCCTGTGGGTAGGGGAGCCCCATTTGCCTGACTGCAATCTGAAAAGTTAGACATGGAAGGCAGGGGAAGGACACAGCTCTCAGTGTAAGTGAGACCCAGAGGCAGCACTATGAGACAACAACAGCAGAGGATGGATGAGGTTCAAGGATGCCCAAGGATGGATCAGCATCAGCTATGAAGACAAGACACAACCCAGTCACCTCTTCCCATGGCAGCCCTAAACAGGCTGCAGTATGGTTCTTGTGCTCTCTCAACCCCATTCTCTGGAGAAAGGAGTTGCATGGGGAACGTGTTAAGTGCCCAGGCCGTGCACTTGGGACTGTAGTATATCTGCAGCATTTTAGCAATTGGAGAGGACCTTGATCGGTAGAAGCATGGCAGCTCAAGTCTGGGGGACAGAAAAATGCTCCAGTACATGCCACTATAATGGCCACAGAATGCTTGCCATGGCTGTAAGCAACTTGGGGTCATTCTTCCTGTCTTCCTTGATTCACAGATGGGAGATGGGGTGATGAGGTCCTGTGAGGCCCAGTCAGATGGGGTGGTGTCTTCACCTTGAGGCTAGGCAAGGTCTGAGTTTGGCTCAAAGCTCCGAACTCAGCTGACTGGCCTCAGCCACATGGAGACCAGAAATACACCTGGTCCTAAGTAGGCACATGGACACCCAGGGCAACATTTGCCTGAACATCCTCAAGGAAAAGTGGTCCGCACTGTAGGATGTCAGAATCAAAGCCTGCTAGGAGAACTCAACATAGATACCCTCTGAACACACATGCTGTGGAGCTTTGGAAAAAACTCCACAGCATTTAAGAAGCTTATTCAAAGCAAGTCTCCAGTCAAGAGCCCTGACACATGCTCCTTGGTCAGTGCTCTACTGCTGTGAAGAGAAACCATGACCCATGTAACTCTTATCATAGAAAGCATTTAGTTGGGGGTTTGCTTACAGTTTCAGAGGTTTAGTCCATTGTTATCAGGGCAGGGAGTATGGTGGCAGGCAGGGGAAGTGTTGGAGAAGGAACTAAGAGTTACATCCTATATCCTGATCTGTAAGCAGAGAGACTGGGACTGGTATGGGCTTTTGAAATCCCAAAGCCCTCCAACACACTTATTCCAACAAGGCCACACATCCTAATCCTTCGAATCTTTTTAAACAGTGCCACCCTGGTGATTAAACATTCAAATATATGAGCCAAAAGGCCGTTCTTTTTTTCTTTTTTCTTTTTTTTTTACAAAAACAATCGTCTGTTTATTTAATATACATTGTAAGGGTTTAAATAGACTTAATTTAAAAAACAAAATAAAAATAACACCACAGCTTAGAAATCAAGGAAAGGACAGACCATCTAAGAACAAAGATGACACAAAAGAGAAGCTGGACAGCATGTGTCAGGGCTCTTGACTGGAGACCTGCTTTGAGTAGGCTTCTTAAATGCTGTGGGGGTTTTCCAAAGCTCCACAGCATGTGTGTTCAGAGGGTATCGATGTTGGGTTCTCCTAGCAGGCTTTGATTCTGATGTCATACAGTGGGGACCACTTTTCTTTGAGGATGTTCAGGCAGATGTTGCCCTGGGTGTCCATGTTGGGGTGACAGTAGGGTGCAAGGAACTTCACTGTGGGTGCACTTTAAGGGTAGCCACTGGGGAACTCCAGGGAGAGTTTATACCTCAGGTCTTCATATACAGTGCCAGCTGCTCCATGGATGGTTCCTACCCATTTGAACAGGTTGCCTGATTCTGAGAAGGCTGACATTCCTTTGTCACCAGACATCATCAGGGTCATCAGCTCCTGCTGTAGCCTCTTGCCCACAGGGCCCGGGGCGGCCCCCCTGCTGGACTAGGCTCCCTTTCGAATGCTCTCTTGAGATGCTGGCAGCAGCTGGGTTGCAGTTTTGTGAGGTCTTTGGGGGGGGTTCTTGCACAGAGACAGGAGTGCACAGAGGAAAGGGCAACTGCCTAATAGGCCATTCCATGATGGCCCCTGTGGAGGGAGTAGAGGTAGGATAGTTTGTTTCAACTGACCTTAATCCTAGACCAACCTGGCTGGAATTCATGTTCATGGGCAAATAAGGGACCTCAGTTATGGTAGGATTAGTGTTAGCATTTAATAGCATAGGAAACTTGGGTTAGCAAAAGCCTGGACTTTAAGATAAAAGACTTACTTCCAAAGTGACATGTCCTTCGGAACTCGCCCAGGACAGATGACCTCTTTGATCCTGGGATTGGGGGCAGGGACATGCCCTGGAGCGCCCATCCCAGGAGGACTGCCTGAGAATTCACACCCCTCTGCAAAAAGCTTTTGAAGAGTCAGAGCCCAGGGGCATAACTTGAAAAGAGTGCGGAAAACTTCTGCTGAAGATATTTAAGTCAATATTCACATAGACAGAGAGCTAGGCTCCTCTTTCTGTTTCACCTCCTCCTCGTCTGGCAGAGAACTCACATCAGTCTCTTCAGAAAGCTTCACCCTCTGATGTTGACCCGTTCTGGGTCTGGAAAGGAGACGGATTCTCCTTGAGATTCTGGAGCGCCTAGACTCAGAATTGTCTTTCCTCAGAGCCCAGGGACTTTGGATTGGACTGAACACTGAAATAGGACCTTTGCAGGCCATAAGCATCTGAATAGATGAGCTACCTACGAGACTTTTCATTTGTTAAATAATTCGTCTTAAGACAACAAGGCCATTCCTGCTTGATAAACTGTCTTAGGATCTGATGAACGAAATTCAGAGACTTTAAGACTGAAAAGTTGTATGAAGACCAGCCATCCATAACAACCCTTACCCAGAGGAAAATATCCTTTTAAGAAACCTTAGGTTAATGTTAAATGTTTGTATTGTAGATGCTAAGAAGTTTTATGTGCTAGGTTTTAGAGTTAGGGTTTGGGTTTAGGATTTAGGAATTTTATAGGTAATTGTTAAGTATTAATAAATATATGTTTGATAAGTAAAAACTTACTGTTACGCTCAGTCACCTGTGAAGATTTCATACTGAGCCTGGGCACACTGGAGCAAGAGCTGAGGATGGGCCAGTTAGGGGAATTATATGGTAGGTTCTGAGGCACAGGGCTGGATGAGAGAGGACCCAGTAGAGTATGAAGGAGGCTCCTGGGCATCATAGGCATCAGCAATGGGGAGGGGCCTGCAGTTGGCAAATGGGTGGCATCCTCCCCTCCCTTTTGCAAACCCTGATGCTTGTGAGCAGCCTGGCCTGGCCATTGGGTCTTTTCTTGTAGCCCCAAAGGCATGCGTGAAACCCACAAGTTGCTTGCCTATCTGGACAGACAGCTGGCCCCAAGCTCAGAGCCTTTTCTAGGTGTGGGCAGAAAAGGACATACAGTGACTCAGAGTGTGTCCTCAAAAGATGCAGGGGACAGAGACCACGTGGGTATCTGCCTCCCATCAGACTCACAGCCATCTCCTTTCCACAGCCTTCAAGGAAGCTGTGTGTTCCGAGCCAGGGAAGGCTGTGGAAGCCCAAGACAGCAGTCTGCTTCCACCCCACGGCTTCTCAAACTCCCAAGCAGAGGTCACACATGAGCTTGGGACATAGCACACCAGGCTGCAGGGCATGCCTGTCATGTGTTGTGACTCACAGCAGCCATTTGTACCTGCTTAATCAAGGACATTTTGATCTTTCTGCTTCACTTGGCTTTGGTCTCTGAACCCAGCAGGAAGGGCTTGGAGTTTGGCAGAGACGCATGGAGGCAGGTGGTCCAGTCACTTCTGGGCTAGCCATTCATGGCACACCTGGTCTAAAGGACGAATCCCAAGTAGAATTTTAGAATTTGAACCCTGGACCTTCAGCAGTCTCCCTAGCCACAATTCTCTCTCTCTCTCTCTCTCTCTCTCTCTCTCTCTCTCTATATATATATATATATATATATATATATATGTGTGTGTGTGTGTGTCTGTCTGTCTGTCTCTGTCTCTGTCTGTCTCTCTTTCTACACACACACACACACACACACACACACACACACACACACACACACACAAAGATTTTTCTTTTCGTCCACCCCACTACTGTGAATCCACAACAGGTTAGCAGGGAGTCTCCTCCCACTTCTGCTCCAGCCACCTAGTTCGTCCCTGTAGGCAGTTCCTGACGTCAGATCTAGGGGCTCCTTCTAGGAAGAGTGGGGAAGACTGAAGGGTGTGACTTCTCTAACCTCTTCCAGCTGGCACATATTTGCACACTAGTGGGACACACACTTCTGAGCACAGCTCTGTGCCAGCTTTTCCTGAGTTTATTTCCACAATCAATCAGTCCATCAATGGCCATTACTCGAAGAGACAGGTTCTTAACATCTCTGACTCATGTCGCTTTAAATACCCAGAAGGTCTGTTTGTTTGGATTTGTGTCATAACATTGAGGACAGCACTTGAACACCAAAGTCTGTGATGAGTCATTTTCCCCCTGAATGATTAACAAAAGATTTAAAGTTATTTTGACTCTGAGACCAAACATTTTAGGAACCTTTTTAATGTCATGAAACAGAAACAGTCCAGGCTGTGGTGAAGAAAGGAGAGATCTTATTGGCTCTTAGAAACCAAGAAGTCCAATATAGAGTTGATTGTAGGTATGTCTGGCTTGAGAATTCAGTGTCTCCAGGACCAGTGTACTGCCTGACTCTCACATGCCAGCCCTCTGCAGGCTAAAATCATGGGGTTCACTGGGGGCACCACAAGCCACCAATTCTATTCCCGCCTCACCTCAGATTTTAAGTAGAGGGGATACAAATGAGACTCTCTTTCCCAAAGGTCTAAGAGTCAAGCTCCCCGTTAGTTTAGCCAAGGGTAAGCTGCAAGGCCTAGATGTCAAAATTATGTCCCTCTGTCTCAAACCACAAACCTCAGTTTTACAGCCAAGGGAGGTGCCTCTTCCTCAGGCAGCTGTTTAAGGAAGGCTATTCGGACACCCTTCCCCATGTGGTTCCACTGCCCTGGGGCAGGAGCCTGCATATTCTCTGTGGAGGGCCACATGGTAAACATTTAGGAGTTTTCAGGGTCTTCCTCCTCCTCTCTTTCCTTTAAGAAGTATTCTTAGTTTGCAGATAGGGCAAACATCCCCACAAGCTGTCCCTGCCTTGGGTCCTTGATGTCATGTACATGGAGTCAGGGTAGGGAAAAGGAAAGCAGGTCCCTCACCCACTCCTCCCAAGCCTTTGCCTTGCTGTGGTGTGCAGCACACTCACCCCTACTCCTTGAAGTAGGCTTCAGATCCAGCATATCCTGACTCCAGTCTGGGAAGGGAAGGTGCACACGGACGTATCTTAATGCTCTGTACAAACAGCCTAACTTGGAGCAGTGTGATCTGTCATTTCTCATCCAGTCCTTCCCTATAGCCACAAAATCCCCCCATAAAGAATAAAGAGGAAAACTAGACAGAACTCAGAGCAGCAGCTGTTGGACCTTGCTGGCTAGGTCCAAGTCTGGCATTGCCAGAAAGCCCCTGAGCTTGGTGCTAAATGACAGACTCCCTTTTCTCAGTGGGGTTCCCTCTTCCACCTGATCTGAGGGTTTCTGGACTACCAGACCACACCCTCTATCTGAGGAATGTCACACATCCCTCATGGAGATTACATGCCCAATCTTTTCTCCCAATAAGAAACCCGTTCAGTGAACACCTGGAGGCACCTCCCCATGCAAGTGAGATCTCTTGGTACCTTGGATTTCAGCCAATAACCTTTTGCCCATGCCTCTAACTGTACCTGGAGTTCTTCCCAAACCACCACCCACCCCCTGCTGCCCATGGGGATAATTAGGTGCTCTGTTCCCTCATGATAAGACTGTGCTACTACCTGTAAATGAAGTATCCCTGGAACTCTTAGCTCCAGTGAATCAAAAACCCCTCCCCACTGCCAAGGGTTTATAATGTCCCTTTTTATGAAATAAACTCACTGTCTACCATGACAATCTGAGACTCAGCTGTTTATTTTGGGCATGGGGAGGAAGGACTTCTCCCTCATGAAGAGCTTGTCGCTGGACACACCTGCCTAGCTAGGTTTGCTTGGGGCACAGGCTCCTGCCTCACTGCTACTGATGCCTAGCCACATCTCCTACTGTCGGCTGCTGGGGCTCATCTCTTGAGTATCCGGAGAACTGCCACCACTGCTGCATCATTGCTGGTCACCCTGGTAGCCTCCTCCAAAGCTCCCATTTCTCCTGCACCCACACTGTTTGATGTAGCAGTGCTGGTTGGTGGCTGCTCCAGACACAGACATCAGACTTTCCTAGCCACTCAGCTTGGTCTAGGAGCTCTGAGTTCCTTGGAGCTGTCCAGCCCAGCCCTGGCAGCATAGCTAAAAGAGCAGTAACCTTTAACTGCGTGACAGAATTAGTGAACTCTTTTAGCTAAGCCCCCTGCTTGCTTAGCTAAAAGAGTTGTAACATTGCCTGTGGTGGAGAAAGTTCTTTCTCTCACCTTTCCAGGGTATCCCGCGGCACTGGGCAGATCCCATCCTGTGATCCACCCTTTTCTGCCCAGACTTCCCGTGGCAGCGGAGGAGTGGGCACTTCCAGTTTGGTGTCTGACAAGGTCTGAGTCCTGCCAGAAGCCGCAGAACGACTAGCAGCAGCCTGGCCTTCCTGGCATTTGAAGAACCTGAATCTGGCCCTTGCCTGAGTGGTTCAGGGAGGATGAGATTGCTGACTTATCCCAGGTCACCCCCCTGGGCAGGTTTTCCTGCCCTCAGCTCTCAGGGACCCCTGTGCTGATCTCACCCCAAGGACTTCTTTGGAATGGAGGAAGAAACCAAGCTGAGTGGCTACGAAAGTCTGATGGCTGTGTTTTTGATGCCAGCAAACAGCATGGCAGAGGCTCTCTCTGCCCATGAGAGGCTGAGTTGGTGAGCGGGTCACAGGTGATGTGACTGTTAGCATAGTTACTGAAGACATGGAGCCTGACTGGGGTGTGTGACAGGTCTGTCACACCTCTTATTTGGGTCTAGTATGATTTAGAGACCATCTTCTCAAGCCTCAGGCAGATGCCAGCCAGAATCAGCTCACCGCAGACACCTGTTTTCTTTCTACCCAGTGGAGTGAGAAACAGGTGCAGCATCCGGGGTCTCTCCCCAAGTGACAAAGCTTGGACTTGCAAAAGAATGATCTTAGCTGTGTGAAGTATAGTTGTTTGTCCCTGTTGTGATATGAAAGGTTTTCAGAACCAAGAGGGTCCCCAGAAAGTGAACCCCTCTACCACCTATAAGGATGGAAACCAGAAAAGCCCCATGTTGCTTGAAGCCAAAGCTGTTTTGACTGGACAGTTCTAGATTTCTAAACCTCAATTACATAGAACAGACCCCCCCAAATCATTGACATCTCTGTGAATCTGTCTACCATAAATAAAATGGGTTTACCTCTTGTCACAGACTGCTGTGCAAGGGGGCTGAGGGTTTGGTGGACTGCTACCTGCCTGCAATTCTCAGTACATCCATCAGGTGGCCCAGACACTGCTAACCTGAGCTTTTGGTCCAAAGAGCCAGGCATCTCTTCCAGTTGTAAGAGAGTAGAGTGAGCCCTTGTCTGCAAATTTAATCAGAACAGCAGGAGGAAATTCACATCTTAAGATTACCAGGATTCAGTAATATAATATGTATTATAATCAATATAATATAATGAATGGGTGCTGGAGAGAGACTGGGTTGTGTCTTTTTAGACCCAGCATATGCTGGCATGTCCACCTCAGAGCCCCCTCTACCCTATGCTTTGCAGAGCTGAGACGCTGGTCGTGAGTCCCTGAGGCAGGACCATGCCCCAGGGTCTCTGGATGTTTAGTAGCAAGGCACTGTTCCAGGTCCATCTCTGGAGAGATGAATACTGACAGTCTAAGGGAACAAGCCACAGGGAATACCCAGGCTTCCTCCTGACATTTTAGCAGGACCTGAGGAACAGCACAGAAGTCCTAGGCCACAGCCCAGCAGGATCCTGCCTCTCTCATTGCCTACTCTGGGAGGGCAGGGCAACGTTGCTGTGACGCCTCACATACTAGGGTCCCACCGTCTGTGGTCAGTTGCACCACTGCCCAGGAGGAGAGGCATGGCACAACCTGGGTACAGTAGCTACCGTGGAGTATGTGACAAAGTGCTTGTTGCCAATACTGGCAGCTGGAAGATGATGCTCATCCATGACTCTACAAAAGAAGAGATTTCAGATTATTCCTAAATAAATATCACATTCATCAGGTGACAGTCTTTCTAGAATGTTCTAGGCTAGGGTTGGAACAATCCCAGAGAGAATTGTGAGTATATGTCCCCTTAGGATGGCCTTGGGGCAGCAGAAAGGCTGGTTTTATTATTATTATTATTATTATTATTATTATTAGTATTAGTATTAGTATTAAAAACACTCTGAAGTTTAAGGAGCAGCAGCTCTTGGATGGGGGGTGGGAGGACGGTGGCTTTTCTAGGGCGAGGAAAGGATACCAGGTGAGGATGAGGAAGAGGCAATAGGGCTGAGGAGAGCAGATCTGTGGGCAGCTGGCAGGACAGGTGTCATACTGGGCCAATACAGTAAGCTGTCAAGGACCTGGACCTCCAAGGACTTTCCAAGTCACCCTAAGTGGGTGGGATTGTTCACATGAGCCATAAGGCTATCCATCCTTACCAGGGCAGAGACTAGGGACATGTGACCCTTGCTGTCACCCAGGGCAAGCTGGGGGACCCTGGTGGAGCTGTGGGCCCCTTGGAACACAGATTCACAGTGGGCCAGGGTGCCCAGGCTCTGCCAGCTTAGGCTGAGTGTGAAGAACTTTGGAATGCACTCTTAGAAAGTGAGCCTGGATGGATGAACAGAACATGTGGCTCACTGGTAACCCCTAGGTATTGACATGTGGTGTGGATGGAAGGGGTGGGGTGCAGAAGTGGATGTCAGTCCACAAGTGGAGCCTACAGGGGACTATGTGAGTGAGACCACAGGCAGGGGCACAGGCAGGCCACACAGGGTGCCGATAAGGAACAGTACTGGAGCCAATCCTGCCTGTGATTTCTCCCCTTTCTGCCTTAGTTGCCGCCTTTATCCCATTAAAAAAAAAAAAAAAAAAAGAGCCCAGATAAGACGACTTCACAAGTCCCTTCTACTATGGGCCTTCCAGAATGTTCCAACAGGCAACATCTCCATTATAAAGCTAATAAGGACATCTCTACTGAATATGAGCCACTCTGACTTCTGGATACACCCACGACAAGTGTCACAAGAGTTCATTAGGACTGCTGTGTTACCACCCACTGTATGGTTCCTCTTTTAGACTAGAGTGTGATGGAACTGTACAAAGCTGCTGTTCTGCCAAAATCTTCCTGGCCCTTCCAGGACACAAGGAACCTGGATGGCCTCCTTCCCTGAAGGTGATGGGAGAGTGAGAACCCATGTGCCAGAGCTCCAGGATGCTGGGCTGAATTATATACTCTTCCTCCCCAGGCTTCTCACTCGCTTTCTCCATAAAGCAGCAAGTCTCTCTGCAGTAGAACTGAGAGGTGGCTGGGCTCAGTCCAGCCCACATCCTCCCAGCAGCCCCAGGAGAAGCATTCCCACCATCAACCACTTCCTTTTAACTGTGGCCATGACCCAAGCTTTATGACAGACTCGGATGTCAGGCTTTAGCATTAAGTGTCCGGCCAGGCTGACCATACACCACCACTGACATCTGTATGGTTCTTGTTCAAACCAGTGATGACTCTTTAAATCCCACTAGGAAGAAGTCGGATTTGTCCCTGCGTGTGGCAGGCAGGAGAGTTTTCATCTGACAGGTCTCCTGGAACATGGACAGGCCTGGTGAGGATCATCACCTTGGAAGAGACAGGCCCCTCTTACTGGACACTAAACAAAGCAACAAGCAGTGTGTCCTCTGTACTCCACAGTCTGTGTGGACCTTTTCATCCCATTGAGTCATTTGACAAACACTGAGAGCAAGCCCTGGGCTGGTCATCAGTGTGGTGGATTTGATTCTGCTCTAGGCTCTCCTCAAAATTGCTCCCCGGTGAATGTGGGATGATGGCTTAGTGGGCCAAGGGCTTGCTGAATAAACATAAGGACCTGAGCTTGAATCCTCCAACTAGCTGTGGGGGGCTAGGGTCAGTAACTCCAGCACACTGCACACCCCCAGAGTTATGTGTCTCCCTCACCCACCATGGTCAGTAACCTACAACCTCTCACATCTTCCCTTCCTGCGCCTCAGTTTCCCCTTGTACATCCCGAAGGCCCTGCTCCAACACAGACATGGGCAGATCTTATAACTCCAATTCTGCTGTGGACTCCGCAAATTGAAGAGTTCAGTCCCCAGCTCAAGTTGGCTGGTTCAGAGCCCTAAAATAAGACAGACACAGCCAGGCCAGCTGACTGGACATGAGGCACTCACTGGACCAGAGTTGAAATGTACACAACTCATCCAACAACCCGAGTTCCTGCTGTCCATCACAGGGGGGTGGGGGAGGCCATGTATGTCTGCATCCTGGAGCCAAGTCCCAGAGGTAAGGGAGGTTTCATCTCTCCCCACAGAGCCCAACATTGTAAATCAGGTGCTTGTGGAAAATAGGAGGGGAGGAGGGTTGTGAGAGGCTGAATTCTCAGCACTCAGATGGCAGGATCACTGGTCTTTCACACAGAGATAGGGCTCCAGATCCTGTCCATGTGCACAGTAACCCTCACTCCAGCCCTCCATGCACTGCATGAAAGAAAACTATACACACAGGGATCCTGACTCTGCCTCAAATAGTTGCCAATCTTCCTCCAACCTTCTCTGGCTCCCCATTTTGCTCTGTGTCCCAGGAAAAGGGTCTCTGTGATGGCTACTCAAGGAAACCTTGACCTCTGGCTCTCTGAGACTCTCACATGGGAGACTTGGGCACAAAGCTGGAGAGCAACAGGAGATGAAGTTGGGGTTTCATCCCTGTTCTCTTTCTCTTTTGGACAGCAGACTCACCAGCCTGCCTACCTGCCTTCTTTGGGACCTCTCAGGCTGGTGACCACTCCTGCTTCTGTCCTGAGAGTTGTCATCAGCCTGTACTGCACATTGTTGTGGCAGTCCCTTTTGTAAATGCTGTAAATGCTCCAGGATGCGGCCAGATGTCAGTATTAGAAAGCCTCACCGTCCTGTGTCCCAAAAAAGACCAAGCCACTGCCGCAAAGGATGGGACAAACCGGACCGGACCCATGAGCAGTGACACGATCCTTCTTGCCACTTTCAACCTTTTTCAGATTTTTAAGTGGAGGCCAGGGATCATCCTCAGTCATTCCCCCACGTATTCTTTGAGGCAGGGTCTCTCAAGCAAACTCAGAGCCCACTGATGTAGATAGTCTTGTTAGCCAGTTCATCCTGCCTCTGCCTTCTGAGGCCAGAAGTGCAAGTGGTCCACCACCTCCACCCAGCATTTACAAGGGGGTTGGTGGATCCAAGTTCTGGTTCTCACAGTCTGTTTGCCAAGCGAGCGCTTAACTGCTGAGCCATCTCCTCAGCACCCTCACCACTTTCACTTATTTTGTATTTATCAAAAGAGAGTAAAAAAAAAAAAAGAAAGAAAAAAGCTGGGCAGTGGTGGCACACGGCTTTAACCCCAGCACTTGGGAAGCAGAGGCAGGTGGATCTCTGTGAGTTCAAGGCCCAGCCTGGTCTTTATAGTGAGTAAGGGCTACACCAAGAAACCCTGTCTTGAAATAAAGGTCTTTCCAAAATGTCTTCACATTCTGAGTTCATCTTTTCCAAACTGCTGTCTGTGGGATCACTCCTTTTCATGTTGGTTTGAGAGAGGTTGTGTCTAGGCCACTTTCAATGTTGCTGAAGGAGGTCCTCTGTTTGCTCTGGATGGCTCCCACTGCCATCATGTGAGTGTATAAACAATATGTATATACAGGACTGTCCCCTGTAAGCACTAGCTATAAGGTACACCACCATGTTACAGATGACACAGCAAAAATCATCATCATCATCATCTAGACTCTGGTTGCATGTTTTTAAGGAAAAGTAACTCAAAATATACTATGTAGGTCTATGAGATGGCTCAGCAAGTAGAGGTATTTGCCAGTGAACCTAATGATAATGTCCACCCCTGCCCTCATAGGCTCATATGTTTAAATACTTGGTCTCTGGTCAGTGGAACTCTTTGGGAAGGATTGGGAGGTGTGGCCTCATTGGAGATGGTGTGTTACTTGGGAAAGGCTTTAAGGTTTCAAAAGACTCATGCCATTCTTAGTTTGCTCTCTCTGCCTTGTGCTTGGAGATCAAGATGTGAGGTCTCAGTTACTGCTCCAGCTACTCACATCTGTGCCCTACTCTAGCCCTCTAGTACTATATGCCCAATTAAATTCTTTCTTTTGTAAGTTACCTTGGTCATGAAGTCTTATCACAGTAATAGAAAAATAGCTAAGACACAATATAAAGTACAAATGTGCTCTTACAACCTAGAATATGAAAGTGTTCCTTTATGTCTCACCTGTCCCTTATTATCACTGTCTTGGCAGAAATGGAGCTATTCTAAAGAGACACTTATGTGCCTCAATCTGATGACTATCAGATGGACCCCAAAGAAATGAGACTTTCCCCAAGAATTTCATGCTGGGAGAAGCAGAATGTCTCAACCAGAGGAGGAGCTTGTCTTCTAGAAAGAGATTTCACACAGTTTTAATACCTTGTAAGACCACTTCACAGGGAGAGACTGAAGCCCAGACAATGATAGGTTAATGTGGGGCAGGACTATATCTTGACAGGAATTACTTAGAAGTGCATATGTTCATGGCAACATTGATCTTCTTTTTCTTATTTCTACTTTTAATTTTGTGCCTTTAATTGGCTTATTAAAGAAAGGTGGCTGAACCTGGCTAGGGGTATAATCTATGCTGGAAGAGACACCATGACCAAGGCAACTCTTATTTAAAAAAAAAAAAAAAAAACGCATCTAACTGGGGGCTTGCTTACAGTTTCAGAGGGTCCATGTTCGAAGCAGACAGGCATGGCACCAGAGTAACAGCTGAGAGTTTTATATCCTGATCCACAGGCAGTAGGCTGAGAGACATTAGGTTTGGTCAGGGCTTCTGAAATCTCTAAGCCCACCCCTCAATGACACATTTCTTCCAACAAGGCCACACCTCTTAATCCTTCCCAAACAGTTCCACTAACTAGGAACCAAGTGTTCAAACATTTGAGCCTATGGAGGCCCTCCTCATTCAAAATACCACTTCCAAGTTTGGCAATATTATCAGAAGGAATGTTTTTTTTTTTTTTTTTGGTTTTTCGAGACAGGGTTTCTCTGTGTAGCCCTGGCTGTCCTGGACTCAATTTGTAGACCAGGCTGGCCTTGAACTCACAAAGATCCGCCTGCCTCTGCCTCCCAAGTGCTGGGATTAAAGGCGTGCGCCACCACTGCCCGGCTCAGAAGGAATGTTTACTGAACATCTACTGTGTGCTAAACCAGAGACTCCAGCAAGGAACAACAGAAAGATCCCTCATGAGGCTTGCATGCTAATCACAGACAGTGACTCACTCCTAAGTAAGTAAGTATCCTACTGGAGCGTGTTATTGTTGAATAACATGATGCGATATGAAGGAGACTGCATGGAATACTTACGACAAAGAGGAATGGGCCTCAGACTAGTAGTGCCTAGAGTGGTGGCAGTGTAGGAAAGATCTCTCTAAGGAAGGGGAAACTGAGCTGGGTCCCCTTGGCCCCACCCACGTGCCTTGGCCCCGCCCATCCTTTATTTGTTTGCGGGACGGAAGAACCAATAGTGCATAGCAAGGCCAGAGCATAGCAAGCAGGGATCAGAGTGGATGAGTGGCGAGTGGGTGGGCAGGGCTGGATGCTGAAGGATTTGGAAGCCTTAGAAAAGAGGATGCAGACCTAGTCCAGTGCACAGAAGGTGCACAGACAGAGAGAGCAAGCGTGCTCTTTAAGATCAGAGCAAACGCCGGGCGGTGGTGGCGCACGCCTTTAATCCCAGCACTTGGGAGGCAGAGGCAGGCGAATCTTTGCGAGTTCGAGGCCAGCCTGGTCTACAAAGCGAGTCCAGGACAGCCAGAGCTGTTAAACAGAGAAACCCTGTCTCGAAAAACCAAAAAAAAAAAAAAAAAAAAAAAGATCAGAGCAAACTGTGATGCTACAGAGAAGCAGAGTTTGGATTCCCGGATCCTTTAGGAGTCCTTGCTGGTGGTCACCAGGGTCCAGTCACAGAACAGGAAATAGGCGGTGATCAGTCTGTCTCAAGTTACGTATGCAAGTATCTTAGATGGCAAAGAGGCCACAGCCAGAGAAGAAGGCTGGTGATTCTGGGAAATCAGTGAGAAAAATATCTGAACTTGGTAATGATGCTCAACAGTGTTTAGAGTGGCAAAGGATCCACTTCAAACATTTTAGCAGCAACATGCTGGGATCCTCAGGGCAATCTCTGAAAATGACTTATTTACATATAAAAAAATGAGACAGCCCCTGGGGCGAGGCTCTCATTGGTCAGTGCCTCTCAGGGTCTCAGGCTCAGGCCTTCCTCCCTACAGCCTAGGCAGGGGGCTGATTGCTCTCCCAGGGGAGATGAAGAGCCCTCCAGCCAGCGTGCAGAACTCCTCCAAGACAAACCCTCAGGAGTATTTTAATGTGTGGCTGAGCCTGAAGTACAGTCAACATTTCCTTTCAAGAATGCAAATGAGCCCCGTTGGGCCTGTAAGAGGCAAACGCCCTGGCCCAGAATGCCTTTTTTGAAAGGCTTGAGTTGAGCCCAGAAAATGTCACTCTCTCAGTCCAGATTTGGGAAACCGAGGCTCAGGAATTGGAGCCCAAAGACTCACTGGAAGGAAAAGGCAAGGCTGCCTGACTTCATTCTGTGGAATCCTGGAGGCTTCCTGTTGCTTGGAGCATGGTTGTCCTGCTAGGCAAGAAGCCCCTTGGAAGGAGATTTGAGGTTCGTCACTCACAGATGGTCTGACAGGAGGAATTTGTCACAAGTTTCTGCTGAGGCTGTGCAGGCCATTGGTGGCCCATGGCCTGGTTCCCCCATGAGGAAAGCATGATGTATCATAGAGGAAGAGGCAGATTCTGAGAGACCAGGTAGTCAAAGTGAGTCAACCTGCTCTAGGGGGTGAAGTTCATCTGTGTGAACAAAAGTTCCTGAAAAGATCCAGACCTTCCACTGAATCCCCTGTGAGGCTGATTAACTGTTCAGAACTTTAATGACTATGGAGAAGTTAGAATGTTGCAGGTCCAAATCCTTGCAGTTTGCCCTGGACTATCTGTCGTTCTCTTGATAGCCATTCCTCCCCACCCCTGTGTCTAACCAGTGGGTTTCAAACTTCCTAATGCTATGACCTTTTAGTACAGATCCTCATAGTGAACCCAACCATAAAATTATTTTGATACTACTTCATAACTGTAATTTTGCTACTGCTATGAATTGTAATGCAAGTATCTAATATGCAGACATCTGATGTGTAACTGTGGGAGTTGCGACCCACAGGCTGAGAACTGCTGGTCTAACCTTACATCCTGTGACTAACAGCTGAACTCTTTGGATTCCACCAACTAAAGGCTAAGCGAGCCTCCAAGACCTAGAGCTGAAATTTCTGAGTATTTCTATAAGCTGGCTACCTGATGTTTTCAGCAACACACTGGAAAATTGTTTTGATTTACACTTTCCTTTGTCCTATAGAATTTCATGGAATTGTTACCTTGGAGGAATATGGAATTTGGAGCAACTTAAATCTGTGTTCCCAAGCTGCAATCCCTCACGTTTGGCTCCAGAATTAAGTGTCACTTGTGTCTTTTGAAGTGAGAGTTGTGTTTCTGAGTCAACATCCCGACTCTGATGCTAATCCTGGATCTGTGCACAGCATCTCCATGCTGTGGATGTTAAGGACAAGGTTGAAGGGGCTGATAGGTTAATATAAGTTAGATTTAGTGAATA
>CAJQZJ010001511.1:9093066-9110285 GCA_907164525.1 Lophiomys imhausi | reverse complement strand
CTCCTCCTCCTCCTCCTCCTCCTCCTCCTCCTCCTCCTCCTCCTCCTTCTTTTCAAGGTAGAGTTTCTCTGGGTAGCCCTGGCTATCCTGGAACTTACCCTGTAGAACAGGTTGGCCTCAAACTCACAGACTCACAGATATCCACCTGCCTCTGCCTCCCGGGTGCTGGGATTAAAGGCATGCGCCACCCTACCCAGTCATTACAGACAGTTCCAAACTGCCATGTGGGTGCTGGGATTTGGACCTGGGTCCTTTGGAGGGACAGCCAGTGCTCTTAACCGCTAAGCCATCTCTGCAGCCCACTTTTCTACAAGTTAAACCTCACATCAGTTTGCATGATTTATGTTAGCTGATACTCAGGACTAAATAATAGGAAGGGCATTACACATGTCGATAGTTATGTGAACATCACCAGATGCTTTGGGTTCCAGAAAATGAAGGTTATTCAGCAGCTAGTATATTAGCATCTTCTTTTCTTTGGACAAGGTCTCATGTAGTCCACACTATTTCAGACTCACTATGTAGCTGAGGATGATCCTGATATTCCGTCTTCTATCTCCGGACTGTTAGGTCCAAATTCCGGTTAGACAAAAGCCAGCATTTCTCAGGAATGTGTGAAGTTGGGTCCCCTCTATCAAAGGAGCCATTTCCTTCCCTCTGGCAGTAGGGACAAATGGCTATCTGTGGTGCCTATTAGCATAGCAAGGTGCATGCTGGCCTCCAGACTTCCTCAGTCTCACAAGTGCCTATTATACATTTCAGAGTCCATGCTGGTATTCTGGCTCTTCTCATTCTGCCCATTATCCTCCCAGCTTCTCATTTCTCTTTATAACCCTGCTATCTCAGCTATACTGTCTTGCCTCCCTCTCTCGTGGTTGACTCTCTTCCTCTCTCTGAGCCCCCCTCCCTGCTCACGCACACTTTCCTTCAAGTCCAATCTGCTAGCTGTGTGTGTTCAATCTACTACTTTATCTCTCTGCTCTGGATTCTTCCAGATGCCTTCAGCAGCTCTTTCCCTGATAGTTACAATAAAAACCTACTGCACAACTGCACCTCCCAATAGTCAAGGCCTCAGTTTATACATCTGATGCTGAAGCCCTCAGTTCACACGCCTAGCCCTATTAACCTCAGAATTTGGATGGCTGGGCAAAGAGAGGAAAGCAATTCTGCCAGGGCTAATCACAAAGGAACAGTCACTGTTCAGCCCCCAGGATTCTGTTGGGATGGGGGTAGAATGCTCTTCCAAAATAAGCAACTGTCTTCCTTCCTTCCCAGGCTGGTGCTGAAAGGCCTTGTAACACCCTGGGGAATCACATTGGAAGGCCAAGGAAGCTGGGTTTTGGTGTCTTTGCATATAACAGTAGACACAAAGCCTCAGGGAAAAGAGTTGAAGACAGGCAGGCCCACAGCTGTGTCTCAAACCTTCATGCCAGTACCACCGCTGGAAGGAAGGTGCTGCCCAAGTTCAAAGTGACCACTCTCCACTAGTTAAACATCTCTGCAAACCCTGCTGGCACAGATCTTACATCTCTCCAACCTGAAAATGGAACCTACCAGCTACTGGGACCCTTGGCAGGGAGGGGCCAGACTCACTCTGTATTACCTGGGGTACTGGGACCCCAAAGATTAAAGTGGAGACGAGAGGAAAGAACAATAGGGTAAAAGTCAGTATTCCCTGGAGAGCTGAGGTGGCTGCACAGAGAAAAACAAAGAACCAGCTCTAGGTGTTTGTGTCTCTTTAGGCTTTTATTGGCATGTGATTGAAAACTTCATTCTGCCTACTGAAAGCAATCTACAGATTTAATGCAATTCCTATCAAAATACCAACACAATTCTTTACAGACCTTGAAAGAGCAATTCTCAACTTCATATGGAAAAACAAAAAAACCACAATAGTTACAACAACCTTGCACAATAAAACATCTGGAGATATCACTATCCCTGATTTCAAGCTGTACTACAGAGCAATAGTAATAAAAACAGCATAGTACTGGCATAGAAACAGACCAGTGGAAGACCCAGAAATAAACCCACACACATTAAGACAAAGAAGCCAAAACCAAAACGTACAATGGAAAAAGGAAAGCATCTTCAACAAATGGTGCTGGTCTAACTGGATGTCAACATGTAGAAGAATGCAAATAGAGCCCTGTTTATGACCCTGCACAAAACTGAAGGGTGTGGATGTGGGGGAACCCTCTCACTTGAGGAGAAGGATAGGAGGGAAAGGGGAAAGAGGATGGGAGGGTGGAGCTAGGAGGGGAGGGAGGGGGCTGTGGTCAGGATATAACTTGAATAAATAAATATTGAAACGTAAAGAAAGAACCAAAAAATAAAATAAAATAAAATAAAATAAAGGATTTGAAAAATAAAAGAAAGAAAGAAAAACTATATTCTGCCCAGGATGATAGAGCCTTGGGCAGGAAAACTAATTTTTTCTTCAGTTGTAGAAGATGGGGTACAGTTTGAACACAAAGATTCCATCATCCTGGTATGAATTCAGCTTTCAAGCCCACCACACACCCTATAAGCCCTTGGTACGCCCACACTCTATCCCTCTGTGCATCCTATAGCTCTGTACCCTAGGTCTCTGCACAGCCTGAGTGTTCCTGCACAGTTCTGCAGTGTGCCCTCAGACAGGCCCTCTTCCTGTCTAGACACAAGCTTTATCTGCAGCACAGAGGGAGCCACCTGATCCCTGCCCCACCTGCACTGCTGACACTGAGATAAGATGAAGACTATAAACTGATTTAAGGTGAACAAATGCAAGGGCTAGGATTCAAGGCCAAGGCTGAGTGCGCACAGATGTCTCAGGAGCTCCTTGCTGGGGCAGTAAAGGGAAAACTGAAAACTTAACATTTTGGGGGAGGCCTTGTTTTTTTTTTTTTTTTTTTAACCTTTCTCAGCACCTGTACTTTGCTGGGTCAAATGTTGGGAATGCAGGGTGGTAAAACAAAGCCACAGGATTGAGTGTAGTCTGAGAAGAGGGGCCCAGCTCTAAACAAATGCACAACGTGAAAGTTCTCAGTGGTGCTACATGGTTGAGCCCCTGGCCCCAGGAACATGAATTACTCTTTGAAACTATGCTCCCTGATTAGCCACCTCCTTAGGCTCCCTCACAGTCCAAATGAAAGGAGGGCAGTTCCAAATGGAGGCATGAAATATTCTGTTTCTACTTCCTAGCTTGTCTGCTTCCAGGCACCCCCTAGGGGTGGAACTCTTCCAGTGCCTTCTGCTTTGCCCACCCACAGGAGCTGGCTTGAGGGACTGGCAGCAGCCATCAAGGAGCAACAACAGTTCCACCCTGAGCATACTACTCTTGCACTGCCCCTCCTCAGGGCCACCAGCATTGTTCTGCAAACAAATGTCCCACTCTGTGCATTCCTGAACAGCTCTGTCATATAAACAAGAATTGGTATGTTTGCCAGCTCATGCCTAGGGTAACTGAAGGGAAAAGGTTGAGACTGAAAACACAGGCTGGCACAGAGCACATGCTCAGAAATGTGTGCTTGCAAACTGCAAGAATGAGCTGCAGACATGCTGCTGCCAACTCTACAGATTGTGTCTCCAATATATCCATTCAAGGCTGGGAGTGTTTTCCCAGAATTCCTTTCTGTTATGGGTTACATTTTGACCTTTAAAAGCAAAAATACCAGTGCTTCGGAACAAAACCTTGTTTTGGAAGAGAGTCTGTTCAGGTACAGTGCTGTCACAAGCAAGTGATGTAGGTCCCTAACATAATATAACTGATGTCTTTGTATAAATTTCTACACAGACACATATGCACAAAGATGGCAGGAAGAGGTCAAGGATAGCCAAAGATTGTGGACAGACAGCAGGAGTGCTCTAGAGCACGATTAGCCTCTGGAAGTGTGAAGTGAAGTCAGTATACATTCTACTGCTATGACAACAACATTCAGGACAGGGTAATTCATAAAGAACAGACATTTATTTCTCACAGCTCTGGAGAGAGAGAGAGAGAGAACTTCAACACAAAAGTTCTGCAGGTTGGCATGTAGTCTGCTGAGTGCTGCCCTCTGCTCCCAAGGTGGCACCTTGAAGCTGTATCCCATGGAGGGGACAAAAGTTGTGGGTCAAGGATAGATGGCAAGAGGGACTGATACTCTCCTTCAGGCTTTTTGATAAGGTCACTTACTCCTGCTCCACCCTCATGACAAGATAATCTCCTGGGGACCTCAACTTCTAGCCCCTGAGGGATTAGGTTTCCATTTGACTTTTGGAGGTGTGCAGCATTCAAGACCACCCCCTCCCCCTTATGTGCAGGCAAACCACCAAGTCTGGAGTGCTTTGTTTAGAACAGCTCCAGCTTAGGTATTGTCAGTTTGAGAAACTCCTCCAAGGATTAGAAGGTAGCTTCCTTCTGACCTGCTGCATGGTTTTATGAGACTTGTGACCTCCCGTTTGCCTCACCGGGCTGCTTGGCTTTCCCAGATGTCCTGAGCTCTGGGCTTCTACAGGTTCATCTTTCAGACTGTTGTTCCCAACCCTGTGCACCCCACTTCCTCTAGTATCTTCCAAGACAGCGGCCTTGTCTCCCCAACCCAGACAGACCCATTTCACAGCGTCATGCCAGAAGTCCTTGCTGGGCCAGACTCCTTCTAAGCATTCCCCCCACTCACTCTTAGTCTAAAAGGCAAGTCACTGCCAGCAGGAAGGGCTGGAAGACCTGTGAAGTGGTTCACTCACAGTGACAATCACAATGACAGGCTTGTGGGTGGAGAGATTTTGCTCTCTCAGTCATTATTGTGACCCTTGTTTATACTCACCCAGGAGAGCCCTCTCAGCAGGGCGACCTTGTCACTCACCCAGCAGGAGCAGAGGCTGCATCCTGACATGGCCTGATCTGATCTTTACAAACCCAGGGGGAGCAACAGCTTTTCTGGGATGCGTGTGGCAGGCTGGCTTCTTCCAGGATCCTACGAAAAGGCCGCTTGTGCTTGAGGGCAACATGTCTGGCTGGTAGTCTCATCAGATACCAAGAGCACGGTGATGGAAGAATGTTCCTGATGAAGCTATTGGGCAAGTCTCCTGTTTGAAGAAGGTTGAGCGTTTCCGTTTTCCCAATCAGATTCTAAGACAATTCCAGGATTGAAATGTCCCACCCAGCAGGAAAATCCTTAAGCAGGAAGGTAAACAAGTCAAAATAGCTTCAGGAAGTTCCTAAAATTCACCAGATTCACTAGGCCCCTCCCTCCCAGAGTAAGCAATAAACGCTGAATGTACCTCTCAGACAAAAGGAAGCTCAGCTGCAAAGAAGACTGATACCACAGCTCTGCTTGGAAAAAGCAAACAAGCCAAACTGCCTGGAAGAGGTTTAGACCAAGGAGACAACTGGGAAAGACACCTTCCAATCTGTTGAGCTGCCTTCAGACTGTGCAGTGTATTCCAGGTTCCCAGCTTTGTAAGCTGTCACCCATGCTGGGGTGGACTTTGGTGATGTAGCTGTCTTTGAGTAATTTCTGCTTCTGTAAGTGACCTCTCACCTATATTCCTATAAGTAATTCCAATAAAACTCATTGGTTTACCCAGGTTGGACTTTGGTCTGTGGTGGGTTCTCTATCTTGGGTGAGTAGATGTGTATTTTGCACCTCCCCAGGAAAAATCTTTCACAAAACAACATCCAGCCAAAGACGAAGGTCTGAGTATATCAAGGTCATGTCATCCTACTGTACCAAGGCGAACCTAGCATCATTCCCACTTTCTAGAGGGGAAATGGAATTCCACATGGAATAGTGGTGAGGCTAAGGAATTCAAGCCCTCGTGAGTGGTAACAGATTGGGGGTGTAGGTTGCTGTCCTTCAGGTGTTTTGATGCAGTGGGTCTCCCTTGAGGACTTAAGGATGCATGGATCTGTTACAGCCAATCCATAACCCATCACTGGAGGATAGCTAGATTAGTCACTCCTCTTCACAAGGAAGTCATTTCCCCATTGCTTATCCATCCTTTCCTCAGCCCACTCTCAGCAGTTTTCCCATCATGGTCCCATGATGCAGATCCCAAATCCCAGTTGCTCCATGTGCTATCTCTGTGGTGCTGGGCAAGACACATCCCACCCTTGACTGGTTTTCTCATCTGTAAAATGGGAAAACAGTGGAAGTTACCTAGAGTTGTTATTAGTGTAGAAAGATACTGGGTACAACCAACACCCAGCACAAAAGCACTCAGTAAATACCTGGAGTCAAAGCGGCCATATCAACAATGCCGAGCCATTTCAAACATCTGACACACAAGAGTCTCAACTCTTGAAGGTCAAAGAATGTATTAGCACAGGGCGGGGTATACAGTAGATACCCAATAAAGATTCATTGCATGCATATATAAATTATTAGATCCATAAGCAATAAAGTCCCATAATTAGTATCTAAAGAAATGGAGGATAACGATCATGGCACCAATACTATAAGCAACAATGTTATTGATCATTTGTGGAGTGTTTAACGTATAGCAGGATTCAGGCTAAACACTTAACAGAAGTTATCTCAACACAACTGCTAACCATGAAGCAATAGCCCTTGCGATGACAGGCCTGAGATTCAGAAGCTTGTCCTTGGCCCTAAGCTACTGAGGAGTGAACTTGTTAGACTGGAGGTGTATCTACAGGAGGGATCCCGTCTTGTTCCTAACTGCATTCCTGGTGTCAGGAAAAGGACTTCACACAAAGTTTCAAGGAAATGTTTATCAGATAATGTTTCACCGATGGCTGGATGGGATGGGTAGATGGATGGATGAGTGGGTGGGTAGAAGAATGGATAGATGTTGGGTGAGATGGGTGTGCAATGAAGAGGTGGCTGGACAAACAGATGATTGTATGGAACGGGTAGCTGGACAGATGGTGGGTTCACGGGTTGGTGGGTATATGAATGTTTGAGTGGATGTGTCTTTGGAAGATCATGTGAATAAATGAATGACTGTTTGGATGGAACTGTGAGTGGGTGGGTATTCATGTGGGGAGGCAGGAGAAAGAATGGGAAGATGGGTAGAAGATGAAGAGCCTTTCCGTGTTGCACTTCAGAGTAACACATGAGGAGCCTTCACACAGAGAAATACCGGGACCAGATGTGCAGGAGATAAAAGATTTGAGAAAATAGTTGTTGGCAGCCCTGTTCCTGGAAGGGAAGCAGAAGCAGGGAAGGTGCGTCTGTGTTACAGGAAGAGGCGGCCCCTTGCTCACATCTCTCTTCTGGAAGGGCTCAGGACTGCACAGGGAAGACACTAATTGGATCTTGTTAAAGTGAAGTTGATGCCTTAGCGCTGGAAGAGCTGGTGTGTTAACACGCGCCTTGCCAGTGGGAGGTATAAAGGGGCTGCCAGGCTCCTCCCACCTGGCTCAAGACCAGAGCCCCCAGTCTGATGCAACACTATGATCCTAGTGCCTTGTCCTCTAGAACTCAGAAACCCAGCCTCAGAGTCTCGGAGCTCCAGAATCTCAGAGCCCTTGCTACCACACTTAGGAAAAACCTCTTCCCATGACCAGTGGGAGCTCTGTATAGCATTCCTGTTTATGCATTAGGCTAGACTAGGGATAGGGGCAGAGGTAGCTATGGTATGACAGCCCAAACCACTCAGTCCAAGACCCTCAGGCCAGGACTAGTATTCTCCTGTGCAGGACAGAGAAGGGCTGCAGAACTCCCAGGAGTTGGCAAGGCATGGAAAAAGAAGAAAAGGGGAATGCTAAGTCTGAAAGAAAATGAAATCCTGTTTGCTGACTTCAGATCTCAGGTGATCAGCCCGTGCCTCCCCAAGCTCCTGACAGATACACAGCTATCGCATAACCCACAGCCCTACAGACGCCTTACGTCCCTCTGACTCACAGCTCCATCCTCCCTGGGAGATGGGTTGAAGAGGTTTTCTGGAGACCTTGGGATGTGATAGGTTGAATGCCAAAATCTTTTAAATGTATCTTTTCAGTTGAGGCAGCTGGCTCAACTCTGATAACAAGACTGGAATCTAAATCATTCCTTTATGCTTCCTGATCCAGGAAACACATTTCCAAGTGCCTCTATTCCACTTGATCTTTAGGATGACCCTGGAAGCTTGATTGGATAGGAATGACTCCCCATCTCCCACTTCCAGAGAGGCTGGGGAGAATATGTGGTGCATAGGACATAGACTAGAATCTGTGTCTTCACTAAGGACCACCCAGATGTGATATTCCTGCAGGAGGGGGGAGGCTGGGTGGGAAGACATGGACACAGACCAGTGGCGATGGCTCTGGATTCTGCTGTCACTTGGCACCTGCTTGTGTTGTCTCCTCTGCCAGGAACACTTTCCCTCTCTTGCTATTGGACTATGCCCTACCCAAAGTATCTTTTAGGCAGAAATCTCAGGCTACTTGTATATGATTCCCTGGGCAATGGCAGTTCGTGTATTATCATTCTGTGTTTGCAGCTCACCTTGCTGTTTGGATCTTAAGGTTGTTTGGGACAGAATCACTTTCATCTTTGATGTTCCAACCCCTAGCACAGGGCTTGTCCCATAAACATACAACCTCTTTAACGGTTGTGGGGCCAGTCAACAGTCATCAGATTATGAAGCCCCATATGTGCTCATTACTCACAAAGCCAATTTATATTTTTCTTATTTACTTACCTTCTCATTTACTGTTTCTCAAGAAATACATGGCTGCATTTGGGCTTTGATCAATTCAAATAGTATGAATCAAGTCAAACTCCTCTATCCCAATCCCACCTGGCACCGTACTGTCCCTCGTCTTTCCTGTTCCTCCTCTGGAGGGATCCCCATTGTCAGTTTATGGGTCCCCTCCATGCCATTAGCTATGTGTCCATCCTGGTTTCTATCTACTGAGGAAGTAAGTGGAGGGCTTGGCATCTTGATTGCTCTTTTCCTGTAAATGAGACCCTTGTTGCAGCTCACGGTTGATGGCATAGTCAGTCAGCTCAGGTTCCCTCCGTCTCTAAGAGGTCCTTAGGCCTTTACAGCTGCAGAACTACTGTTCTTCACAGAGACTATCTTGACCAAGGGGAAGGTCTCATTCTTTGCTGGCAAGTGATGAGACAAAGCCCTATGCCAGACACTCACTGCTTAAGGGTCTTGCTGTTTCTCCTGTCTTTCCCTACCCACACAGTCCATGTACCCAGCAGCCAATTGAGCTCTGGCCACTGGTGGATGATCTCAGAGTACTTTGAATTTCCAGAATCCTAAGACCAAAGATACTAAGTCCAGCCCCTATCTGGCTTGCTGATGATTCGCCAAGCTTCCCAGGAACTGTGTGTCTACTCACTGTCTCACAGCTCAGTGGTACCTGATTACTGCACAGTGGCTTTGTGATGAGCAAAGTGAGGGGCATTCAAACTCTCCTGGTGTGACACCTTCCATTCAAACATATTCCCAATACATCCTGGTCCAAGTGTAGAAGGGCTGATCCTGAACTAGTTTTGGATACACACATTGAGACAACATTGTGCTCAAGTGAACTTTTAGGGAGAATCCTCTATTTACCATCATATGCCCATGCACAATTGGGCAGGCATATGACTAAAATCAGTAGCATTATGGGAAATGATATGTACAGTAAAAAGAAGATTATATGACCTCGCCTATCAACCAAAACAGAGAACCTTCCTCACTATGTCCTTTAGTAACCAAACCCCTTAAGTCCCCTAATAGGAAGCCTCAGCAAGAATGGGGCCCTTGGGTACCTTCACTCACACAACTGCTGTCTTCTGATCTTTTCTATTGCCTTGCTTCAAATAAAGCCTCCTTGCTACTTTTCCAAATCTATGTGTGCTTTTATTTCAATTCTTTGAATAAGAGGCCCAGAACGAGGGGCTGGAGAGATGGCTCAGCAGCTAAGAGCACTTGTTGCTCTTGCAGAGGATACAAGTTTGGTTTCCAGCACCCACACTCAGTTGATCACAACTGTCTATAATTTCAGCTCTAGAGAATCTGATTCCCTCTTTTGAACTCTGTGAATACACACACACACACACACACACACACTGAAAAGTAAAGTCAATGTTAAAAAGAGAAGTCACTAAAAGACTTAAATGATAGCAAAACAGAACAAAAACATGAGGACAGGAACTTGACCCTGAGCACTGCCTAGAATATGCCCTGCCTAGAACAGAGTGAGCTCTGCCCAAGAGGCTACCCAAATCCTCTGGCCTCACCACTGGTCTGCCCCCTGCACACTTAGCTCATCCTCCAATCCTGCCTGCCCCATCCACTGTCTTCATTCTGCCCTGTCTGATGACAGCTGAGAAGTGGTCTTTCAGTGTGTTTTGAAATATGAACTCACTGGGTCCTTATGTAAGACAGCACTGGAAATCTTCCTACCACCAAAGTTGCTGACAGTCTGCTCCAGGATCCAAAAGGACTCACCCCACCCCCATACCCCAGCCTCCTGGCACTGTGGAGCAGAGGGTGGAGGAAAGAAGACAGGTCAGCAAAGAATTTGCCAGGCTAAGGCACACAGGAGCATGCCATGGTGACTGATGCAGTGTGGGCTTTGGGAAACATTCGCGAGGTATCTCAAGAAACCAGGGGCTCTGATGTTCACCAAGAAGCTGCCCAGCACCCCAGCATCAATGATTTGAGCTGAGGAGGCAGCTGTGCCAAAGGATCTCATGGCTCCATGAAGTGGCCAAGAGGTAGCCCCCACATTGGTTCAGTTCAGCTTATTTATTGTGGGATGTTGGGCAGTTCTTTTGCTTCTCCCTGGGTCTTGGTTTGTGCCTGGGAACAAGTCTTTGTTCTCTACTGAGCTCATTGCAGCTATGTATGTGAAAGAGACAGGACAGATGTCAGAATCCACTAGCAGGATCCTTGCAGAGGGCAAAAACAAGTGACCATCCCACTCCAAAAGTCAAGGCAAGGGAAGAGATGTGGCTCAGTCTGGTCCCTGGGACTGTCTGGTGAAGTTAGCGGGACTCAGCACATCCTCCATTCGCTTCGCGGCAGGTTGGTTCTGTCCCTCTGACTGCTCCTCCCACCGCTGGACTTGGAAGAACACCCCGTAGCTACAGCACTGCGGTCTCTGGCTAGCTAACTCTTCCCTGCACAATACCCGGTCCTTGGATGCCCAAGAACCCCATGCACAGCCCCCACTGGCATTGTCCTGAGAAGCAGGATGGACAATGGCAAGGAGAGGGGCAGAGAAACATGGGGCAGATGGAAAGGGGAGAGTGAGGGAGAGACTTGAGAGGCCTAGAGATGAAGGAAGGCCCTGGGAAAATAGAGAGAGGAACAGGGCCGTGGGCAAAGCAGAATTTCCAGCATGAAATTCCTCTGCAGGCCATTCCACAAAGAAGTGAGGCAGAGGCTGGGAGAGAGGGAATATACTTGGGTGGTCAACAGAGGAGGGTAGAAATTAGAGAATCAAACAGGAACTTCCCAATGTCTCCACAGGGACAGGCCAGCAAGAGTGAAGTGAGTCTTTGGGGTGGCTACCCCAGAAAACAAAAGGGTAATCCAAACCTGGGGCTCCCTGAAAAAAGGGAGATGGAGGAACTGGAGGCCTTAGAGGTTTAGTGGCAAGGGGGCAAGGACAGGAACATGGAGAGACAGAGAGAAGAGAGAAGAGAGAGAAGGAAAGGTAGTGAAAGAGGAGGAGATAGAGAAAAACAGAGAGAGACAGAGAAAGATGAGAGACAGAAAGATAAGAGAGAGAAGAGAGATCTATACAGACACAAATCAGAGGTAAGATAAATGATAGACAGATTGGAGAAAGAGACAGGAGACACAGGGAGACCTAGAAGAGAGATGGAGGTGGAGAGAGACAAAAAAAGAGAGTACTCAGTGAAAAGCAACGCAGGGCAAAGACCAGCCCAAAGGCAGAGGTAGACAGTGAAAGAGTTGGAACAGCCTAGGAGTTGAGACCCCCCAAGAAGAAAGCTTTGGAGCAGGGCCTCCTGAGTCAGCACCTGTGGTATTGGCCCAGGCCTGTGGTGGAATGCAGGACCAGCACTTGGCCCAGACGCACCTCCTTGCTCAGCGGCCACAGGCGCCTGCCAAAGCCAGAGGACAAAGTCCCTGGGGAGAGACACTCAATCTGCAGTACAAACAAATAAAGCAACTCACAGAGGAAGGCTGGAAATTTGTCACCAAGCAGCAGGCCCAAGCCACCTCCCTCCTCCACCAAAGAGTCAAGAGTCTGAGCCTCAATTGGCTTCTGGAGTACCCTAGACATGCATCAGGGGTTGCCGCCACCACCGCTGCTCACCTTCTGGAGGTGTAAGGCTGGAATTAAGCTTTCGGAGCCACTGAGCTGTTTTTAAGTGATTTGCCATTAATTCTACAGCTTAGCAAGAGCCTTCCAGATAAAAGGTTTGTTGGGGGACCCTGAGGCTCTATTTCATCCATGTTAACGCTGACTCAAGTCCACAGCCTGACACCTCCTTCAAATCCCTTGGACCAGAGCCCTGAGGATGTGCACAGTCCTAGGGGACCTCTTCATAAGTGTTCAAGTCTCCTCCGTGGCAGGTCTATTTGTATTTTTGTTCTTTGTGGCCCAAGCTGTCTTCATTTCTGCTCGTGGAGAAACATGCTAGAAGATTCATGAGGGTCAAACATCTGTTCTACTACCTCCTTAGTTCCAGACTGGCTGACTCACCTGGGTGTCATGATCCCCAGAGATCTTTCTAAAGCAAGGATGTGGGAGGACGTCAGTTCGGCTCAGATTCCTCCTCTGTCTCCTGTTTGCCACTCTACCCACCCCACCAAGTCAGCCTTCAGTCCTGGGGAGATATTCATACAGAACTCTTTACTGGCCCAGATGTGCTCTCAGACATATTCTCTAGGCCAGAGTTCCCAGTGAACTCCGGGTCTGTCCTCTGCATGGGCATGACACTGCTTGGCCAGCTTGGTTTTGTAACTCACTGCTGGGTTGTCCCTTTCTTGCGCCTTCCCCTGTAGTCTGTTTATACTCCGTTTTGCCCAATAGTCTCTTGACATAATCGACTGCGGCCCTGCTTATGTGGCCTTCAAGTATGAGGAGGTGGCTCTGGAAAGTTGCTTGCTTTCTACTGCTTCCCCCACCCTGGACACTTTGGAGAAATGGGACTCAAGCACCAAGTTATTTCCCAAATCCCCTGTTGTCCTACCTAGCATCTGTCTCTCCAAATCAGCCTTCTACAGGGTCTTATGTAACTTGGCAAACTCAAAATCAAACTCATGATCTCCTTCCCTCCCCAACTTGGTCCCCTGTCCCCATATATGTACCAATGGCATCCCACCTCCAGTTCAGAGAGCGGAGAGTTTTCCTGATCCCCTTGTCTCTCATTCCCTACATCCCAGGTCATCAGTACCAGTCCTTTTTGCTTCAGACATGGCTCTCATGTCTGTCACCTTCTTTCTACCTCACACAGGGCCCCCTACTTCCTATTTGGCATGCTTCCAAACCTCTTCCCTGCCGGCTGTCTACCTCTTTCCAATCTAGACACGTGCCTCTGAAAGCAGCCGCAGCATGAACTCTATTCTGTGAATTGACCATGGAATCCTTCATGGTTGAACCAGACTCAATATCTCTACCGTATCACTCTTCCTGTGCCAGATAAGGCTCTTTCTCACCTCTGCATCTTTGCAAGAGCAGTTCCCTCTGCCCCCCAACTGTACTTTTAACTCACTGGCTTCCTCTTCCTCTGTTAGTGTTCATAGTATTATACCCAAACATATGTGTGGGTTCCTCTCTCAACAATCTGGAAACTGTTTGAGTTGTTAGCCCAGAGCCCAACTCAGAATCATTCTCAAATGAATACAAGGATGGATGAGTAAAAGAAATGTGGATGGATAGATGAACTGAATATGTGTGTATGTGTGTGTGTGTATGAATGTGTAGGTGGTTGGATGGGTGGATAGGTAAGTGGTTGGATGGATGGATGGATGGATAGATGAACTGAATACGTGTGTGTGTCTGTGTGTGTGTGTGTGTGTGTGTGTGTGTGTGTGTGTGCTGTGTATGAATGTGTAGGTGGTTGGATGGATGGATGGATGGGTAGGTAGATGAGTGAGTGGGTAGGTGGGTGAATGGACAGATGGGCTGGTAGATGGGTGGGTGAATGAATGGTAAGTAGTTGGATAGGTGGATGAGTACATGGGTGTGAGTGTATGCATGTACATAGATACTGAGGTATGAGTGGACATCACCTCTGGGAGATGTATGGATCTGGTGGACGGTAAATCCCAGATATGTAAACTTCTTCTAGCTAATCTTTAATAAAATAGGGATTCTGAATGTCACAAGTATTTTCACATCATAGTATAGTTGACACTGATGTCTCTAATCATCAAACATGTTTACATTACTTTGCTTTCATGATTACTAATTCCTGTTTTATACAGATTGCTATTTATTATTAACAATGAACTACAAAAGTGGTGTGTGCAACACTGTATCACTCCCGTTACTTTCTTTCAGCATTCATTCCCTGTTTTTGTTTTGGGTACTGTCACTGCTCTGTCCATATCTTTCACTGATGGTGCCAGGGTGGGTGGCAGAACACAGCAATGGTTCAGAACACCTCTAAGTAGAAGTGAATGGCAGAGGCTAGAGCCCAGGGGAGCAACTGCACACAGGGAAACTGATCCAGGAACATTTGGAGGAGCACGGGGAACAGGCCCCGCAGGAGATGGTGAGCTTCCAGGACTTAGATCCTGCCTAATGGAGACTTCCCTGCTGGTAGATGGTCCCCTGACCCCCAGGCTGAAGCCCAGGACCCCTGGAGCAGAGATTGGAGAAAGGAACAGATCTAACCCTCAGAACCAGCGAGCGAGCCTGAACTTCTGGAGACTGTCCCTTCGTCCTCAGCATTCTCACCAGCTCCACACAGCAGGCCATCTTCTAGCTAGAAACTCTTGAGGCTCTGACTTCCAAAAGGCAGCTCCCTCTCATGAAGGAAGGGGAGGACACTTGCGGGGTACTGCTAGGTCCCTTGAAGATTTTAATCAAAGCTCCCCAGACTGGAAAGGAGCAAAAAGACTGGTCATTGCAGGTCCTCAAACCCATGTGGCTAAGATGCACAGTAGATGCCTTGGAGGCATACCTGGGTTCTACCTGGATGCAGACACTCCTTAACTGCATGGATTTGTTTTGTTTTTTTGTGACATTTTGTGACATTGAGGTCCTGGGTATCAAACTAGGACCTCATGGACACTAGGCAAATGTTTTACCACTGAGCTATGCCCTCAGTTACCCTGCTTCTTCTGCAGCAGGGCAACTTCTCTTTCTGCCAACTCCTGTTGAACAATAGTAAAGACAGATTGCTTATGGGCATCTAAACTGAGACCCAGCATTTATGAAAGGTATCACAATACAAGCTGCCTGTAACACAAGAAAGACTCAACAAGTCAGTGGGTCAAGATACATGTTGAAGCTCCATGTCACATGAGACCGGACATACAGGGCCTGGAAGGTCAGAGTGTTGCACTAAATTAGGCTCACCAATGAGACCTTCTGGGTGCTGTCAACTCTGCCCAGTGTTCCTTCTTCCATCTCTTTTTATTTAGTAATATAATTATCACTCTTCCTCAAGTGTTTGTAGAGACACATGGTTCCATGGGTGTGATCTTGTTATCTGTATGAGTCATCTCAAACAGATATAACAAATAACCCCAAATTGGGCAGATTAAACAACAGAGATCTATTCCCTCAGTACTGGAGGCTCCAAATTAAACAAGGACTTACACAAGGATGCTTCTCAGAGGCCCCTTTTATGGCTTAGAGATGGCATCTTCTTCCTGAGTATTCTCATGATCTTCCCTCTGTGAATGTCTGGTTTCTAGTCTCATCTTATAAGGACACTATCCTTATATCAATAACCATCCTAATGCTTGTTTTTTTTTTTTTCTTGATTACTTCTTAAGGTGCCCAGTCTCCAAATACAGCCACGTTATGGAACACTGGGCATTAGGATTTCAACATAGGATTTGGAGGAACATAATTTAGTCCCTAATGAGCCTGTACTTCTCAGCTTCCCTTGCAGCTAGGCATGGCCACATAACTAAGTTCAACCTATAAAACATTCCATGTGCATCTTCCTGATCATTTTCCTAAATGGTAGAGCTCTGAAATTCCTTGACTTCCCTTTTTAGTGTCTGGTCCTGATGCCTTGGGTAGATGGGAGATATGTTCTGGGATGGCAGAGTTGAAAGCTAACTTGATCTATGGGTAACTTCATGGATTAGAGCTACCTGTCCCTCCTTTATTATCTTGGTCACAGTAATATATTTCCACAGTAACATGGCTCCATGAGACCACAGAGCAGGTAATCCTAGGGACAAAGTGGAGGACTTCACACCATGAAGTAGAGTTAAGATGCTGGTTCAGTCTCTCTTCCTCTCTTTCTAAAACATTAAAAGGTTAATCATGTGAGCATTGATGTGACTGTTAATCTTGTCACCTTTATAGGATTTAAAGCCACCATGGAAACAAATCTCAGGGCATGTCCTTGGGGGAGTTATCCAGCTTAGATTAACTGAGGTGAGGAAACCTACCCTAAATGAGGGCAGCACCATCCTATGGGCTGGAGCTCACACTGAATAAAAGAGAAAAAGCAGACCAAGCACCAACATTCATCCCTATTTGCTTCCTGACTGTGGACACCGTGGAACTAGCCAGGTTCCTGCAGCCATACCTGCCTGGCCAAGATGGATGGTATCTCCTGGAACTGTTCCCAAACATGGCCCTCAAGCCTCTCTTTAAGTTGTTTTTGTTGGGGATTTGTTGCAGCAAGGAGGCAAGTAACTAAGGCCCTCACCTTTGTGACCTCATCTAACTCTCATAGGATTTGAAAGGCCCCTCTTACAGCTATCCCTGCCACTAGCTGTAATGTTTACTGATCAGATTTCCAACTCACAGAGTGGGAGGTAGATGTTCACCTATCGCCCTCCCTGTTAGGGGCTGTTCTTGGACCCCCAGGTGATATTTCAAGGCTAGAGTATGACATCTCAGTGGGCACCTGTCACAGGTTCCCAGGCTTCTGATAGAGGGGTCAGCACTGGTTTCTAAGGCAGTACAAAGGATTCTGCCTTGTATTGCTGTGGGCTGGAAGCAGACCCAGGATGACCACATAACTGTAGGAAATCCTTTCATTGCTTTGCTCCCCTTCAATCTCTACTCTGACCAACTTCCCCCTAGCTGACTAGAAGCCAGAAGTATACATATATATGTAAAGAATATATATATATATATATATGTGTGTGTGTGTGTGTGTGTGTGTGTGTGTGTGTGTGTGTGTGTGTGT
>CAJQZJ010001511.1:9073486-9093056 GCA_907164525.1 Lophiomys imhausi | reverse complement strand
TGTGTGTGTGTGTGTGTGTGTGTGTGTGTGTGTGTGTGTGTGTGTGTAAAGAAGGGTGTATACACATGTGCACACACACACACACACACATATATGTAAAGAAAAGTTTGCAAACTTTATAGAACAGAAGGGGGTGGTAGTGGAGGAGGCAGAATAAGCCATAAATCACTGTTCTGAAGGAGTCTGATGCATATTACCCCTTACAGAAGGCTGCTTTCAACTGATGCTGCTTCCTGCAGGGCCTGGTCACACCTGCTCCCCAAATCTCAAAGAGCCTATTGACAACCTCATTTTCAGTTTGACAAGGAAAAGAGACTCCTTATTTCCTCTGTCCCTTGTTGATCTTCAGCCACGGTCAATGAGTGTATGGCTTCTGGCCTCTAAGCTACCACTTGTTTTGTGAGTTGTTGAAACACAATGCTAAAATAATTAAAATGTCAAATTTTATGTCCTTTTCCCATTTTTATTACATTTGCCTTATTCATATCAATTCACATCACTACTTTATACATTAAGGATATTAATCCTTGAAGTACAACACAGGCTGCAGGTAATATTTTCTCATTGTGCCTCAACATTTGGTTTTATTTATAGTGTTTTTGGTGTCAGGCTGTTCAATTTATAAGTGGTCAAGTCTATTAATCTTTTCTTTTATGTATTTGTTTTTGGTTTCATACTTAGAAAGCTTCTTCCCCAGGCCAAAATTATATAAACATTTATATTTTATATATTCTTTATGATTTTTATATTTCCCAAAATAATTTTTTTGCATTAAAATAAGGAATCTATTTGGGGACATAGTATAAAGTTAGAAATTATGAGATAATTTGATTTTCCTTTATAATTTGTGGAGCCCTATTTAGCTTTTGTTAAATTAAGATGATAGTTAATAGGTAGACAAGATAGATGATGGATCAGACAGATAGACAGAGAGACAGACAGAGATCTAGACAGTCTCTCTCTTTTTTTCCTTTATTTTTTATTTCTTCAAGTTACATCTCAATCGCAGTCCCCTCCCTATTCCCACCTCCAGTCCCACCTTCCCACCTTCCACCCCCCATCCTCTTCCCTTTCTTTTTTAAGTTTAAGGTATATCTTCGTTCCCCCTACAGTTTCCCCTTTCAGTCCAACAAATGGCTCTTTCTCTTATAATAATAAATACAATACAAAACAACAGAGGTAATTAGGCCACAGTTAGGAGGGTTATATGGCTTAGCATACATTCCCAATGTCCAGTCCATATGTATTTGGCCCCTGACTTTAACATTCTACTATCTAATCATCTCCATGAGTTAAAAGTTCTATATCTAACTCAACATTCATACTAACTTGCAACACAATTTTAAAAGCATCTTCTTAGATGCTTTTAGTAAGCTTTGGTTCCCCGCTGGAAGGGCCAGTACTAGTACAAAAGTCCGATATACGACAGTTTCAAATATCTCGCAGTTTGCCCGGGGTTGGTTCCTGTGGTGGATAAATCTGCCTTTCACCCCCAATAGCCTCGCTGCTCCTGCGGCTTGGAAACTGGCCAGTGACGTCACAGCAGTGGGTTGTGATCTGCAGTCTGAAGGCACTTTGCAGCCGAGCTGCGCTCACTTCCAAGGGTTGCAACCTTTCGCCAGATAGCTGGATCATCTGTGCGAGACCTGGGGGTGCCCAGCAGGGTGGGATTATCTCTGCATGGGATCTGAATCTGCCCGCTGGGGGATTGGGGATCCCGATTCCCAGGTCCAGAGCTTCCTTGTGTGTCCAAGAGTGGGAAGGAGCGTCCTGCCCAGGGACCCTCAGTGGTCCCTGGGTAGTTGGGTGAGATTTAGAAGGGGTCGAGCCATTTGTACAGCATCCTGCAACACTCGCCGCCCTGTGACTGTTAACCCCGAAATCAAAATACGTCCACGCAGGCCACCGCCATCTTGGATCCTTAGACAGTCTCTTTTATTCCATTAGCCTGTCTGGTACTTAGAGTTATTGTGTCTTCTTAAAAATGTAAATTTCCCAGGGTCATCACAGCATAGATTAGGGTTGGTACAACATACTTAATTTTAAAAATGTATATTGAGCTGGGCCTACTACAAGCCTGTCACTCCGGCCACTCAACTGGTGGAGCAGGAAGATTTTTAAGTTCAGCTTTGTCTACAAGTGAATTCAAGGCAAGTCTTGGCAACCTTGTGAGGCATTGTCTCAAAATAAAAAATGAAGAGAAGGCTGGGGATGTAGCTCAATGGTGGAGCACTTGTCTGGCATGTGCAGGGTCTTGGGTTTCATCCTGAGCCCTGCAGGTAGAAGAACAAAAGGAAAGGACTTCACGCTGAGAGACTGAGAGAACTTTTCCTGTACCAGAACATGGTTGGGTTTGGGTTTTTCTAAGTTGGTTGATTGTGGTTTGTAATTTACATGCAGCCAATTCTCCCTGTTTTTAGTGTCCACTGTGATGGACTGGACTGAGTCACACGGTTGGGGGGGGGTCACCAACATAATTATTAACTGTACACAACAGTTACATTGTCTTGAGCAAGCTTCATCTACTTAACTACTTTTATTTTAAGCAGTTAAAAAAAAACTTGACAAAATTTCTTATCTTCACTATTTTTTTTTTGAAATAGAATTTCACATAGACCAGGCTGGCCTGAAACTTGATATGCAGCTGAGACTAACCTTGAACTCTTTACCTTCCTGCCTCCATCTCCCAAATACTAGATTATAGGCCTACCGCACCATACCCCATTTCTAGGCTGGAGATCGAACTCAGGACTCTGTGCATGCCAGGCAGCTTTGTCAACTAAGCCACATTCCTAGTCTACAGTATGGTCGTGTCAGGTCCAGTCCGCCCGAAGAGCTGTGCAGCATCTCACCAAGACCTTTCATCTTGCAGACTGGACACCTCTAACTCTTTTAAGTTCCACACTCCCTTCCTCCAGCCCCCATAAAATCCCATTTGGCTTCGAGCTTTGACAAATTTGGCTCCTCCACGTACTTGGTGTAAATGCAATTGATTACTGTGCGGTTGCCCTTTGTGGGCTGAAAATATTGGAGGAAAAACATTGTATCTGCACTGAGCTTTGCAGACTCTCCATTCTCTGAATCACACAGTGGGAGTGCTGATGTATCATTTGCAGGGTGCCAGGTACAGGGACACATAGAGAGTCCAAGTATGTAGCAAGATATAGGTAAATAATACATATATGTTCTGTTTCCCTCAAATGAAACATGCACCTCAGAGAGTTTGGTATCCTGAGGTCCCAGAACCTCAGGTGCTAGAGATCTCTCTGGGCACAATGTCCCAAAGGTTTACCACACCGCAACACTGAAAGGTTTCTGTGTTTGTGTACATGTTTGTGTGCACATATACACATGTGTGTGCACACATGTACTTGCATGTGTGTGCATGTGGAGGCCAGAGATCAACCTTGGATATCACTCCTCAGGAGTCAGTCACTTTGGTTTTTGAGCCAGGGTTTCTCACTGGCTTGAGGCTCACCAAGTAGGCTAGACTGGCTGCCAGCAGCCCCTGGAATCCTCCTGGTTCCAGTTTCCTGTGGCTGGGATTACAACTGTGTGCACAAGGCCTGTTTGCATGGGTGCTAGAGTTCAACTTCAGGTCCTCATTAGGCTAACGCTCACACCAAATGAGCTACTCCCTACCCCTTCCTCTCTCTTAAATACTCCATTGTACCTGGAGGCCTTTAGGTACCTCACTCCTACCTGTGCTAGGTCCTGATCTGTTCTCAGACTATCTAGTTTTTCTTCTCCAGAGGGTGGCATGCACAGCCCCTCCCATGGTGCAGGCTTCTGAGACTGGCTTTCACTTCCTGTAGCCCAGCAGAGGCTCATCCTAGTGGTGGCGATGCTGTGGATCCTCATCTCCTCTTATTGTTGAACCACCATTCATCGTACAGATGCACCAGAGTTGATTTATCCAGTTCTCAGCTGGATATAAACTTGGGCTGTTCATGTTTTTGTTATTACTGCCTCATAATACGTTTTTATCATAATGAAATCGTCTAATACGAACTGTAGTAGCTCATCTTTCACGACTGCAATGAAGTGTGTGGAGCTAAGGGCTTTACTAAGAGGAGAGGTTTATTTAGATCTCATGTTTAGGGATTAAACGTCCAAACAGCATGGTGCCAGCTCTGCTAAGGGCTCCACTGGCTACTTTGCCTTGTGGCAGATGGTATCATCATAGGCAAGTGCAAGAGTATGAGATCACATGTCTAGACAGAAGGCCAGAGAGGGAGGGAGACTTGGAGAGACCTGACAGGCTTTCATAACAACTGGCTCTTTACAGCCCAAGGCCCACCTTGGGCAGCACCTTCAATGACCCAGTTACTTCCTGCTGGGTCCTGTCTCTTAAAGGCCCCATGGAGCACACTGAGGGCAAATTGAACAATATTCAAACTATGGCATTGCTATGGAGGTGCCAAGTGTAGTCAGTGTTAGAGGAGAAGCAGGCACCCTTAGAATGTGGAAGTGAGAGGGGAGGAACCAGCCTCCCCAAAGGTCTGAGTAATGTCAGAGGACTTACTGAAATATCCAGCTCTTAGAAATAAACAAAAACCAAAAACCTAATCAACTAAACAACTCCCACTGCACCTTCTCACCCCTTCCCTCCCAAACGACAAAAAAACAAGCAAAACAGGGCTGGGGAAATGTCTCTTCTGCTGATGCTTGCCTTGATGGCAGAGAGACCTAAGTTCACTGAGGAGCACCCATGTTAAAAAAAAAAAAAGCATGGGCCAATACCACAATTCTCTTGTATTTTACCTTAGCTTCACGTCTTCTCTACACCTGGAGGTCTGCAAAACCAGGCCGAATGGCTGTATCCTCTATTCCATTCACAGTGTTTCAGCCCTGCCACTGCCACCTGCCTATTTTTTTTTCTTTAGTTAATAAATTTATTTGTTTGTTGCTTCAGGTTACATCCTTATCATATTGTCCTCTTTTCCCGCTTCCCAGCCCCACCCTCCCATGCTCTACCCCCTGACCCTTCCATCTTGTTCCTCTGGGGTGGAGTGTCCCTGCCTAACAGTCTCTCACCACAGATCAGGAGTCATATGAGGGCCAAGAGCCTCTTCATTCACCGGGGGCCTACGATGCAGTGCTGCCAGTGAAAGGTGTCTCCTTGCTACTGGGGGAATACTAAAAAAAAAAAGACCAACAAACACACAAACCCACAAAAACAAAAGAATATCAACAAAAAAAGAGAGGAAAAAGAGAAGGGAAAAGGAAAAAGAAAAAAGAAAAAAGGTAGGAAAAAGAAAAAGATAAAAAAAATTATGTCCATGTTCCTTTTGGTGTGTTGGTTGTAGTACAGATATCCTGTACAATATAGTTAAAATCCTACTATAAGTGAATAGATGCCATGTGCATCCTTCTGAGACTGGGTTAGCTCACTCAGGATGAGCTCCTCTAGATCCATCCATTTGGTTGCAAATTGCATGATTTCATTGTTTCTTATAGCTGAGTAATACTCCATTGTATAGATGTACCACAATTTTTTAATCCATTCTTCAGTTGAGGGACATCTGGGTTGTTTCCAATTTCTAGCTATTACAAATAAGGCTGCTATGAACATAGATGAGGAGACTTCCCTATGTCTCCGTGAGAGGTCCTTTGGGTGTATACCCAGAAGTGGTATGGCTGGGTCCTGAGGCAAGGTTATTCCTAGATTTCTAAGATATCGCCAGACAGACCTCCATAGTGGTTGCACAGGCCTGCACTCCCACCAGCAATGAAGTAGGGTTCCCCTTTCTCCACACCCTCGCCAGCATGCGCTATCATTTGAGCTCTTTATCTTAGCCATTCTAACAGGTGTTAGGTGGAATCTCAGGGTCGTCTTGAGTTGCATTTCTCTGATGATTAAGGATGTTGAACATTTCTTCAGGTGTCTCTCAGCCCTTAGGGATTCCTCCTTTGTGAATTCTCTATTTAGCTCCATCTCCCATTTTTTGATTGGATTATTTGGTTTCTTGGCATTTAGTTTCTTGAGTTCTTTGTAGATTTTAGATAATAGCCCTCTATCAGATGTGGGGTTGGTGAAGATTTTCTCCCAGTCTGTTGGTTGCCGTTTTGTTCGAATGATAGTGTCCTTTACAAGAGAATTGTGGTATTGGCCCATGCATTTGACTTCAGTGGAGACGGGGGGGGGGGAGCACCGTAGAGTTGGTGGTCTTATGTATTCTGGAGTCATACGGAGCGGGGTGGTGAGGGTGCATACTCTTGGTCCCACCATTCAAGAAGAATACACCCTTGGTCCCAGCTCCCAGCACACTGGAGACAGAAATGGGCAGATCCCGGAGCTCAGGGTCAGCCTGTTGCAGGGCAAACTCTAAATAGAGAAAGACTTCGGTCCAGGAGTGGTGGAACACATCTTTGATCCCTTCAGATGGGAAACACAGGTCCCTGATCCCAATAATTAGAGTTCAGAGACACACACATGGGAGTTGGAGGGACCTAGGTTTGGAGGCTACTTACAAAAGGCCTTCTCGATGCAGGCAGATTGTCCTTTGGGATCTCAAAATATATACACTAGAGCTGGTTTAGCTCCAAGGTGACAGAATGATTTCTTCTTTAACCCGGATTGAAAGATAACGCTTTGTATGTTGTCAGAAGGCCAAATTTGCTTCAGGAGAAGTATTACCTAGCCCCCCCACCCCCCACCCCACAAAAAAGAGGGCAATTGTCCTAGGGTTGGGATTGGGGCAGGGCTCTGTTCTTATTGTTCCAGGAGAATCGAAGCGTTCATTAGGGAAGCCCAGGGACGGCTGGACAGCGGAACCCTCAGCAGAGAGCAGAAGCAGGCACCAAGGAGGACGAGTGACCCAGTTGATTCTGCCTGGCAGACTTCCTCAATAGCTGTCCCCAATCGGGGGCCTGCAACCACCACAGCAATCCAATGTCACTGGGACCGTTCAGCTCTACACAATGCCCTGGCAGGAACCTCAGTGAAGCCTGCAAGATCAGCTTCTGCCTACAAACCCCTTAGGTCATCTAAACAGCTGAAGAAAAAAAAATAAAGTATTAAAAAAAAAAGGCTGCCATATGCGTCCTTCTGAGTCTGGGTTAGTTCACTCAGGATGAGCTTTTCTTGTTCCATCCATTTGGCTGCAAATTGCATAATTTCATTGTTCCTGGTAGCTGAATAATATTCCATTGTATAGATGTACCACAGTTTTTTTTAAATACTTTATTTTTTTTTCGTCAAGTTACAGCTCAGTCACAAACCCCTCCCTATTCCCCCTTCCTATCCCACCCTTCCACCCTCTTCCCCCCAGAAGTTTCCCCTTTCAGTCCAACAGATGGTTCCTTCTCTTATAACAGTAAGTATTATACAAAACAACAGATATAAATATGCCACATTTATGAGAGTTAAATGGCCCAGTATACCTTCCCAATGTCCAGTTTATACATATTTGGCCCCTGACTTTAACATTCTACTATCTAACCCTCTCCATGAGTTTAAAGGTCTATATCTGACTCAACATTCATACTAACTTGCAACACACTTTTAAGAGTATCTTCTTAGATCTATAACACCCTCTTGATTCCTAAACAACTCAAAATTTAACTATGAGACTCTAGCTGTCTATTCTTCAACTACCTCAGAGACCTGAGAGGGATAAATATATCTGCTTATATAGGAAGTGCAGGGCCTGCAGCTTCCAAAACTAAGAAATGACATACCAATGACTGCCTGGACAGTTCCCATTTTCTCTCCATACATTCCTGCATCAGTCTTCAGCCTTACAGTTTTTTAACCCATTCTTTGGTTGAGGGACATCTGGGTTGTTTCCAGTTTCTAGCTATTACAAATAAGGCTGCTATAAACATAGATGAGGAAACTTCCTTATGATTCCAATAAGAGGCATTTGGGTATATACCCAGAAGTGGTATGGCTGGGTCCTGAGGCAAATCTATTCCAAGTTTTCTAAGATATTGACATACTGACCTCCATAGTGGTTGCACAAGCCTGCACTTCCACCAGCAATGGAGTAGGGTACCCCTTTTTCCACACCCTCGCCAGCATGTGCTGTCATTTGAGTTTTTGATCTTAGCTATTCTGACAGGTGTGAGATGGAATCTCAGAGTCATCTTGAGTTGCATTTCTCTGATGATTAAGGATGTTGAGCATTTCTTCAAGTGTCTCTCAGCCATTAGGGATTCCTCCTTTGTGAATTCTCTATTTAGCTCTGTCCCCCATTTTTTGATTGGATTATTTGGTTTCTTGGAATTAATTTCTTGAGTTCTTTGTAGATTTTGGATATTAGCCCTCTGTCAGATTTGGGGTTGGTGAAGATTTTCTCCCAGTCTGTAGGCTGCCGTTTTGTTCAAATGACAGTGTCTTTTGCCTTACAGAAACTTTTCAGTTTCATGAGGTCCCATTTATTGATTGTTGAGCTCAAGTCCTGAGCTGTTGGTAGGATTTTAGCTATAGTAGAAGGTATCGATACTACAACTAACACACCAAAGGGAACTTGGACATAGACTTCTTATTTTTAATTTTTATTTATTTTTTATATATTAATTATATTTTTTCTATTTTTTAGTCTTTTTTATCTATTGTATGCTTATTGGTTTGTTTGTTTAGTAGTTCTCTCTCCTGGGCAACGAGACACTTTTCACTGATGGTACCCCCAATGAATGAAGAGGCTTCGTAGACCCCCAATGAATGAAGAGGCTCTTGGCCCTCATACAACCGCTCAACTGAGATGAGTGACTGTTATATAAGGACACCCCACCCCAGAGAAATGGGATGTAAGGGTTAGGAGGTAAAGAAAAAAAATGAAATGTGATGTTTCGGCCTTTTACTACTAATTGTCATAAACTGTTTAGGATAATTAAGAAATGCAAAACTAATGGTTATGCAAGCTGGTCATTCTGTTAGGTACTATGACAGCCTATTATAGTTACTTGCTAAGCTAATCAGAAATAAACCTGCTAAGAGACAAGCAACATCTGCTTACCCTAATATAAGAGATAGATAGGGCCTCTTCAAAAACCTCAAGAGATCTGCAGAACATGGCATTCAAAGATGTTTTCTTAACTTTAGATTTTTTTTATATCAAGACATATCAACTCCTGACAGCACCCCCTATTCTCCTCCAAGTAGAAGATGAGCATCGAAGAATCTCCAGTGGGAGATGATTGAATTAGTCGCAAGCCTATCTCTTGGTAGGAAAAGCCCCTTGCTCCAACTGTAGACAGAATGCTGTCCAAAAAGGACAAAACCTGGAAGCAGGTAAGTCGACAGCCTAGCTCTGCCAAGACAGGGTAGGCAAGTCCTTCATAACCCCTGCTCTACAATCAATGTCTGTCAGAGAAATGGGGCCAAATGACTGAAGATCGATGCTGTAATGTATGGAGAGAAAATGGGAACTGTCCAGGCAGCCACTGGTATGTCATTTCTTAGTATGGGGAGCTGCAGGCCCTGTATTTCCTATAAAATCAGATATATTTATCCCTCTCAGGTCTCTGAGGTGGTTGAAGAACAGATAGCTAGAGTCTCATAATTAAATTTTGAGTTGTTTAGGAGTCAAGAGTGTGTATAGATCTAAGAGGATACTTTTAAAATTGTGTTGCTAGTTAGAATTAATGTTGAGTTAGATATAGACCTTTAAACTCGTGGAGATGGTTAGATAGTAGAATGTTAAAGTCAGGTACCAAATACATATGGACTGGAAATTGGGAATGTACGTTAAGCCATATAACCCTCCTAACTGTGGCCTAATTACCTCTGTTGTTTTGTATTGTGTTTATTATTATAAGTGAAAGAGCCATTTGTTGGACTGAAAGGGGAAACTGTAGGGGGAAATAAGATATACCTTAAACTTAAAAGAAAAAAAAGGGGGAAGAGGATGGGGAGTTGAGGGTGGGAGGGTGGGACTGGAGGGGGAATAGGGAGGGGACTGCGATGGAGATGTAACTTGAAGCAATAAAAAACAAAGGAAAAAAAAGGCTGGCAGGGTAGAACCCTCTTTGTATTTTAATGCTAGAGGAGAGGGAGAGACAGGCAGATTTCTGAAGCTGACTAGCCAACCTGCCTAGCCTGCATGCTGAGCTCCAGGCCAGCAGTGGCCCCAAATAAAAAACAAGATGGGAAGAGCCTGAGGAACAACACGTAAGGTTGTCATATGTTAGTCTCTTGTGACTACGAAATATGTGAATGAGACCCCAGGCTTCTGTGATGCCTTAGTGGCACATTGGAAAGCGCAGGCTCCACTGTTTTCTGATTGTGTGACTTTAAACAAGTCTCTTGGTCCCCGAGAGTCCCAATTTCCTCATGTATAAAATGGAGTCAGGAATGTCTCCTTCATGTAGATGTGGAGGTGGAGGTGATGCTGTCTGTAAAGTGTCTTTCATGGTCTGTGATTCATAACAGACCCACTCAGGGTGTTAGGCTTAATTTCCCACCCAGGCAAAACTGAGGTGCAGATTGCTGACCACGTGCTCCATGCTGCCTCTGCCTCCCACCCTCAGGGAAGCTGTCATCCTGGCTAGCTTCCTCTGCACCCCACCCCCACCGTAGGCATCTCTGGGCACCTAGACTCTCATCTGAGCATCTGGTGAGGAAATAACCAGGAAGCCACGGGAGTCCTCAGCCTGAGCATATAGTCCCTACAGGCCCCAACTCTGGTCTGTCAATTTGCAGGAGCAGTGAGAAGACATGCGCCTGGGAAATTACAGCCCCATCAGGCTGTCATCATCCACCACACCCTTCAAAGTGACCAACAACCCTTTGGCTCTCATCTTAAAGATTGAGGGGAGGGATAACTCCGTCCAACTCCAGCCTACACTACTGGCTGCCTGAGAGCCAGAATCCATGATGGATGGAGTACTTGGAACACAGAAAGAAAGCAAGACTCTCTATACATCACACGAAGAGGTCCTAGTGGGGTGCAGGGAAGCACATTGCCCCTTGTCTCCCCAACCCAGCCACCAGAACTCTAGTTTCAAGAGAGCAAAGGCCACAGTTCTTTGTTTCCACACTTAGTAGGTCCTAGGTAAATATAGATGAATATATGTATGCATGCATGTATGTATGAATGTATGTATGTATGTACCTATGTATGTATGAATGAATGTATGTATGCATGTATGTATGTAAGTATGCATGCATGCATGTATGTATGAATGTATGCATATATGTATGCATGTATGAATGTTCTGTCTTTCCTGGTCTTAGAATTTTGTCCAGTCACTTTTGACCAGTCAAATAGTCAGTGGGAGCCTCAGTTTCCTCATCTGTGAAATAGGACCATGGTAAGTGTTGAGTCTGCGTCCCAAGCCCTAAGAGAGTTGGATGATGAAATGTCAGTAAAGCTGAATAAAAAGGTGGCAGGAAAGGGGATGTCATGAGTTCAAGTCCGGGCAGGCAGCTGACTCACACTGTGGCAGACCCCTGCAATGTCTGATGGCCTCTTTCTCCTGTGTCCCGTCTGCCTTGGGTCAACCACACAGGGACAGGGTTTAGAGAGCCCTTTGTGTTCTCTGCAGCATGTGGCATTCCTGGGCATGGGGTGGACGTGGGATTCTCAGTCAGGAAAGGTCATTGGGTGCCACAGATGAAGGAACATCTGTGCTTTCCTGTGGCAGGTTCACAGCGCAGCGGTCCCAGGGGGAACCTGGCCTTTGTGTGCGTGTGGTGCTTCAGGGACCAAGTTGAGGACATCACACTTCAGGACCAGCACAGTGGGAGCTATGGGAGGTTCTGGAGCAGCAAAGTGACCACTCAGTCCTTATCTTTTTTTAGACAATTGGTGTTTAATGCCTCCCCTGAAAGGGATCTGTGGTCAGACATTGGTTCCCGGAGCAGAGGAATAAAGGAAATGGCCAGGAAGGTCACTGTACCCAGCCCTCTACAGGCACGGATGCCAGGAGCCCTTCAGTGCTTTAAGCCTTAGTCTGAACCCTGAGATGAGCGTGGTGGTAGGATCCAGCATGGTGATGCCAGGGCTATGTTCCTTCTGGTAACAGCAGGGGACAAGGCCAGGCAGGGGATAGCAGGCACGGGTGAGTCCTTAGGAGAGATATGACTCAGGAAAGATCTGTGGGATCTGAAGCCAGGCCTCCATGACAGGCTCAGGTGCTGCTGGAGCGACATGGTACTATTCCTAAGGAGAGTCAGCCATGAGTGGGAGGATCCTTATTTTTTCCCCAGGGTTTTCCTTCCCTGTCACCTCCCTCCAAGCCACCAGGGGCCTGAGACTGCACCCACAGTCCAGTCATGAGGAAAAGAAGGGGTACCTTCCATGAAATGTAGGTGGAGCCTCCAGAGTCCTCACACACTGCCATCCAAAAAACGCAAAGTTCAGGGGATGGGTGAGCAGAGTCTGTGTGTGTGTGGAGGGTGATGACATGTTGGGACATCCAGGTTTGTAAATTTAAAGCAGTTTATACAGATTGAAGTCTGGCTAGGCAAATCTTGTGCACACTGAGGAACTAAGTTCTGGAAGGGGCTCAGCGTATACTTCTAAATAGAGACCGAGGAAGCCACTGTTTAGTTTATCCAATCCTTCAGTTATTTGTTCTTCTGACCAAAGCCTTCCCAGGGCCTTGTTGGCTTCCAGGACTTAGGCCAGATGTGGCTCACAGAGCTGAGGAAGATAGTCCTGGCACCACAAGGATATGGGGGAGATAGTGCCAAGCTGAGGATCAGGTGCAGGCCCTGCTGCAGGGGGGCAGTAATCAGTGGGTGGACAGGAGGTAATCCCAGAGGGCTTCTGGAGGAGAGATGCTGTCTGGTGCTGTCATGACGTCTCTGTAGGAGTTAGGGAAGCCTTGGGCATTGGTACCTATTTGGTCATTTTCAAATGAGGAAACTCAACCCTTGCAGGGAAAGCCCAGGAGACATGAGCAGCAGAGCCGGGTGGAAAGTTAAGCCAATTTCTCAGATCCCAGGCCAGGGTGCCTGAGGGGTAACCCGGGAGACACTGCAACCAAAGAAGAAGACAGGAGTTTATCCCCTGTAGAAGTCAGCCTGTGTCAATGTCTTTATGGCACACAGCACAAAGAGCAATCTGTTCAGGACTAAACACAGATGTGGGCTGCGGAGCTATCCATCAGTCCATTCAACCAGTCATTCCTGTTCCCTTCTTCTATCCATCCGGCATCTCTCCTTCCATCCATCAGTCTATCACAGTCTATCATCTTTTCCTGCATCTATCCACTATCCATTCATCTCCCCACCTGGCCTCCTCCCCCTTCCCCTCTACCCCCAACTGCAACTCCTGAGCACTCCATGAGTGTTTCTCTGGAGCAAACCAAAGAGCCAAGCCAATCTGGGTGGGAGAAGTCCTCTCTTTGCGGATAGTTTCCTAGAAAGCCACCATCTATGTTTGGGAGAAGACAGCAGAGTCATTTGAAGATACAACATAATTCATATTCGCGGCTTCCTGAAATCCATTCTCATCAAATGGTCACTTCCATCACCACTGCAAGAAGAAAGAGGAGGGGCAGGGAGGATGAGGAACAGGAGGAAGAAGGAGAAAGACATACCGGGGACATCTCTGATGGGGAACTTGATGGCATCAGGACCAGCGATCTTTTCTGCTGAAGCTTATCACCATGGTGTCAAAGGAGGCTCCCTACTCCTTCAGTTATCTTCAGGCAAGGGCAGCAGAACCCACACCAGAATCCTCCTGGTAGAGTCTTGGTAGAGCCATCACTGTTGAACCCCCTCCCACCTTGTGAGGCTTAACCAGCCTGTCCACACTGTAGGTTCTGGGCAGTTATGGATCTTCTGAATGGAGCAGCAGCTAATCCCTAGTTCTCTTCTCCTTTCCGGGAAAGGACCTGGATGAGTGAGCCATCTGACCACAAGCAACAACCTTTGTAACAGACACAGGAAGACAGACCTCAGACCCTGACTCACTGATCCCTCTTCTGGGTTGGGAAGGTGGGACTCAGGATTAGCACAGAAGTAAGATCCAAAATGAAGATTTTGATGTTCAGAGTGAGCAGAGCCCAGTGAGGTTGAGGTGCAAGGAGCAAGCAGGATCCAAGCTTGGGAAGGGGAGGAGCGAAGCCTCTGAGCTGGGAACACCTCTCCTAACTCAGAGTGCTGAGTCTCCCTTAGTCACAGTCTTGATCATCAGTTCAAAGAAAAAAAAAAAAACAAAAACAAAACAAAACATTCCTTCCAGCAGGCTGTCACTGTCATTTGGTAATTAAATTTGTTTTTACAACCCCAAGTGAGCCTCAGGTGACTAAGTGAAGAAAGCTGCAGAAGGGAGAGGAGGAGGCTTAGGCAAGTGGGCAGGAACATGCCTAGAGACCTGTCACTCAAGGAGGCTGAGTCATGACTGAGATACATACTGCAGTCAGGTTAACATACATACACACCTGCAGATATCACATATGTGCACGCATGTACACACACACACACACACACACACACACACACACACACACACACAAACATGCACGCTCCTTACAGATTAGGTCTTCAGTACTAGATATATAAGTTCCAATTGCAGCCCTGCTGTGACTTGTGGAGAGCCGTTTCTTTATGCCTCACTTTCCTAATCTGTAAAGTGGGTGGCATCAATACTTGCCTCTCAGGTCAATGTCTGGTCACATGGATGGCAGAAGTGTATAGACTAAAATAAAATTACTAACACCAGCTTTGACAGCACCTCACCAAATGTTTAATGGGTGATTACCGGGCAATCTTCCAGACCCTGTTTGTTTGTTCCTTTCTAGAATTTTCCTTTTGTTCCTTTAACAGACTAGCCTTGAAGGTAGTACGGGTTGGCAGCCATGGTGGAAGCTCTGATGTGAGGTGGCCCAGCTTTGAAATTGAACGTACTGTTTATTGAGCACCTATTATGTGCCAAGCCCGGCACTAAGAACTTTTCCTCATCTGACTCTTTATAGGAAATCATGGGAGTCCTCACTAAATCTTTGAGATGGTAAAGTAGACTTCTACAGTCAGAGAGTCCCTGTCCCAGTTCCATCTCACCCCTACATTTGACAAGTCACAAAGGCATGGACGACCAGGGATCCCCAGGGTTCAGCTGAATCTTAGAGGAGGCCTCTGGTCCCACTTGAGATGGGTGAGATTCCTGTTCTTGGAGGTATGCAAGAAGCAATGGCCAGTGATCCTTGGGGACAACTCAGGGTCTGTTTGTCTTAGTAAAGGTTTCTACTGCTGCGATTGAATACCATGGCCAAAAGCAACTTGGGGAGGAAAGGGTTTATTTAGTCTTACAGCTTACAGTCCATCACAGAAGGAAGTGGGGCCAGGAACCTGGAGGCAGAAACTGAAGTAGAGGCCATGGAGGAGTGCTGCTTACTGGCTTGTTCCTCCTGGCTTGCTCAGTGTGTTTTCTTATACAAATTGTGCCTTACACCCAGCGGTGGAACCACCCAGAGTGGGTTGGGCTCTTCCACATCAATCATCAATCAAGAAATGCCCGCTTGCCTGCAGACCAATCTTCCGGGGGCATTTTCTCAGTTGAGGTCCCCTTCTTTCAGATGACAACAACAACAACACAAAACAAAAACTGGTCAGCACTGTTGGTTCCCATTTCTGCAGCATTCCAGACTCCAAAGATCAGGGTCTCCTTTATGCACCCAAATGCTGACAAGGAGACTAGGACCTCACCCATCACCCAGCTCAGTGCTGTGCTGAACTAGGAGTCCTGCTTCTGGGAGTCCCCCTCACAGGGGATTCTCCCGTACCAGGCTGAGTCACAATCTGATCTGCTTAGCCTTTCACTGTCACTGTCCCTGAAGAGGCAACCTCACCCGCAGCAGCCACCAGCCCCAGTGGCTCTGGAGGAGCAATTGCCTGCCCTGTTGCCTTCCCCATCCCACCTCCTCCCCTCCTCCCAAGTGTCACATGCCACCCTGGTGTGGAAGTGTTTTCTCCTGGAACGCACACTGGAATTGCTTCCCAAGCCCCTCTGAGGTGGGCTGGACCCCTATCTCAAATCAATCCTCCCAGAAGCCTAGTAGGAAAGACAGTGAAATCCGCTTTTTAACATTTGAGGAAACCAAGGTTCAGGGAAGCAAAACCATTCATCCAAGATGCCTCAGCCTGCAGATGACAGGGGCAAGACTTGAGTCCAAGAGGGTCTTACACAAATTTCGGGCCTCCTTTCCACTCTGGCTCTTGGAGAGAAGCCTCTGGCTGACAATGATCTAACCACATACCCCCTGTCTGCACTCTATGCGTTGGGCTTCACTTGGCCATGGCTGGCAGCAGGTGTGTGTGGAGGGGGGTGGGGAATGCAGGATCATGGCTCCTCAGCACAGGGCTCAGCCATCAGTCTATGTCATGCCTCTCAGTGAAAAGCCAGCGAGCACTCAGGGTTGGGACAGGGTGACAGCCAGGGAGCAATAGCTGTGGACCAAGAGGCAGGGCCTAAACCTTGCATCTGGGATGTCAGGAAGAGCCGTGCCTTTCAGTGAGGAGGTCAGGGTCTGGGTAGTGGAAGGCTGTACACCTCAGGTCAGGGAAGAAGCTGTGGCTGCCCTTGTGGCCTCAGGGAGCATCTATGCACTTTTTCTTGGGCACAGGCTCATAACTGGAGACACACAGAGATGCGTGTCTCCCACAGGTAAGAAAGAACCAAGATGCAGAGATGCAGGCTGCCCAGGGAAGGTGGGAATCGGCATGGGTTCAAACGCCCAAGTAGAACTTCAATCTTTGGGACACAGATGAGGGAGGCAGGCAGTGGCCTTGCACGATCTCAGGAAACAGTAGGCACATGGCTGTTAAGGTCCCACAGACCCCAGACTTATCAGCTTGGATCTGTGAGGCCCCTCTGGGGAGACCACTACCCAGGTATACCAGCTATTACCCCAGGCTTGCTCATCTGCAGAGCTGTATTTCTTCTTTGTGGGTGTCTGTCCCAACCCAGTCCACAGGGACCCCTTGAGATGGGGTAGCATGGTTCTGGCTGAAGTGTGTGCTCGGTGGGGTGCCCCATCTACCCCCAGGATGTCACAAATGCAAAAGCCGTGTGTACAATTATGTGGGTGTCCTGCAGACCCGAATGTGAAGGGTCTGGCCACATTGGGGTAGAGCTGGCTTCAGGGTTGTTGGGTTTTCTCACGAGGCAGCAGTTGGAATCTGCCTTTTCTCAGCTGTGTGGTCTTCAGCACACTGACCTCACCCAGTTCACTTCTCTCTGGGAGCAGAGGACGGAGTGTGAAGTTGTTCACCTGGGGGACACAAAGGGGATGGGTGTTTAGGGTACCTGGCAGCTGGGACCTGATTGGGCTGCAGAGGACATCTCCACACTATTCTCTCCACATTGAATCCCCAAAGCAAATGCAGAGGTGGGGATCTGAGCTTGTCAAGTACTTGAGCTAGACACCGACAACACACGGCCTAGTCACTTCCCAGGAGTGATGGCTCCCATTTGAGCCACCTGGCAGTCTAAGTCAGAGGCCACTTGTCTCTGGGCACCAGAATGTTACTATGTTGCCCTTTTAAAAACCACTCTCTCTTAATTTGATAGTAAGGTCGCTATTTGGAATGACATTTTCTGCCTAAGCATATTAGTTAGTCATCTTTTAATGCTGACTGTTCTTTTGTTATGTGTTTAAAACATCTCAGAGTTAAGGCTCATGAATTGTGGGCACAGGGTCCATCGGGAACAAATGTGGGAGTCAGCTTATCCAACAGTGGCAATGACAAAAAAAAACCCAGTAGGGTCTAGAGACATGGCCTCATTAGTAGAGCTCTTGCCTAACATGCATGGAGCCATGGTTTGCATCCCCCACTAGCATAAACTGGAGTTAGTGGCACATGCTTGTAATTCTAGCACCTAGGAAGTAGAGGCAGGAGAATTAGAGATTGAAGATCATCCTTGGCTATGTGGTGAATTTCAGGCTAACCTGGGCTACAAAAGACACTCATTTCAAGCAATAACAACAAAAAAGCCAGTACACCCAGTTAGTGCTGTATGCTGTGTATTGTTTCTTATACTTTCATAGTTTTTTTATGCTATACATTTTAAAGCCAAATTAAGGTAGGAATGAGTTGTCACTCCATGCTTGCATGCACCCAAACACACACACGCACACACAAATGGCAGTGAGGAATGGCACACAATTATATCACCACAGAGCTTGATGGCAGTGCCTATGAATTATTGAGTAATTTGATAACTAATTCATGACTTCCCTGCTCTGAATGGTGTCATCAGAACCTCATTGAGTAAAAATCCAGTGAACCCAGGGCCTTCCTGAAACTACAATATCCCAACTGTCTCCACGAGTGTGTGAATGAGGGGTGTGTATGTGTGTCTATATGCCATGTGTATGTGCGTGTGCATGCCTGTGTATATGCCTCTGTGTGTGTGCTTGTGTCTGTATGTGTCTATATGCTCTCTCTGTGTGTAAATGTTACCTGTGTGTCAAAGTGTTATGTGTATGTATGTGTGCATGCCTGCATATGCATGTGTATGTGTGTGTGCATGCCTGTGTATATGCCTCTGTGTGTGTGCATTTGTGTCCAAGCATACCCCTGGCTGTTTGCTGAATGTGGAAAGAATCAATTCATTGATTAGTTAATTAAATGTGTAAGAGTGTTTTTCAAGTATCCGAGTATAGGCACCATGTATGTGCAGTGGCTGCAGAAGCCAAAAGATCCCTGGAACTGGAGTTGGAGACTGTTATGAGCTACCACAAGGGTGCTGGGAACAGAACTCAGCAAGAACTCTTAACTGCTGAGCCCTTTCTCCAGGCCCTTGCATCTTATTCATCTTTTAAGTTTACTTATTCATCTGTTGATAGACTCTTGGGCTGTTTCCACCTTTGGCTAGAGTAAATATTGTGATGATGTCCCTGCTTTCAATTTCATTAAATTAACTTTTTTTTAAAGTGTGAAATTCTATGTTTACTACTTATTTACTACGCTCTAAATATCTTATTACGCTGTGCTGGCTTGGATGAGAAATGTCCCCCTCTGCTTTCAGAGGAACCCCACCTAAAACAGAAAGCTTCCCCTTGGATCCGTTCTCACCCACATTGTCTAGATTCATAATCTTCTCCAAGGCTTCTTTTTATTCCACAGACACTTTAAGAGTGCTTGCAGCTGACACCGGAAAGCAAAGGAGGCCAGACATGATCTCAGCTCTCAAAGACCTTCAGTAGCCTTCGTGACCAGACCAGACAAAGGCGGGAGTCACCAGGACCCTGTGTCCCAGTGTGTGACGTGACTGGAGCCTAGAGCAAGGTTCTTGAAACTAGACAGGGCCCTGCAACATTAGATGCTGCTGCCACAGCCAGGCACCGAGGATGAAAAAACCACCCAACAGACAAAGGGCCGAGGTTGATTTGGGCCAAGGAAATGCATCACCAACTCCTTTCTTCCTCCTCTCTCCCCTCTTTCCCTCCCTCTCTCCCTCCCTTTTGTCTTTGTGCATGTTGCTGAGGGTGCACATGTGTCATGCAAGCTTGTGGAGGTCAGAGGAAATCTTTGAGTGTGGATTTTTGAGACAAGGTCTCTCACTGACTAGCAACTTCGTCATGTTGGCCACACTAGTTGGGCCCCAAGCTTCCAGGAATCTCTCTCTCTCTCTCTCTCTCTCTCTCTCTCTCTCTCTCTCTCTCTCTC
>CAJQZJ010001511.1:9061089-9073476 GCA_907164525.1 Lophiomys imhausi | reverse complement strand
CTCTCTCTCTCTCTCTCTCTCTCTCTCTCTCTCTCTCTCTCTCTCTCAGATCTCTGCCTCCCTGCTCACTGTTGTGGGATTAGAGACACAAACCACCACCGCATTTTATAGAGGCTCTAGGGATTTAAACTCAGGTCCACAAGTGCTTTGCCCACTGAGCCATCTCTCTAGCCCTCCTTAACACATCTTTTTAAAAAAAAAGATTTATTGATTTTATGTGCGTTAGTGTCTTGCTTACATGTTTGTATAAACCTACATGTGTGGCTGGTGCCCATGGGGGTCAGAAGAGAGTGTCTGATTCCCCTGGAACTAGAGGAATATGAACTACCACATGAGTCTGGGAACTGAACCCAGGTCCTTTGTAAGAGCAGCAAGCGCTTAACTACCGAGTCATTGTTCTAGCTTCTTTTTAATATTTTTGAAGAACTTTTTCAAGTGTCCATTCCTCCCAGGGGTCTTCATTTCATAATCCTCCCAAGAGGTCTGTGGGGCAGAGTGACTGAGTGACTGAGTGATTGTCCTGGTTAGGGTTAATTGTCAACCTAACACAACGTGGTCACCTGAGCCTGGAGCCTCACCTGAGGCATTCTCAGATCAGACTGGCCTGTGGGCCTGTGGAGGGAGGGATGATCCTGACTGGTAATTGCTGTGGGAAGGCCCAGCCCACAGTGGGTAGTACTATCCCAAGGTAGGTGGTCCTTCCTGGGCGGCATGAGGATGCTAGCTGGCCTTCAGCTGTGGTCTAGCCAGCAAGCAGGGATCCTCCATGCTTTCTGCTTCAATGCTCTGCTTGAGTTCTTGCCGACTTCTCTCCGTGATGGACTGGGACCTGTAACCAGAAACAAAAACCCTTTCCTAACGCTAAGTTACTTCGGTCATGGCGTTTAACAGAGGAAACGAAAACTGAGACTTTTCCATTTTACAGCCAAGGATGTGGAGGAGTGGTTATCCAGCTGAGAAATGGCTTAACTCCCATTCAGCTACAGGTCAACTTGATCCTAGACCCCCAAGGTCTGAGCTGCACTAATTCATTTCCCTCTGGAGGTGGGACGGTGATGGGGGTGGAATACTCCGCAGGGCTCAGACAATGGCAGCCACAAATGACAGGAGTCTGAATAAGGTGACAACTAGCTCAGATTTGGTATTTTCCAAATGTGATTCTGTCCATGGCCACAACAGTCCCTCCTGTGTTCTGCAGTGGGAGAGGAAAAGACCTTGTTGGCTGTGTGGTCTGTGCGGCAAAGAGCGAGCAGTGAGCTTGGGAGTGGCAGCAGGGATCCCACTATCATCTCCCTGCCTGGCTCAGCACTCCTCCTGGTGAAGAACCTGCCCTCTGGTGCTAACCTTCCAGGGTCTGAGATTTTATTAAAGAAAGTGACATTTTTTTCCTAAGTTTCTCTCTCTTGGAAAGGCTAATAAATACCAGCTAATGAACACAGAGGGCCTCTAGGGCACAGTAATATACAGTATGACTAGTTTTGACTCATCCTGCTCTTTCCAGAACAAGCCTAATTAAGTTGAAGGTGCCAGTAACTCTAGAAGAATTTACCAACTGTCTCCCAAAGTAACTCTGATTAATAGCAGAGGCACAAAAATGTCTCCATAACCAGGTCATATGATATAATACAAATGACTGTCTGTCATTTGCTATTTTTAAGTAATGTTTATTAGAATCCCTTGGCGTGTAATAAATTTAATTTACAGCTGCTTGCAGTCTGACTTACACACGGCCTCCTGTGGCTCAGCTCATTAACACACTCGGGGAAGAAATGAGTTTTTCTCTTGAATTCTCCCATTCCATTTCTCCTTCCTTATGAGGCCAGATTGTGAGACTCTTCCAGAGCAAACACCCGCCCTTGTCTCCAGTACAAATCGTCTTAAATGCTCAGTTTGTTAATTATCGCAAAGGCACACAGCACAAATTTGTGTTAGCTAGCCTGAGGCAGAGAATCAGAGAAAGACTTGGTGAGTCAGCTGGCACTCCTGCCAGAGAGTGATCACCCTGCGTGGGAAGGATGAGACAGGCGAGGCCTGGAGACAACTTGAGCTTAGATAGACTTTCAGTTGGAGATTTGGAGGCCTCTGAATGACTTTATCACCAGATGCTTCGAGAATAGAAGTGTTCTGGGTTAGGAGACTGAAGATCTGTGGTCTAATTCTGCTTCTAAGTTTGAGTTGGAAGACACCAAGTGGCATTAGTGTGATTCCTTCTATTTGTTGGCCAGAGAGTCAAATTCAAAGATCAAACATTTTGGTTGGCCAACACAATCTTTGAGCGGTCAGCAAGGATGCATTTAAAGACTTGCACGCACTTTGCACAGCAAGAGGAAGAGACAGGGGATGCTATGCATGTTGCGTAATCCTTCTAAGAACTTTGTGGAGTGGAAAGACTCAGTGATTGTCCTGGTTCATCACAAGAAAGAATGACTTTCCACACATTCTTATTAAAGAAACAACATGTAACAGGTAAGTTCAGAATTATGTCATCTGGCTGTGCTAATGAGAATAATATAGACCACTGGGTTGTTCTCTTTCCCTGGACTCAAAGATAGCTTTCTCCTAATCAGAATGAGAAAATAATGTCATCTGTCTTAACCATTCATAATTCATGGGCTGTTCAAGAACAGGTAGGTGGTGGCTATACTTGGCCATGGTCCATAATTCAACAACTAGCATGAACCAGCCCTTACGGTTTGGGGTGGGTGGGGGGTGGGAAAAACAACTACTCTACCAGCTTCAAAATGCAGTACACTGATGGTTACTGGGGGGAAAGGGGTCCTTTTCTTTCAACATTTAAAAAATATATTTATGTGAAGGGTATGAATATAGTGTGTGTGTGTGTGTGTGTGTGTGTGTGTCTACACAACTTAGGGAAACATTTCTTTTTTTCCACTGTGTGGATCAGGGACCAAACTCAGGTCACCAGGTTTAACTGAAAGTACTTTTACCTGCTCAGCCATGCCGTCAGCCAGCCCATTTCATACTCTTAGAAGTCCAGGGAACACAGTGCCTGCATCTAGCAAGGACTATTTTGCCTGCATTGCATGGTGGAGAAGGAGAAAGGGTGAGAACCACGGAGAAGAACAAGCTAAGCACATGGTCTCCTCTGGCTTTTGTCACAGCCTACTCCACTGAGGATCACTCATTCCTTCAGGAACCCATTCTTCTGGAACCATGGAAATCGGTTCTTGAAGGAGGAGTCAACATGAACCAATCACCTTCTCTACTGGGCCCCACCTCTTAAAGGAATAGTAACTCCATACTTTACTTGGACACCAAGCTTCTAGCAGATTTACATCTGGGGGACAAACCACACCAGATGCAGCAGGACACACACAGTGGGGTGGTTTGAATAGGTATGGCCCCCATAGACTCATGTGCTTGAATGCTTGGCCCGTAGGGAGTAGCACTATTAAGAGGTGTGTGGCCTTGTTGGAGTAGATGTAGCCTTGTTGGAGTAGGTTTGGCCTTGTTGGAGTAGGTATGGCCTTGTTGGAGGACATGTGTCACTGTGGAGGTCGTCTTTGAAGTTATATATACTCAAGGTAAGAGTAGTCACATAGTCTCCTCCTTATTGTCTGTGCATCAAGATGTAGAACTCTCAGTTCCTCCAGCGCCATGTTTGCCTACATGCTGCCATGCTTCCCAACATAATGATAATGGACTGAATGAACCTCTGAAACTGTAAACTAGTCTCAAATTTTTCTTTTATAAGAGTTGCCTTGATTATGGTGTGTCTCTTCACAGCAATGGAAACCCTAAGTAAGACACACAGGACCACTAACTCAGCCCAGATTTTATAGGGAGATGTGCAGTAGCAATTGCTACCTTATGTTAGCACAATGGCCCACATTAGCGGTCAGTGCTGGCCATTGTTGCCTTGTATGTTGGCCCTGGGCTCTGGTGTCTTCTCTTTCACTGCCTGGATGACACTCAAGGCTCAGAAAGGTCTACACCAGAGCTCTTCATAGCTCACCAACTACCAGAGACAGCCATCTTAGAAAGAGGGAGGGTTCCCTTGGGCTTAGAGTTTCCAAGACTGATGGACTTTCCTGTGGCTCAGAAGCACATCATGGCAGGAATGTGTAGCAAAGCCGTCCCACTCATGGTGGGATGTTAGAGAGGAAGAGACTGTGGTCCCAGTGTCCCTTCAAAAGCATAAACCCAGAAGACTTCTTAATAAGTTCTATCTCTTATAGAGTCCCTCTACTGTATGAAAACCAACCTACAGGACTTCACAGTACAAATATGACAGAAAATTTTACCCACCTACTAGCCCCTCAATACCTATTTCTCTACTGCTCATTAATACTGGACTTCCTAAACACATAGCTGTTCTGATTAAGAAGTAGGTCACGGCTTCCCTTATATCTAGGGTGGTCATGTGATTATGTCCAGGGCAATAGAGTGCAAGCAGGAGTGTCCTGTGAGACTTCCCAGAGTAGCTTTTAGAAGGAAGAATGTATCTTTCATTTTCTCTCCTCCTTTCTGCTGGTAGGGTTGGTGATGTGATAACTGGACTCTGAGTAGGTGTCTTTAACCACAAGCTAAAAAGACTCCTATGTGTTGAAGATGGCAGCTCTTTGAGTTAAAAAGAACATGGATCTTGCTCCAGGAGGCACTGTACTAACCCCATATGCTGACACACACATATGAAGACTTGCCTCTTTTTTTTTTTTCCAGAGAGAAAATAAAGTCCTTCCCTACCTATGATTCTCTGGGCATTGCTGATTACATCTTGTATTTACATAGTGTTTTTAAATTTACAAAATCTATTGTCATTTATTTTTTCTTATGATATTACCAGGTGAAACAAATAATGTTATTTATGTTCTCATTTTATAGATGAGGAAACAGAGGCTTGGAGAATTTAAATAGTTACCTAGACCAGTGTGTTAGACAAAAACCTGAACTATGTTACTGTTGGGTCAAGCGACAACACAGGGTGCGGATGCACTTGGCTCCCCAGTCTCACATCCATCCTTCCTTCATTTCCCCCTGGACACTGCTGAGACAGGAGAGAAAGGCAGGGAGAATCTAGGGACATGAGAAAAGGAAAGGAGCCCCTCATTCAGGCATCTGGCTGAAGCTGAGAAGCAAGAACTCCCACACAATGAACAATTGCTTAAGGCCATCTCCCTTCTCAAATGTAAATCTGTAGTTTTCTAGGAATCTCACTGGAAATCCTGTTCACAGGGAAAGGACATGTGCAGAAGCCCTGTGTAAACCTAGCGGCACCTGTCAGATTAGAACTCCATCTAAGACATCTCCAGAGACACTCTGTAATTCCACTTGTCAAAACATTGAGAAAATGCCTCAAAAGATCAAAAGATTGTTTAAAACTAGAGAGCCACCCAAATGTGTTTATGGTTACTGCTAAGACAGTCCATTCTGACTTCCCCTTGAGGAGTCCATACTGCGATTGGATAGGGTACACAATCCACCCCCTTCATTTACATAACGAGTTCCAGACTGTGGTGGTTTAATCATGAAATGGCCCCACAGGCTCATTTATTTGACTGCTTGGTCCCTAGTTGGTGGAACTGTTTAGGAAGGACCAGGAGGTGTGACCTTGTTGGAGGAGGTGTGTCTATATAGTTGAGGTAGACCTTAAGACTTCAAAAGCCCTTGCCATTCCCACTTAGCTCTGTCTGCCTCATATTTGTGGATCAGATGCAAACTCTCAGCCACTGCCTACTTACTGCCATGATTCCCTCCATAACAGTTACAGACTCTAACTTTCTGGAACCACAGGCTCTAAGCTCTAAATTAAATGCTTTCTTTTATAAGTTGCTTTGGTCATGGTGTTCTGTCATGGTAATTTTTAAAAAATAACTAAGATACAGGCCAACCAGGACTACATAATGAGAACCTGTCTCGAAATAGAATAAAATAAAATAAACATCTTTAATACAATCCCAGCTCTGCCTCCTCATACCGACTAGCCCTAACATTCTTTTCAGCATCAAAGCTATCATTCCTGGATTGATCTGAGTTGAAGTCCCCAAAAGATCAGGGGAACTCCTGAGACTGCTGAGGTGACAGCATGAAGCTTCATCTTTGTCTCCTCACTGATGACACTGCCGGTCAGTATTTGAGGATATCGACACTTTCTTTTAAAAAAAAAAAAAAAACATTAGCTATAGAAGACATTGCCAAAGTCCATCCAGGCTCACCAGGCCACTGTCTTCCCCAATCTTTTTCTCGTCTCTCTCCTCACAGCCAAGAGAGCATAGCCAGGGATGGTAGCTACTGTTCTCATAATCATGACAAAATTTTTAATATAATCAGTTCAATGAAAGAGAGTTTGTTTTGGCTCATGGTTGTACAGGTAACTCTGGGAAGCTCCTATCTATGGCAGTAGATGTATGAAGCTGCTTTCTCACATCTTGGAGGCAGATAACTTGGGCTGCAACAGAGGTCATAACCCTTTAGCCCCACCTCTATGGTCCCCATCTATGGTCACCTAGGTCCCATGTCCAAACATTTCCACAACTTTCCAAACAGCAACACCAGGCAGGGACCAAGTGAGGAGCATGTCACATTCAAACAACAACTCTAGATAACAGCAAGCCTAGGAAACAGCAAGCCTAGGACTCCACCCAGCTGTTTGATATCGCAGTCAGTGAATCTCTCTCCCATGACACCATCCTTCTGAATTTTTATCCTTCCCCAGTCTCAGAGGATAAAGGACAGCTGAAAATCCTTAGATGCAGTCACACACAGCAACCTGAGGAGGGGATCAGTGTGAGGTTGGGAAGAAGCACTTCCTGGGCAAAGCTAAGGGCTGTAGCCAAAGGATGCTGAAGGCCCTGCTGGGAAGTAGAGGGTAAAAACCTTCAGGGTAGGAGTACAGCATGTGTGTAAGGCAGAGGTTGGAACAGAACATGCACAGGAGGATATTGTGGTCTATGCCAGGCAGCATGCATATCTGCCTCAGATGCTGAGAACTCCAGGCTCTTCCAATGCCTTGCAGCTTATGGTCATGTGTGTCCACACCACACCATAACCCTCACTTTCTTTCCCATTCTTTCTCACCCAAGCTCTTGGAGGGAAGGCAGGGACCCTGTGTTCAGCCATTCTGATTCCCAGGCTCAAGGCCTGGTACAGAGCCTTCAATCCAGACGTGGTTTTAGAAAGGCTTCAGTAAACGAAAGAGGTGGCAACAGTATTTAAGGAACTGTGAGCCCCAACTGACCCTGAGAAAACTGTGCACTTCAGAAAGTCATCAGAAACAGCTGTATGCCAGTGTTGGTGTGAGCAGCAGGTCTCCAAGCTCCTGGGTGTTTCTGACATTTCTAACTAAAGTAAATGGCAAAGCCCTCCCTTCCTGAAAGATCTACAAAGCTTGGAGCCAGACAGGTATCCAGGCAGAAACCATTCCCAGAAAATCCCACTGCAAACAAGAAACTGTAGAATTCAGCAAGTTCCCCCTTGGAGGAAAAGTCACCCAAACCTTTAATCATGAAGCAAGACATGGGATATAGAACTTTGCAAATTGAGTCCTTCCACTCTTTAGCTCAGCAAATACAGGTTGGGCTGTGGTGAATACAGCTCCAGTCCATATTGGGAATATAGCAGCTAGCCTCCCAGTCGAAGTCCTCTCAAAGCAGAGTGGATGACAAGTCAGGGTGCCCATGGTTTATGTGGAAAGTGAGCCCAGAAGCAAGAGATGGGGTGAGAGGACTGCGCAGGGCAGGAGGAGAAGTCAGATGAGCTGGTGTTAAGGAATCAGGTTATGTTGTAGAGATGGGGGCTCCCTCCACTAGGGCCCTTAAAGAAGTGCAGAGAAGATCTTTGAACCCATTGTGCAAGGCAGAAAGCCTGGGTATACTTGCAGTAGCTGACCTGCAGTGTAAGTGGCTGTACAGTCTAGGTATCACTAACACTGTGGATTTGCACTCCTACATAGGCTTACTGGGCTTTCAGGCGAATAACCAGCAAGGTGTTGCAGCAGGAACTTAGGGGATTAGAGGCAGAGGAGCATCTCATCAACTCCATTGAAACCCCTGTGGCTGAGGAGCCACAATAAGCAGCCTCTGCTCCAGGCAACAAAGAACTGAGCTGGAATTCTGCCCACAGGAAACTCACTTTCTAGTGAGGGGGACAAATCATAAACAACAGGTGACAACTTCCTGAACAGAACACCAACAGCTCAGGACTTGAGACCAACAATCAATAAATGGGACCTCATGAAACTGAAAAGCTTCTGTAAGGCAAAAGACACTGTCATTAGAACAAAACAGCAGCCTACAGATTGGGAAAAAATCTTCACCAACCCCACATCTGACAGAGGGCTATTATCTAAAATTTACAAAGAACTCAAGAAATTAAATGCCAAGAAACCAAATAATCCATTCAAAAAATGGGGAACAGAGCTAAACAGAGAATTCACAAAAGAGGAATCCCTAATGGCTGAGAGACACTTGAAGAAATGCTCAGCATCCTTAATCATCAGAGAAATGCAGCTTAAGAGGACTCTGAGATTCCATCTCACACCTGTCAGAATGGCTAAGATCAAAAGCTCAAATGACAGCACATGCTGGCGAGGGTGTGGAGAAAGGGGTACCCTACTCCATTGCTGGTAGGAGTGCAGGCTTGTACAACCACTATGGAGGTCAGTCTGGCGATATCTTAGAAAACTTGGAATAGCTCTGCCTTGGGACCCAGCCATACCACTTCTGGCTATACATCCAAATGATTCCTCACCAAATCACAAGGAAGTTTCCTCATCTATGTTCATAGCAGCTTTATTTGTAATAGCTAGAAATTGGAAACAACCCAGATGTCCCTCAACAGAAGAATGGACTAAAAACTGTGGTACATCTACACAATGGAATACTACTCAGCCATCAGAAACAATGAAATCATGCAATTTGCAGCCAAATGGATGGAACTAGACAAGCTCATACTGAGTGAGCGAGCTAACCCAGACTCAGAAGGATGCACATGGCATCTATTCACTTATAATCTTATTTTAGCCATATAGTACAAGATAACTATACTACAACCAATTCACCAAAGGGAACATGAGCATAGACTTTGTTACCTGTCCATGAGACACTTTGCCCTAGTGGTGCTGCCCTGTAGGCCCCCAGTGTATGAGGAGGCTCTTGGCCCTCATATGACTGCTGAACTGGGGCGGGGGACTGTTATGTAGGGACACCTCACTCTGGAGGAGTGGGATGGAAGGGATAGGGGGTAGAGGTGGGAGGGTGGGACTGGGAGGGGTGGAAAGAGGACACTGCGATGGAGATGTAACCTGAAGTAATAAGTAAATATAAAAAAACAATAAACGTGTATAACATCATGTGTATGTTAGAAAGCAACAGACACTGAGGGGACTGACAGTGAGTTAACATGATTGCTACCAAGCCTGGGGTGATCCTTGGACCCACATGGTGGAAAGAAAGAACCAATTCCTATAAATTGCCCTCTGACCACATGTGAAATGCAATAGTTAATGGGATGGGGTGAAAATAAGGCAAGGCCATCTTGGTGGGTATCTCAGTGTGTTTGGTGTTGATATCAAAGAATAACTGAGGTGGCTTGATTTACAGAGAGTGGACACTCATTTATCACATTTTTGGAGGTTTGGAAGTCTAAGGTCAAAGTGTTAGGAGGTTTGCTGTCTGGCAAGAGACCTGTCTCTGTTTCCAAGATGGCATCTTGGAGGCTGCACCCTCAAGAATGGTGTTGCTCATGTGTCCCTGGAGCAGAGGGGTGTGAACCCATGGCATCAAGTCTTTTCCTTTAGAGAATTCATCCAGTCAGAGGCAGAACCCTTATGACCTAAACACCTCCCATTAGGCCCCAGCTTCTGCATTGGGATCAAGGTCCCAACATGAACTTGGATGGCATGAGGTATTCAATCAGTAGTAGTGGGTGTGGACAAAGTGGCACTTGAGTGAGGGAGTGGGTCCTGGTGACCCTGGGGATGAGCTGCCTAGACATTAGGAATGGCTAGGCTGAGGCAAAGGTCATTTGGGTCAGAGGGTCTGGGAAATAACAAGGTGGCTGAGGTGGAGTCACAGGGATGGGGCTACCTGTGACCTCAACAGGCTGCAGAGAGACAAGCCAAGGGAGTCAAGAAGTCAGCCTAGCTCAACAGGACTCAGCAACTGGTGTTGGTTCAAAGTTCAGGAGTCTGACCCCAGGTGGTTTATTTCAGATATATTTAAGCACAGAACACTTTGGTGAAAACTCTTCTGGTGATAATCAACTCAGTCCCACACGCACAACAAAGCACACGTAGATCTCTTTGAGGAACAAAGTAAGCTAAATACAGACCAGACATGAGTACATCGAAACTCTTTGTAAAGCCCATAAGGATGGGTTCTACAGAATGACTCAGAAAAACAAGCTTACGATAAGGGTCTGGTATAGGAAAAGTGTCTAGCTACACAGTTAGAACCAAAGTCACCAGTCTAGTAAATACATCTGTGCATAGCCCTTCTGAGCAGATAATAGACATTGTTTTCCTTCCCTTGAAGAGACAACCCTGTGTGTTTAACATTCCAAGTTCCCCTGGTACTTGTCTGTGAGCACAGAGACTCTATGCCTCTGACAACAGGGGATCACAGAAAGGCTATGGGGGAGAAGTGAGGAGGACCCTGGCCATAGGCCCACTACATCGGGTTTTTTCATGTAATGATGCCTTGCCAGCCCTCTTGGATGCATTCATTACGCTCCTGAACTCAAATATGGGTAGCAGACTCCCAGCTAGGGGAGGAGGCCGACTTGTGGCTATGAACAGGCCAGGATTTCACGCAGAGTTGCTCTGTGGAGGGTCTAGGCTACAGGCTTGATTGGCATTATTTCTAATATTTCTCATTAATAGCAATTGGGGTGTAATCTCCTTCTTCATTTTACAGTCAGCAACATTGAGGCTCAGGAAATTTAAGAAAACTTCCCAGATTTGTCCTGAAGTCAAGTGACACCAAGACAAGACTTCTCCCTGCAAACTTCCTGAGCTCACACTGCACTGTCTCAGTCTGTTTTCTGTTGCTATAAGAAAATATCTAGAGCTGCGTATTCTGCAAAGAAAAGAGGTTTATGTTATAATTTTGGATGTTGTAAGCTTTCTTTGTAAATATGATTTTAAGGATTTATTTTATAATTAAGTATATGTGGGGGGACGGCTGCATACTCGCATGGATGTGATTTCCTGAGAGTGTCTGAGATGTCAGATCCCCCTGGAGAGCTACCAGCGGTTGGAGCCTCCACATGTGGTTTCTAGGAACACTGCTCAGGTCCTCTGCAAGAGCAGGAGCAGCACTTGTTCTTAACTCTGGAGCCATTTCTCTAACAAGAGGTTGAACACTTTAAAATTAGGATTGCTGAGGGCCAAATGGTAGACATCATCATGTAGGACTCTAGCGTGAAAGTAACCATGTAACATGGTCTTCATTTTGCATAACTCATTTTCATAAGAACTAATGCAAGGTCTCGTAAGAAACCCCAGAATCCCTTTTAAGGACAGTGCTCACAATGACTTAACTACCTATCACTAGTCCCTGCCCCTTAAAGGTCATCACAATGTTGCTTAAGCCCCAACACACAGACCATATCAAACTCACCTTGCATTCATGCTGTGCTGTGCCCAAGATGGAGAGAAAGGGGATAGCAGGACACTGTGGGAATTAGCTGAGTTCCCAGGAAGAAAAGGGATTCTGGGCAGAGGAAGAAGTGGAAGCACTGTGAGCAAGGAAAAGCAAGCAGACGTGTGTGTGTGTGTGTGTGTGTGTGTGTGTGTGTGTGTGTGTGTGTAGGGGGGAGCCAAGGGACTTATAGTGCAAATAAGGGTGCAGTGAGCCAGAAGGGGAAGGGGCATGGGGTGGAGGGTCCTCAGAGGCTATGTTAGGGTGTCTTCTGGGCCATTTTAAGCAGGAAGAAGACATGGTCCCACCTGCAGGTTAGTGCTGCATGTTTTTCTCCCCCTATGAGAATGTGAGGCCTCAGGCCATAGGACTGTCTTCCTTTGTGACGTCTTCTAATGGCTGCAGCATACCTTGATGTTCAGTTCAACCCAGGACACGAGCTGGCTCGGCATGCCAGGCTGGCATTTGGACTCAACTGCCCTGGCCAAAGGAGTGGCCAGCCCAGTGGCCCCAATCAAATGTTCTCTGGATCCCTTGCTTGGACTCTCTTTTGATGTAGAAAAATGGCACTGGGTCAGAGACAACCAACCAGGCCCACACCTGAAAACTTTTTTAACTCTTTGTTCCTTCTCAGGGGTAAATAAAGGGTGATGGGAAGGCTTGGGTTGTAACTCCATGATGAGCCTTTGCCTAGAGCTCTTGATGATCTGGGCTTGATTTCTAGCATTTCCAAAAGTCTCTCTCTCTCTCTCTCTCTCTCTCTCTCTCTCTCTCTCTCTCTCTCTCT
>CAJQZJ010001511.1:9034505-9052296 GCA_907164525.1 Lophiomys imhausi | reverse complement strand
GCTATTCTTCAACCACCTCAGAGACCTGAGAGGGATAAATATATCTGATTATATAGGAAGTGCAGGGCCTGCAGCTTCCAAAACTAAGAAATGACATACCAGTGGCTGCCTGGACAGTTCCCATTTTATCTCCATACATTACAGCATCAATCTTCAGCCATTTGGCCCCATTTCTCTGACAGACATTGGTTGTAGAGCAGGAATTATGAAGGACTTACCTACCCTGTCTTGGCAGAGCTAGGCTGTCGACTTATCTGCTTCCAAGTTTTGTCCTTTTTGGACAGAAGTCTGTCTACAGTTGAAGCAAGGGGTTTTTCTTGCCAAGAGATTGAATATAGCCTTATACCTTTGTATACTGATACAAAATTAATATTACATTTGGCTAAATTGGTATTGATCATTGTATATTAATGCAAAATTAAGATTGTATAGGGTTACATCAGTATTGTTCTTTGTATATTGATACAAAATTAAGATTATATTTGGCCACAATGGTATTGACCCTTGTATATTAATGTAAAATTAAGATTGTATTGGGCTACATCGGTATTAATCTTTGTATATTGATACAAAATTAAGATTATATTTGGCCACATTGGTATTGATCTTTGTATATTGATACAAAATTAAGGGTAACGCTTCTTAAAGGTATTGTTCATAGTAATACTTAAAAATGAAATGTCAAGTTTTGACCTCTCGCTACCAACTGACATAAACTGTTTAGGATAATTAAGAAACGGAAACTAATAGTGATGAAAACGTGTCATTTTGTTAGTTACTATGACAGTCTATCACAGTTATTTTCTAAGCTACTGAGAAATCAAGTTGCTAAGAGACAAGCAATATTTGCTTATCTAAATATAAGAGATAGATAGGGCATCTTCAAAAACCTCAAGAGATCTGCAGAATATGGCATTCAAAGATGTTTTCTTAACTTAAGATTTTTTGATATCGAGACATGTCAGCTCCTGACAGCACCCCCTATTCTACTCCAAGTAGAAGATGAGCATCGAAGAATCTCCAGTGGGAGATGATTGAATTGGTGGTAAGCGTTCTCTTGGCAAGAAAAACCCCTTGCTTCAACTGTAGACAGACTTCTGATTTTTTTTTTTTTTTGGTGTTTAATTTCTTCAGTAGTTTATGTATTTTGGATATTAGCCCTCTGTCAAATGTTGAGTTGGTGAAGATCCTTTCCCAGTCTGTAGGCTGCTGTTTTGTTCTAAGGACAGTGTCCTTTGCCTTACAGAAGCTTTTCAATTTCATAAGGTCCCATTTATTAATTGGTTGTTTTAGAGCTTGAGCTATTGGTGTTCTGTTCAGGAAGTTGTTACCGGTGCCAATTAGTTCAAGGCTTTTCCCCACTTTCTCTTCTATTAATGTTAATGTGTCCGGATTTATGTTGAGGTCCTTGATCCACTTAGACTTAATTTTTGTGCAGGATGATAAGTACGGATCTATTCGAACTCTTCTACATGTTGACATCCAGTTAGACCAGCACCATTTGTTGAAGATGCTTTCCTTTTTCCATTGTACAGTTTTACCTTCTTTGTCAAAAATTAAGTGACCATAAGTGTATGGGTTTATTTCTGGGTCTTTGATTTGATTCCATTGCCAGTACCATGCTGTTTTTATTACTATTGCTCTGCAGTACAGCTTGAAATCCGGTTTGGTGATACCTCCAGATGTTCTGTTATTGTACATGATTGATTTAACTATTCTGGGTTTTTGTAATTATTTTTTTTCTTTTTTTAGAATCAGTCTAGTTGAGTTGACAACCAAGATCCTGAGATGTGATGACTTGATTTTGGAGGCTGTTACCATCGCCTGTGACATTAGACCCTGGATCTTTACCATTTGACTGTGGATTTCCAAGCCATCTGCCTTCCCCTGGGGCTGTGTTGTTCTCTGCTGTGCTGAGGTTCCCAGCTTCTTGCACTTAGTAATTTATTTCCTGGTTCTTAAGCCTGCAGCCAGATGCTGTGGGACTATGTGGCCTCTGATTGTGTACACCCATCTAATAAATCACCTCTTATTAGTTCATTCCTCTGGAGAAACCTGACAGATATACTTTGGTCAAGAACAAAATCCTAGAGCAACAAGAATAAAGTGAAGGGTGGGGGAAGGCAATAAAAAGGGAAGGAGAGAGGCAAACACAAGATTGGGTGTTGTCAAGCTGGCCACAGCTTCAGAAGAAGATGCTGTGAGGGGCTATGTCACACCTATAGGACATCTCCTGACAGGTCAAATGGATCCACCAGACTCCATAGCCAGGTTTCCCTTAATTGTTCATCCAATGTCTTTCACTGGCCTGTTTTTCCAAAGAGTGGGGGAACTATCTCCTAGTAAAGTTACAGTGACTCTTGTAATTAGACACCATACGCAATGGGACTCCAGAAGGGCTGAGAGAAGCTAAGGCCTCCCTAGGTCCTACAATGTCATTAAAGACATTACAAAGGATGGTCCTCATTCTCCAATGTCAGAGCCTCTAGTTTCATGGGCCAGGAAGTTGGGGAGCAGATGATCTTCCAGAGGTACATGAGTTAAGTCCAGAATTGGAAAACTGAATACCAATATACAAAACCACCCAGGCTTGCCTCCAACTTATTATGTTGCTAAGAATGACCTTGAATGTCTCATTTTCCTGCCTCCACCTGTACTTCCTGAGTACTAGGACTCGAGATATATATCGTGACCGGTTTAGACTGTACCTGGGATCCAACCCAGGGCTTTGTGCATGGTAGGCAAGAACTCTAACAACTGAGCCACATCCCCAGAATGTCTTGACCCTTTAACTGGAAGTTAGTATTTGTGAATCTTAGAAGAATAACTGTGTGATTCTGGCTAAAAAACATTCCTGGACTTTCCAAGTGGAACAATTACGGTATTTACCCAGGACTATCAGAACTGAATTAAAAGCATGACATGAGTAGGATTTTCAAGCAGCAAAGAGCTCCAGGTATCCAGTGCTGTTGCCTCAGTGAAAGACCGGAGTAGAGTTGCATTGAACAAAATACTCCAACTGGCTTAAGCTACGAAGACATGAAAACATCCAGCATCATTTAATCTCTGCTGATGGACAGTCCTACGCATCATTCCTCTTCTTCACTGTCCTGGCCACTGTTCTAGGAAGCTTCTCTATCATCAGTCATTTATATCTCTCAGTCCCTTCTCCCCGACTGTAAAGGTATGCGATTTGTGGCTGTTCTACTGTGCAGGCACCCAGGACTACGCTGGCCCCTGATAGGAGCTTGTGAATACTGTGGGGCTCACAAGTGCATCAGCCAGGCATGCAACTGAGAAGGAAAGGCCTTGCTGCTGTGCTCTGATGAAGGAAGCTGTTAGAGAATTGCTCTGAAACCTGAGCAGTTTGTATTTAAGTGTGAGTTTACCTGGGGGTGACTCAAGGGTGCCGCCCTTGGGGACAGACGTGGGAAACTTAGTAACTTTCTTAACCAGTGAATTGTGGTATCTACCCTCCACTATAAAACTCTGATTTTCTCTCTCAACCCCAAAACAGGACTGCCTAGCTCTTGGAGGCTTTGACTGGAATTGTCACGCTCCTACCTCCCGGGGAACATTAGCAGCGCGCTTGCGTGGCGCCAGCGAAGGTTCCTGTGAGGTAGGACCAGCGAGCAGTTTGTTTGATGGCAGAAGCAACCAGCTCCTTCCTGAAGAACTGACTTGTTGATAATCTTGCCTCAAAGAGGAGTTTGCGGAGGGAGAGGAAAAGCCCTGGAGAAAAGGCTCTCCCTGGGGTGTCGCAACTCCCCGCTAGACGCAGCAGAGTTAAAGGAGGAGAGGTCCTGAGGTCATGACTGCCAGGTGGAGGGAGGTCAGGCATCTTGCTTGGCCAGCCAGTATCCTCCCAGCCTGGCACCCTGCGGGGAAAGGGGTAGTCTGCTAGGATGGCCCGCGGACGGGGTCCCCACTGGTCAGACCTTAATACCTGCCTAGGGATGAACTTGAGGGAAGGGCAAACAGGGGCAGGGTGTCACTGTCCCTGGGAGTCCTCAGCCTCTAGGGTGAATAAATAAATTATTAAGCGCCCAATACACAATAGCTTCGCTAGATGGAGACGAGGAATCACTGCAGCGGCGCTGGCAGCCGCGGCAGCGGGGAGCGCGGGCGGGAGCGCAGCCCGGGAGGGAGGCGGGCGAGGCTCTGGCTCAGCTCACGTCTGTTTTCCTTTTTCGTGCATTATTTATTTCGCCTCCGCCCGCGGCCCTGCTGCCGGAGCGGGTGCTCCGGGCCGGCGCTTCTCACTAGCTGCCTCCCGCGGGTCCCCGGCACCTCGCGCCCGGAGCAGCCGCGCGGCGCCACCGGGAAGGGTGGGGACCCGGGCGGCGCAGGTACCCGTGGAGGGGCTGAAGGAGGGCTCGCGCGGGTGGCTCCCGGAGGATCCGAGGACACTTTCCCCGCCCTCTGCCTGGGTAGCCCGACTCGGGGCCCAGGCTCAGGGTGGCCGCCTTTCCTGGCCCGAGTATCGCCAAGCGCACCCCGGAGCACCGGGCGAGCGCACCGCACTCCGGGTCCCCAGATCAGCTGCCCTGGAGGCCCAAGCGGCGCCAAACTTTTGCTCCAGCGCCCCGAACTCCTCCTCTGCGTGTGAAGCCCCTGCGCTCCCGCGCAGCCGCCAGGGTGAGCTTGGAGGCCCCGCCTAGAGGGCGGGGGACTGGGGAGGCGGCTGGCTTTAAATGGGGGCTGTCCAGCCGCGGAGAAACAGAGCTGCTGTGGGGGGAGCCCTGACCTCCCTTCTCCGTGTCGACGATCGGTGGGGGTCGCCGCTAGACAAGGTGGCGTGAGGGGTGCGGGCGGTGAAGGGAGCGTGCGGGGAAAACCTACGCCTGCCCGAGCTGGGGCTTGGGCGACAAATGGGGGCGCGCACGGAGGTGATGTGATAGTGTACGCAGTGAAGTCCCTGGGGCAGAGAGATTGCACGCAGCGAGTGATTTGGTGGTACTGCGCTTGCAGAGTCCAGGAGTGTGCGGGCAGGAGTCGCTGCTGGTGCATGGGGAGGGGGGGTCACAGGGCGTGCGCGCGCAGAGTGAGTGGTTCTCAGTGGGTTCGAAGCGTACTCTTGGAGTTGTGCATGGTCGTTTCTGAGGCTGTATGAGATTCAGTAAATGTGTTTGTATGTTTCTGGAGGCGTCTATGGGGCCAAAGTGTGCACGCAGTATTCTTAGGGGAGGTTTTATGCTCCAGGATAGGGTGTGCGTTCTGGGATGCACCCAGAGTCAGCAAGTGTGCGCGCTGGGACGCAGATGAAGGTTTGCTTTGCTCAGGTGCCCCAGAGTGCTGGGCAAGTGAGTCCTCATCGCGTTGGTCCATGAATTGATGCTACCGTGCCTGGTGCCTGCGCAGTGTCCACCTGACTCAAGCCTTGCTCCTTTGACAGTTAGCTCACCAGTGGGCGCCGCGGGCCGAGATGCTACTCCGGGACCTGGTGCTGCGCCGTGGCTGCTGCTGGCCCTCACTACTGCTGCACTGTGCCCTCCACCCTCTCTGGGGCTTAGTTCAGGTGAGAAGAGGATAGAGGCTTCCTGGGAAGGGGGTGGGGTCATTTCAGTACTCTCCCGACAGCGACCCACTGACAGCTCCTGCGGAGAGTTGGGAAGAAAGAAAAATTGATCAAATCCAGCGTGCTCTGACCCCGACAAGATAAGAAACTTCACAAAGAGCCTCAGTTGTGCCCTAAGGCCTGCAGGACCGAACTTGGAGTAGAAATGTGTTGAGACCGCCTGGTGATTTGTATTGAAGCTTTTGGGAAAAGAAAGGAACTTTAAAAGAGAAAGGATCCCACAGCACTGCCCTATTTCCTGCCAGATTCCACCCCTAAACTTCAAATTAGCTTTCCAACTGTATTCAACCTGGGGTGGGGAGCTGTGTTTCTTGTAAGTAGTGGCTGGGGAACATGTTTCAAGACTGCCAGGGGACAAGTCCCTCATGGTTGGTCTTCTAGTCTTCAGGACAGAGACCAAGCACCCACCAACTGCAGTTTCTCAAGGTGGGGGGGGGGGGGTTGGATGGGATGTTCCCTAGTCCTGCCCAGAATTCCCATGCCCAGCTCTGTGCTTTACCAGCTGAGTGACTGGACAACATACTTAAGCTCTCTGATCCTGGGTTTCTCCTTCCTGAATACTATGGGGTCAGTGCATAGTTGCTTGGTGCATCGCCTGGACCACAGGATACGTGATTAGTAGCTGTCCCTGCTGTTGTTGGGATGTGTGGTGAGACTCCTCGCTTCCATCACCCTAGAGAGGCATCCCTCACCCAGTTTAGGGCAAGGCTGTTGCTTTCTCTGTTGTGGTCTACCTCTTCTGGCTTATGGTTGCTTTGTTTAAACTTGTGTTGTGTCCTCAGGATTCAGGGTTGTCACTTCTCAACACTTGGACCACTGAGACTAGGTCCCTTTGTTCGGCTTCTAGCTGAGCTGGATTGAAGAGTTTACCTGTCTGTGCACTCATGTGTTTAGTGCTCCGCCTTCCCCAAACTCTTTCAGCTAGGGCTGAGACAGCAGCTCTGATAATACTGCCTTGAGACTAGAGTGCTGTCCTTACTTGAGAGGGATCTGAAGAGATGAGCCACTGCCACATGCCCTACCCTTCAGAGGACTAATAAAACAAAACAGAACAGAACAAAAACCCAGCTCTGTTGTGTCCTACAGCCAGGCAGTGTTTACAAAAGCAATTGTGCGTGTGTGCTTCAGGTTCTCAAACCCAATACAAATCAATTTTCATGAAAATCAATTAGAAAAGAATCCTCTAGTTAAATAGAATGGGCAAGATCCTGGCTTGGAGCTCTGGAAAATTAATCTACAAATGATAGGAGCAGAGAAACCAGAGGGATGGAAGGGGGTTTGGGAATAAATGGGTCTGTTTTTTAAGTAGGAGAGCCGGATTTGGGGAAGGACACAGGAGGGGAAGAAGGAATCATGAAAGCTCAGAAGGCCATGTGTTTCTCTTTAAGTGGAAAGAATAAACTCGTCAGGTCACAGGAGTTTTCCGGAACATAAAGAAAGAGCTCAGAACCATCGTTGCTTCCCCCAGGGTTCTGCCTAAGAACTCTCCAGAGTAAAAGAGAGACCCAAGGCAACTGTCTTGTGATTAATGGGCCCCTTGATGAGGCAAGAAACCTGGGCGGCTGGTGTGGCAGACTCCTCCCTTGAAATTGGCGGAAGCCTCTGGTTGTGGTAAGATGATAAGACACCAAGTTGCTTAAGTCCAATGGCATTTAAATTGCCAAAGGTTGGTGGGGTCATTCCTTAACTCCCCTCTCTTTAATGTGTCTGGAATGAAGCTTTTGTGATTTAACGTTCTTCTAATTTCACTTCAGTTGATTTTTTTTTTTTCTTGTAAGGAAAGAGGATAACAGGCTGGCAGATTTATTAGGTTTGACAGGAGTGTGTCTCATCAAGTTACTGTGGTGCTGGCCTATCTCCTTAAAAGATGCCAGAAGCCTTCATCCTTGTGGGCACTTGTCTAAAGCAAGTACCAGGGAGACAGGCTTAGATCTGACCTTATGCATGTCTATGTGCTGGCACGAAGCTCTCCTAGACCTAGTGAAGCTGAGTCCTCCATTCAGCTCTGTCAGCTTGCATTTTCCAGCGGCAGCATTTACCTAAACACCTCCTGATTGGCTGTGTGTTGAGTGCAAGTGACTTAGTGGTCCCTGTCCTTGTGGCACTGACAGGCGGTGACATCACTAAACAAGGGATTGCAGGCAAAAGCTCTCAGGAGGGACAAGTGACTGAGACCTGGAGCCTGGAAAAAGACTTCAAGAAATCTCCTACTGAGGTGCTGCCACTGAGGTGTGAGAGAGGTCAGGATACACTGGACAGCGAAATATTCCGCAGCGGGGACAGCCTGCCGGGCAAGGACGATGCATGGAAAGACCCAGGAGAAGAACAGGCAAGCCCACGGCTGTCCCAAAGTTGAGATTTGATCCTGAGACTCCTGGGCATAATGGGGAGTTTGAAGTTAGACATGACACCATCTCAGATTGTTACTTTAGACATCTCAGCCTAGATCAGCAGGGAGGATGGATTCTGATTCTGGAGCACAAGACAAGGGGCAAAGGGGCTCACGATGAGGACAGGGTTACCATATTAATCATATGCAAAGCCCAGTTTCACTTTTAGCATAAGTATATTCCGTATAATCCTGGGGACAATCGTAAGCAATAGAGCTCTTTACTGTTTATCCATCATTCAAGTTTAGCAAGACAATCTTCCTAATAATACTAGGTAAGAGGTCCGTGCTACCCAGGGAAGTAACAGAGGGAATGGAGAGAGTAAGGCAAGTTCTGAACATGTTTAGTGCATCACACTAGATGTGAAAGTCACACAAACTGGCCTTGCATTCAGTTTCTCTCAGGTTCTCAGGACACAGGAAAATGCAGTCAAATTCTGTCAGAACATCCCATGAGTGACCCCCAGCCCCATCCCAATAAAGTCCTTGTTTCCCTCTGTCCACATTTGTGTCCCTCTGCTCCCTGACTGTGGACACAATATGACCAGCCATAGCCCCCTGCTGCTGGGCATTTCACATCATGATGGGCTGGCCCTGGAGCTGTGAGCCAAGCTAAATTCTTCCTTCCTGAAGTTCTATTCTCAGGTATTTTGTTGCAGAAAACGAGAAAAATAAATAAAACCATCATCAAGTGGTTGATGGGCTCTAGACAGTGTTGGATTGGATGCAGGGCTCATTGTTTACGCTGGTCGATCTCTTGTTTCACCTGTTGTATGGCGAATAAGCTTCCCATATCTGTCATTCTCATGAAGGGGATGACATGCTCCCCAGCAGGGCTTAACATGTCACCTGCTCAGCATGAATACTACCTACTTGTCTGGCCCAAGACACCTACAGTTTGGTGTGAGGGGACAGACCGTACAGAACAGCAGGGGACTTGCCCTGAAGAGCAATGTTTGCAAAGTGAAAAGTCAGCAATGAGCAGGAAGGCCCAAGTCAGGCTCCAGGAGCAGCTTGTACCAGATGATTTTGTTAGAAAGGGCTTTGAAGGGTGTGGAGAAGCCTGCTGGTGGATAAAGGGTTCAATGGAGGGAGACTTATCAGTCATGGGCTCATGCAGAACCAACCTGAAGGAAATTCTAGTGGTGCCCCAGCTAGACCCCACCCCTTAGCAAGAAGTACAGCCAGATCAGACTTGGCCATCCTGTGAAGATGGGTTCTCGAACAGTTGTTCACTTGCATCTCAGCGGAACTGTCACACCAGAGACCAGGATTCATCCATTTTTAAAATGCAATGAGCTCCTTCATTCTTTCCTCCTCCAGACTTGAAATTTGGTCCCGAAGTTCTTGCCTGCCATTTGATCATATTAAACGCTCTTGTAGATTTTCACTCTTACAGCCTCTCGCAAAAATAGGTCATTGTGTCAGGCCGGGTCCAACCAGTATACCCCTCCTGAACTCTCGCGCATTGAATGTGCCTTGGAGACTGGGAAAGTAATTGCTTTGGCTGGGTGTGTTCAGGCTCAGAGTCATAGACAGTGATGATCTGGAGCAGGGCAGGGGTCAGGACTGATTGGCAGAGGGGCTCAGACATATGGTAGAGTCTGGCCTGTTTACCCCTGACTCTGACAATTGAGTCTCGTCAGTACAGGAACGAAGGAAGCTCATCCTCTGAGCATGCACTCTTCCCTTGGGAGACGGGACTGTTTCCAGGGTCAGAAACATAGGCAATGGCCCTTTAAAAATACCAAGATGTGGTTCATAAGATGTTAAGTTGGGGCTGTAAGTTGGTCCAACCTCTTATCGCTACCCTACCATCCATTATGCAGCTGCTGTGCTTGCTATCAGGTGCATAGGGAGCAGCCATGGGCTGTGGCCTCTGTCACACAGCAGAGGTCCTCAACCCCAATGACAGGCTAGAGGAAGTTGCAAGGACATTGAGATTCTGGGTTTCTAATTGCTTGTATGAAGCCAGGATAACTAACCGTGTCTCACACTGAGGCAACAAGTTGCCCCTAACTCTTTTCTTTTTGCCTTGAAGTCAGCTTTGGACTCCTGGCTTTGCAGTCCTCTGCCTATGGAGGGACACTGGCAACTGTCTAACCCATGGGTCTCAGTCTGATTCTTTCTATGTGTGACTGGGAGACTAAAGCAAAACACCCTAGGCCCAGATCCCCTGCAAAAGTCTTAGTTCACTGGTTGAGGGTAAGGCAAAGGCAGGAACATGTTAGAGCTGCCCAAGGGGTTCCAGGACACAGCTAGAGTGAGGAAGCACTGTTGAGCACAATTTTCTCTATCTGACATAAGGAACCAAAGATCCATCCTGGGAAGACTCCAGGCCCAGACCTACAAGGTTCAAGTTCTAGTCCAGTCTTTGATGTTTGTTCATTCATTGGCCATCTCTCTGTGAATGCTGGGCCTTTTCCTTGGGTGTCAGTTCTTAATAATGAGAGGGAAGCCAAGGCATAAGTAACCCTGTCCTGGCAGAGCATACAGTCCCGTGGTGAAGACAGGCTGGAACTAAGGAGCACTGGTACCAGGGAACCTCTGAGAAGGATATTTGGCCTGGCTAGGAAGTGAGAGTAGAGCTGAATGGTGGCAAAGTGGGTGAGGTGGGAGAACATTCCAGCCACCAGGACAGTATATGTAATGGCCAGAGATGACAGGAGGGTCAGGGAGGAAGCACAGGATGCATAGAGGCTTGCCAAAGGCTGTTTATGCCGTGACTTGCAGCCCATGTGGTCTTCTGAGTAGTCAGGAAGCAATTGGGGGTCACTGGAAGGCCCGGGTGGTTTGGTAGGTGTTTTCCCACAAACCACTCAACTGTTACACAGAGAGTACCAGGAAGTTATAACCTTTTCCCTTGGTCACATGAGATACAGACAATGGTACAGTCAGGTAAGTTTGCTCTCTGCGATGGTGGGACCCTGCCCCAGACAGACACAGAAAGTCTGAAGCAGCCATGACTAGAAAGGGGAGGGCTTGGGCTGTGTGATCTCAAGGAAGAGAGGAGTGGATATGGAGCTTAGATGATGTAGAAAGCTGCCACTCTCTGGGGATATGGGGCTTAGATGATGTAGAAAGCTGCCACTCGCTGAGGATATGGGGCTTAGATGATGGAGAAAGCTGCCACTCTCTGGGGATATGGGGCTTAGATGATGGAGAAAGCTGCCACTCTTTGGAGATATGAGGCTTAGATGATGGAGAAAGCTGCCACTCGCTGAGGATACGGGGCTTAAATGATGGAGAAAGCTGCCACTCGCTGGAAATAACCCCTTTGACTCCTGTCTATTCTGCCTGCTTTGGTCTTAATGAAGAATCCCAAGCTGTGGCCTGGAGAGGACCTGGGGCAGGCTCAGTTCAGCTTCTAGCTGCCTTGTGGCCTCCTACATCTCCTGGTTGTGTCCATGTCTGCAGGTGACGCATGCTGAGCCCCAGAAGTCTTGCTCTAAGGTGACTGACAGCTGCCAACACATCTGCCAGTGCCGGCCCCCACCCCCTCTGCCCCCTCCACCCCCACCTCCGCCACCTCCCAGACTACTCTCTGCTCCAGGTAAGTGAAGACTCATTCATTTGGGGGGGGGGGGTATTACTCTATATGTTTTCCTGGACCCAGGAAGAGCTGATGAACGAGACGAGATGGAGGACAGCTCTGCCTTCTTTGTAATTTTCCACTGGCCGAGCGGGAGGGAAGCCAAGCCCCAACTTTCCCCTGCAGTCTGCAGAACGCTATTCCCCCAGAATGCTCCTGCAAGATGGAGAAGAATGCCTCTCCATTGGCTAATCGGATAAAAGTCAATCTCCATTTGATAAGTGACCTGGCCTGGAGTGTTCCGAGGGCCAGATCCTTAAAGGGGGCAGCTGCACAGTATGGTCTTAACTACCCCACCCACACAATTTTAATCTTCGATCCTGATGCCTGTTTGAGGAGGCAGTTAGGATAGAACCAAAGGCAAAAGTCTGGGAGCTGAGATCCATTCTTACCTTTTGACCATCTGTACCCAATCGGCTGAAGCCTCTTGGACTCTCCTCCTCCCAGGGTGACTGCATTTCTGAACAATTTAATTGCCTGACCACGCAAACAAAGGAAAATTTCTTTAGCCAGAAGTGGCCTGAGCCCTGACTTCTGCACAGTTAAGGTCCATGCTGACAAGTGGTGGTTCCTGGGGTCTCTAGAGTAGATTCTGAGCTGAAGATTTGTTGCTCCAGGTTTGCCTTGTAGCATGCTTATGATCATGTCTCCACTGAATTAAGTGTGAGTATGTTTTAAATAACCTTGATGAGGCTCAATCCCTGCCAGGCTATATCCAGCCTCTTGGAATCTTGTGGGCAATATAGCATGCAGGGCCATCTTTGCAGTTTGTGTGGATTCTTTTCCTGTAATGGGCACTTTGTGACCCTGTACTCCTAGGAGTATAGCCCCAAATAATCTCCTTACAGCCTCTCTTGCTTACTTTAACTCTATAGGACCCAAAGCCTTTGGGGCAGGGCTTAGCATCCTCTGAGGTCACTCAGATGCAAGTTTGAGTGAGAACTTAATCCCCCCAGGCCCTCTGGCATCCTTTAGCATCCTTCTATGCCTGGGTACTCGCTGGTTTGCTTATCCTAAAAGACCCCATCCGCCTGTGCTACCATCTGGCACCTGTCCCTGGAGATGTCCCCTCCATTTCCTGAGATATACCCTCTGCCCAGTGTCTGGCCCCCAGGCCTGTGTGCTGGGGTCACATTCATCCATGGTCCCTTCAACTCCTCTTGTGTCACCACACACCTGCGCTAGACCCAGGGGAGGATTGTCTGTTCTGTGATCACTCAACTCCACAGAGGGTATCGTATTAGCAACTCATAGGGTGGTCCGTGAGATCATGAAAATCGTTTGCCAGGGATACTGAAAAGTCCCGAGTAGCTAGGCCAGGTTTCACCCCTAAGCTTCAAATTAGCCTTCTGACTGTCTTCAACCTGGGGTGGGGGCTGTGTTTCTTGTAAGCAGTGGCCAGGGAGGTGGATGGATTATTGCCATGTGACCTACCATTCATGCAGAACCTGGTCTGTAAGATAAATGAGACTGTCCTAAGTTGATATGGAGGTTGTACGAAGAAGACATCTAAGTAGAAAGTATAGCATGGACAAAGATTGGGCAAAGGCTGGGAGGAAGGACTGTGTTAGACACATTTTGGGCATCACAGTCCTTAAGTGGGGTTGTCTTAATCCATTTTCTGTTGCTATAAGACAATACCAGAGACTGATAGTTCATAAAGGAAAAGGTTTTATGATGACTGGAATACATAAGACTCGGGGGTGGTGGCAGCAACTGGTAAAGGCCTCCCGTTGTTTCATAACACAGTGGACCAAGGGATGGGCAGGCATTTACAGACATAAAAGAAACAAAACTGGCCAGACTAGACTGATCTGTGACATTTCCGTTCCCGAGAGAACCCATCTAGTGTCACAAGAAAGACATTAATCCCTCTTTAAGGTGCCACCTCCACATGCCACTGTGTTGGCAGCCAACCAAGTTTTAACATGAGTTGTACTGAGGAAAATGACATCCAAATCATAGCAGGGTTGAAAAGGGGCAACCATGGGACAAATCTTGTGGGCCTGTGGACTTCCAAGGCCTGGGTGAGCAAGCCACATTCCATCCTGTGGATCATGGCTCACCAACTTACCCATATCCAAGCATTGTCTCTTATTTGTCTTTGGTTTTCTGTGTATACTCATCCTTGTTTCCATAGAACTCGTTGTAGAAGTTGTATAAATGAGAAGCCAGAACCCTTGCTTAAGGGCCTTAGAAACAAACAAGATGAAAACAATCCAGTGCTTTAAGGTATTAATCAGAAAACTTTAAGATAATCAAAAGGAGCATGCTATATTGTTGTTGCTATTGCTGTTACAGATTTTGTGTTAGCTTCCTGCCACTATAACAAAATACCTCAGACAATCACCTTACTAATGAGAAAAGTTCATTTTGTCTCAGTGTATGGTTGCTTGACCCTGGGCTTCAGATATGTGTGTCAGCACACAGTCTATCATGGTGGGAGTGGATAACAGAGGAGGCCTGTTCATATTCTGGCAGCCAAGAAGCAAAGAAGTAAGCAAAGGCCTTGGGTTGCAATATCCCCTTCAAGGTCACAGCCCTAATGACTTAACTTATTCTTACTAGGCTCCACCACCTAATGATCCCATCTCTTCTCAGTAGTACCAAAGACTGGGTACCAAACCTTCAACATATGGCCCTTGGAGAGCATTCAGTATCCACTCTAAGCTCTTCTGTGTGTTTGAGCACTGTGTGCTGTCTAAAGTCTATGGTACTGCAGGGACACAGGACCCCTTTTGGGACACTTCCCGGACAGTGGTGAGCCCATGGAACCATTAGGCAGGTGAATAGCATACAATCTCACACTCCACTTCAGAGATATCAACTTCTTTTGACAACTTACAGTCCATGTTAACATTGATCTTATAGACAAGATATGTGTGTTTGTGTGTTTGGTAATGGGGGGGGGGGTGCATCTTGAGATTATTTGATGTCCAGAGCTCTCTGGCACATGAAGCCAGACTGGGTGCTGCAGAGAAGGGGGTTGAAGGCAAAGGGGGTACCATGTGGTTGAGGGGACAAAGCTGAGCTGTGGGCAGGGAGGTGATTCTGGATGTGTAAAGAATAATACGGCTGAAACAATAGCTTGTTATAAGCAGCGGAAATGACTCTTCTGTCTGTAATGGAGTTTAATCATAATTGTCCTCCATTACACCCTCTTGTTCCACCCAGCTCCACTGATCTACTACCCAGCTAGTCACTCTCTGTCTTTCACATCTTTTATTTTTATTCATTGGTGGTCCAATGAGCTTCATTATAGTTACTTCTAGAAATATGGGTGAGAGGTTATTTCCAGGACCATGGGTAACTTGCCAGTGGTTACACCACTGAAGAAAATGTCCATTTCTTCCCCAACAAACCTAATTTCCTATAGATAATCAAGGAAGAGTGGGACTTTGTGAGCCACTCCCCACTCCTTGACAGAATATTGATGAACCCAGTCTTATGCAGATAATTATAGGTGCTGTGAGTTCAAGAGTGGCAGAGCCACACTATGCCCCAAGACAGCATTCCACAACTCTCCATTCCTTCCCCTGGCTCTTACATTCTTCCCAGCCAATATGATTCACTGAGGACCAAGCATTCAACACTTATTCTCAACCCAACAACAGCGGCCCATATCAAAACAAAAACAAACAAGCAAACTTCTCCCATGGGTACATACATAAATATTTAGAAGGCACTGTGCCTGTACACATTATCCATTTAGCAAAATAATAGTGGTAGCTCCCTCATGATGGTCTGCGTTATGGGCTTTGGACCATGCTCATAGTACCAAACACGATTTGGTCTTCTGGTGGAGCAGGGCTCAGCGCTAAGCAGACTCTGGTTGGTCACTCCCATAACTGTCATGCCACTATCACATCAGTGGGAACATCTTGCCTGGCAGGTCACTTGTATGACATGCAGGGTCCTCAGCAGAGGAAGAGTTTGATGAAAAATCTTCCAAAGCAAAGTAATAGGTTTTATTATGGCATTTTCATACATATGTGTCATTGCACATTGTCCTTATTATCTCCCTCCCCACTGCCTTCCCTCTTCCTTTTCTTTCTAGACACGCTTCTGCAATATAAACGTTAGAGAGAAAGATGATAGCCTTTAAACCCATGAATCAGAGTGTTGCAGTATCAGATCTTCTGCATCCATGGATTCAAATGATGATGGTCTGGGAATTCTCTTTCTCTTTGTGTCTTTCAGTCTTGGTCTCTCTCTATCCCTCTGCTGTCTCCATGGCTTCAAGCTTCAGAATCCCCTACACACACACACACACACACACACACACACACACACACACACACACAAACACACACACACACACACACACACACACCCTAAGAATTCTCAAAGGAGAGGAATACTTTTGAATCCTGGCCAGGCCACTGTGGCTGCTTCACATCCTATGGAAATCATTTTTAAAAGAAGCAGCTTAAGAATACCAGCTAGACTGAGAGGCTAAAGAGATACTACCGAGGAAGGGACATCCATTTTCCAAAGGGGACTCCCTGGTCATTCAAGTCAGGAAAACTTTCTTTAGCCAGAAAGGGCCTCAGCCCTGACTACTACACAGGAAGCCCCTGCTTTACAGCTGCTGGTTGGCAAGGTCTCTATAGGAGATTCTGCATTGGCGGTGGATTGCTCTAGTTTCAGCTTGTGAAATGTCTGTGATTGTGTCTCCATCTTTCACCAGACTGTAAGGGAGGGAGTCAAGATGTGAGGAGGAAGTTAGGCAGGCATGGGGCTGAAGGAGGATGACAGGACAGGGAACAGCTGTCACGGAGGCCCAAGGGCTGGGGAACAAGTCCCCGGAGTAGACAGGGCAGGGAGAGGGCTGCCCCTTGGCACAGACCCCATGGAAGTAATGATCAGAAGCCTTTTCAGGAATCTTGGGTGGTCTCCACATGACTGAGCAGACTTCCCTCAACATTCAAACAGCACTCAGTCACTTCCTTGTTGCTTGGGATGACTGGTTTATCCCAATTTCCCCAGGACTCTCCTGGCTTTAGCTCTCAAAGTCTCTTGCTGGGGAAACTGCTCAGCCTTGGGTTCTGGGCAAAGGCAAGGTGATTGAAAAAATTATTTTTTGTTATATTCATTTGGGGAGTTTTTGTTTGCATATGGTGCTGGAGACAGGTGCCTTGTATTCTGTAGGGCCCAGCTCTGTGCCACTGTCCCAACATCCTTCACCTTTCCTGCCACTAGGAAGGAGTATAGAAATAGCTCTTATGATACAGAAGGCTCACATATGAGAGAGTGAGTAGATGAGTGAGTAGATGAATGAGTGGATAAGTTAATTCATTGAGACAGTATGTAGTCTAGGCTAGCCTCAAATTTGAGATCCTCCACCTCAACCTTCTATGTGCTGGGATTACAAACGCCCACCGACATGCTTGGCATGTCATGAAAGGTTCTTGACCAGCATGTTTATTTGCTCTCAACTTGTTATTCATGCTCTGCCCATAACCCTCACATTCAGGGCAAGTGCACCTGCCTGGGTCCATCACTCTTTATGCACATGTGAGAGCTGGGTGAGGGGCAAGGCATGGTCCTCAGAAGCCTCTGGGAAGCTATCTTAAGAAGATGCTGGACCTCATCCCCAGGATCCCTCACTCAATAGGTCATCATGGGGCTGAATAACGTGAAGTCATCACTCACTCTCAAATGAGGCTGATCCTTAGACACAGGGGCACTTTTAGAAGCAGAGTATGAGAGAATGACAAAGGGCTTTGAAGGCCTACCAGGCCCTGTCCCTCAGCAATGTGATCCCAGGCCAGAGACACCAGTTCTCTCAGAGCCTCAGTTTTCTCACCTGGGAAGGGACCACTGTGGAGACTGGAGATTCTGCGAGCCACCCTGGGTGAACCCTGTGCCACCCCAAAGGTGGTGTCACAGAGCTGTGACTCAGAGCCTGGATGGCTTTCCTGCCCTCTAACTTTTTTCATTAGGCACTTGAACTGCTGTGAACCAGGACCAGCAGCTGTCCCTGCTGGGTGGCCACATGGTCTCTATGTAAAGTGAGCTTGCAGAGAACATACAACCCAGTACCACTCAGCAAGTGGCAGCTAATAAGAAATGTGAAGGCTAGGCTGGTGGGATGGTAAAGGCACTTGTTGCCAAGCCTGATGTTTGATTCCAGGTATCCAAGAGGCAGAAAGAGAAAATGGCTCCTGTAAGTTGTCTGATTTACACACACACACACACACACACACACACACACACACACACACACACA
>CAJQZJ010001511.1:9020929-9032686 GCA_907164525.1 Lophiomys imhausi | reverse complement strand
TGTGTGTGTGTGTGTGTGTGTGTGTGTGTGTGTGTGTGTGTGTGTGTATCTTTTGCTTTTGCAATACTGGAGATGGAACCCTTGGTTTTCGTAGACAGGTTCAGACTGGCCTTGAACTCTATCTGTAACCCAGGCTAGCCTTGAACCATGCTTTTCCTGCCTCAGCCTCCCTAGTGCTGGCATTATAGTCATGTGGCACCGTGGTTATGTTTGGCAGCCGTGCCGTTCTTTAGTCATACCAACACATGTTCTTGGGTCTTTCATTTTCCTTTGTAGCATCATCCCAGCCTTTAAATATGTAGTTGATTGGCTAGCGCTTAGATCCTGGCCTAGATATGCACAATCGCTGAGTTTCTTGCTGGGTCCTCAGTGACAACTCCAGCCCTTTAGCCCATGTGAGACACAGCATAGTCCTCAGTAGTTTATTTCCCAGATATATTTGGTGACCTTCTGTGCATCAGGCATAGGCTGGGTTCTGAGAATACAGTGACCAGGACAGGTCCCTGAAGTCATGGTGCTTATGGTTTGCTGTGTTTATGCATGGGATGGGAGAGGAGCTATGATAAATATAAGAGACATGGTGCAGGAGAATGGAAGGTGGTGTGTGCGTGCTCTGAAGGGGTGCTGGGATGGCCTCTGACTCTAGTGGACCTGAGATCACATGTAAAGTGAGAGCCCACCAAAGGAGAATAGGAAACTGTGAAGATGGGAGGGAAAACATGCTTATCAGAGGGAAGAGTCTGTGCAAGGTCCTCATGTGGGGCCATGCCTGGGCTGTGAGAAAAGCCATTGTGGTTGCTGGCTGCAGAGTATGGAAAACAGGAGGGGCCTTAGAGTCTCGGAGAGGCAGTAGCAGGCTACACAGAGCATCAGAGGCCAGGAAAGGAGCTGGGATTTTATGCAAATTTTATCTAAAGCAAGGAGACTCAAGGGCAGAGGTTCTCAACCTCTGGGTCGTGACCCCTGGGGGGGATTGAGTGACCCTCTCAAGGGTTTGCCTAAGACCATCTGAAAACACAGATATTTACATTACAGCTCATGACAGTAGCAACATTACAGTTATGAAGTAACAACAGAAATATTTTTATGGTTGGGGGTCACCACTACCTGAGGAGCTGTATTAAAGGGTCATAGCATTAGGAAAATTGATAACCACTGCTCTAGAGGGAAAGCCTCACATCTGCTTTTCAGAGACTGGTCCTGTGGAAGGGAGTCAGGGAGGAGGGAAGAGTAGACTTAGGGCTCAGTGACAAGGCTGGCACTCTGTCTAGTCAGAGATGATGGTGATGGTGGCTGGATGAGGCTAGGGGCAGTTGACAGGTTCTGAGTTAACTTAGACTGATTTGAGACTATTCTAGAAGATCCAGGGCTGCTGTGCCTGAGGAGGAGAGAGGGATGCAGGGATGCTGCAGGCTCTGAGGAGTCACCAAGTGGAGGATGCCTCTCGCTGCACCCTCTCCCTGTTTGTCATTTCACAGTAGGATGGTGATGGAGACCAGGAGGGGCCAAGAAGGAGCAATGACCCGTTTTTCCTCCCCCATGTTTTAGCTCCTTCCATCTTAAGCACTGAGTTCCTTAGCATTAATCCGGGTCTAGCCCCCACGGAACCTCTAAAAGGCAGAGGCTCTCATCACACGCAAGCTAGAGTCCTCCTGCATCATGATGAGTGTGAGGTGGAGCACGGTCTGCCTGCCCTTGGGGGCTACAGAGCTGATGAGCACAGCACATCCAGCCAAGGGCAAGGCCAGCGGCATCCATGGACCTCCTTGGGGAGCCTGACATCCCTCGAGGAAGGCAAAGTGATGGGGAGTGGTTCTACCTGCTGTGCCCATCAGCTTTGTATTGATGAGGAGCTGGTCTTCACGGGGTTGCAAAGTGAGAGTTCTGGGACTTTCCTTTTTTGGTGGAGGCACTGTTTTCATCTTGTCACTGATTCACATTCCTGGTCTTTGAGGCAGGAGCTGGAGGCCAGCTAGGCTCTGGCTCTCTCTAGCTGTATCCTGGTGGCCCTACCTCTCTGAGTTCCCTGCTTTCTCCATCTAAAGGTGGTTGTGGGAGATTTAAAAAAAAAAAAAAACCCCATGAATGAGGGCCTGACACTGTCACCAGTGAGTGGCCCACTCTCCATAAGTAGGGTTTGGTTTTTTTTTATTTTTTATTTTTTTGGTTTTTCGAGACAGGGTTTCTCTATGTAACAGCCCTGGCTGTCCTGGACTTGCTTTGTAGATCAGGTTGGCCTTGAACTCACAGAGATCCGCCTGCCTCTGCCTCCCGAGTGCTGGGAAAGTAGGATTTTTTAAGCATGAATCTTAGTTTAGCAAATTTCTTATGTGGGTCAGGCTCTATTCTTCCATCTGTAAAGTTAGTCTCACATTCTGCTCTACACTCAGTCAGGGCATCTTGAGCATAGTGCCGTACCCAGACAAGGATCTGAGATCTTTAACAGCCCCCAGGGTTTCTGGTTACTAAGTGATTTTTAAAATTGATTTTTCTCTTTCCTATTCAATAAAGGAATTATTTCAATCTTCTACTCATTAATTTGCATCTAACAAATAAGAAAATATTAAAAGTTCTGTGTATATTAATTTACTCATACGATCATTAGTCTCAACTTGTCTGGATTTAGAATCACCCAGGAGACACAGCTCTGGGCATGTCTGTGAGCATATTTCCAGAGGTTTAACTGATGAGTGTGGGTGGCACTATCCCATGGGCTGGGGCCCTGGACTGAATAACAAATGGAAAATGAGCTGAGCACCAGCGTTCATCTCTCTCTGCTTCCTGACTGTGGTCATAATGTGACCAGCCACATCCTACTCCTACTGCAGCCCCTTCCCTTCAGTGATGGAATACCCTCAAACCAGACCTTCCATAAACTGTTTCTTTTTACATGTGTGTGATCTCAGGAAAAGTCACGAATCTTTGATCCTCGATTTGATAAGCACAAACTTATCAGAGTTTGGGCTGTGGCGCGCTGCAGGGCTGTAGTTCTGCCTGCGCAGAGCCCCTGCCTCTAGGGGACTGCTGGAGCCTGGCCTCTCACTCATTCCACACCAGCTTTACAAACGTCCTAATCTCAGCTGCCTCCATGTCCCATGCGAGTCAAGGTGGAGGCACGAGGTAGGACGGGGTCTACACCCACAAGAGGGAAAGGTGGGTGTGATGGGTTAGTGCTGGCTTCCTTCTGCGTGGACATTGTTGTTCGAGGTTACCCGACATTGGCTGTGTTAGTGGGTCTGCCTCAGTTCAGTTATGCTGCGGCTTCTGCCTGGAGCTGTCTTCTGCTTCCCAGGCCGGGAGCCTCTGCTGCAGGGCATCTTTTAGCCCATTCTTTTTGGGTCTGCTTTTCTTCCACAGCAGACCTTGATGCTCCCACTGGAATCATGTGGCCCTGAATAAGTCAGCTCACTTGATTGATGTGAAATGGGAGCACAACCTACTGTGAAGATGAAGGAGCTAACAACGAGTTGGGGTCCAGGCTCTACCTGTGTTAATTCTTATGGCAGCTGTTTGTTTCTTCATGTGTATATGTGTACACATGTGTGTTTATGTGAGTGGCTGTGCATGGGTACTGGAATGCACATATATGTATATGCTTGTGGAGGTCAGAGGTCAACCTCAGGTGGTATGTGTCTCAGGAGCCACACTCTTTCTTAAGACAGGGTTTCTCTCTGGGCTGGAGCCCACTGATTATGCTATGGGGGCTAGCCAGCAAGCCTTGGGTATCTCACATCCCTGATCCTCAGTGTTAGAATGAAAAGTGTGCAGCACACACATAGTCTGACTTCTTAAAAGTGTGGATCCTGGGGATCAATTCCAGGTCCTTGTATGGCAAGCTCTTTACCAGCTGAGCTGTCCTCCAGCCCATATCAGATGTTGATCTCTGCTCAGTGGTGCATGCTTGCTGAGCCCACTCCTTTCAGGGCCCTTCTCTGTTTTTGGTGCAACTGTTGCTGCTTGGAGGGTCTTGCCAAAATTGAAGACATGAGCTGCAGCAACAAAATGATGATGATGGGTCAAGCCTCATATCCACGCTGTCCATCACTGGGCTCAAGGACTTGAGCCCGTCATCTCTAACTTTGTCTCCTCCTGAAGCTTATCTGCTGAGGTCTATGTACCAGACAGGACAAGCATAGGCCAGCATGATCCTTCTCCTTAATCGGACTGTTCCTTACATCTCCTTTGCTTCCTCATGGGTTCCAGAGCATGACGAGCTGTCTGCACTGACTTCTTCTGTTCATCTTTCAGTGGGGAAAACAGACTTGAGATTTCTGCCAGAGACCCCACTCAGTATAGATGAACTTAATCCTGTTTTCCTTGAGACCTGAGGCCCCCCTACAATTGGTTCATCAAACACCTGTTGAACCCCATGTGCCATGCTCCTACAACACAGTCTGAAGTGTCTTTGAGGCATCAAACCTGTGCCAAGACTGGAACCATTGCTGTGTTTGCCATGGCATACCCTGGGGGTGGTGGTGGTGGGGGAGATGTGGCCTTGGATCTGAAGTGGAAATTCTTGTGTATCACCCGTTCCTGACATCGTTGTTCTAGGTTATCCAATATTGGCTGTGTTGGTGGAGTGGTGAGAGACTAGCTAGTTAGCATCATATCACCAAAACATCTGTTGGTCCTTCTCTCCTAGCAAACTTGACCCCCAAAAGGACACATATTCAGAAGGGCCAGTGACCCTCTTAGAGTTACCATCAATAAGGTACCTTGGACCAAACCTGGGTCTCTCGAGTCTGGAACTTTCCCAACCACAGCAGACATTAGGTGCTGGTACCGAGGGTGTCTTGTTTTCACTCAACCAATCCCCAGGCCCATCGCCTCCCAGCTTAACACCATGAAAAGTGAGCAGGCATTGCTAACTCTTCTCTTAGAATCTAGCAACTGTGGCCATGAAAATGGGCCCAGGTCCCTCTTTAAACGTTAGCAGGAAGCATGAAGGAAAACACGTGGCCATGCAAATGACTTTTAACATCTTGTTTTATCTGCTTCATTCTGTGTTCCGCTTTGCATCCTTATCCTCATGTTAAGTTGCAAGTGAAGACAAACTAGAAACCAATCGATTAGAATACAATGCTTAGGAAGGGTGCTTGCTGGGAAGATGCTGTGAGCTGGCTCTCGGAGGTGCAGCATGGGGAGCTGGGAAGCAAGGGGTGCTGGAGTTGGAAACTTGGGTGCTGACTTGGTTTCCTAAAGTGATTGATAATTGAGAGAGGAGTGTTTGAATGGGGCGTGCTTGAAGCAAGAACACATCTGCTTGTAACCTTCAAGCCATTCCTAGGATAGATTCTGCAAGCCAGCCAGCACCTGGAGTCTGCACAGCCAGCACCAGTGATTTGGAACCAGGTGACACATCACAGCTGCAAGTCCTCCCCTTGCGTGGACCCCATTTGTACTCATAGGCAGGTGGGAGAATCAAGACAATGGTTAGGTGGCATCCGTTGTGGAGGATGAAGGGAAGGGGTCTTGTTGGTGTGTCAGCTCTTTAATATTATTGCAGAATTCACCCAGGATGTCCCACTTGCGTCCAGGACAAAGCCACCAGTTTAGCCTATTAAGTGTCTTCTCTGATCGCCAGGTTCAGGGACTGTTTGTACATCTCTGACTGCAGTGAGGGTCCTGGGCTCAACACATGGCAAATTCATGCCTAGTGCTTGCATAAATGCCTGAGTGACAGGGTGATGGAGACAGGGAGGCTGTCCAGGAGAGAGGAGCCAACAGGGGACTCAGTTCTTACCAGATCCTGCTTGCCACTTGCTAGCAGTTCTTGGGACCCTGATGGGTTTAGTTTCCTCCAGAAATGCTGAGCAAGGGGACAAACACAAGTGGCCACTTGGAGGCGATCCCAGAAACACCTGTAGGGAGGTGAGAGTGAGAAAGGAAAGGACTGTAGCCAGCCGCGGTGGACAGTGACTTGAGCTCAGGGCAGCAGGAGAGACTGACACCTGAGAGCCGTTGACTTGGTGGTACGGCAGGGGGACTTGGGTGCCACACTAACTAGCTGATGAACTGGGGTGTCACTTGCCAATGCAGAGAAGGAACATATCCCAGAAGCATCTTCCATAAGTGATTACCTTCTTCCAGGACCACCATGGCTGACCTTGTCCCCAGACCAACTTACTCGGTCTATACCTTCTGGAGTCCCACCATGAACCCACACCTCTCTCTCCTACACAGAAAAAGCACAGGGAGTCTGGGGAAATGGCTCCAAGAGTAAAACACAAAGGACCTGAGTCTTATCCCTAGAACCCACATTTAAAAAAAGCATGACATGGTGGTACATGCACATAAATGTATATGCACTGTACACACAAGAACATACATACACTCCTTCACATATCACACACATGCCACTCACAACATTTATGTAACAAACATTTCTATGGCTCTGAGCATGCCAAGGACAACACTGTGGCCCCTGGCTGAGGATGACACAGTGGAGAGTTGCTGAGGACCCCACAGGGACCATTCATAGCATTATGTTTTGTCTCAGGTGGAGTAGATGTGTCTATTACAGTGGAGGGAGGCTGAAGATGCAGGCTGCTCACTCAGAGTGTCCGTCCATCTCCAGGGTTAGCCTTAAGAAAGGTGCCTGACTGGAGCAGGTCTCCTGGAGGAGCCACCAGAGTAGCAGAGATAGGAGAACGAGTCTCAAATAAAAGCTGGCCATGGAAGAGGGCAGGGGTGCTCCAGCAGCTATGGGAAGGGAGAACAGAGAAGACAGGCTGGCTGGCAGGGGCTGAAGGCAAAGCTTAGAAATGAGGTGGTGGGTCAGGGCTCAGAACTGTAGCCCAGCCAGTCAGGCAGGGGTTGGAAAAGAAGGGCTTGAAAGTTGCCTGACCATCCACTGTAAGGAGGGGAGAATAACCCCTAGGGTATGGTGATGGGTGTGATCAGGTGCCTCATGACCAGGAGCAGTGTGACAACAGAAATCTAAGCTCCAGGCTTGTCACAGAGGCTTTACTGCCATGAGTCTAAAGCTGAGATAGACTCCTCAGCTATCGCTAAGGATGAGGCTGTGGGCGCCATTCACAATAGTAAAGGAGTCACAGAGATGACAGGAGAGGACAGAGAGGAAGGAGAGGTGGGTGGAGACTGAGCAAGGTTCACAAGGACTAGGAGTTTGGGGATGAGTCCAAGGAGTGCACCAGGCCTGTGGAGAAAAGCCAGAAGCCAGGGAGGAGTTGAGGTTGAAAGTTCTTGCTAGAGCAGCAACAAGGTGTGTGTATACCACTCTGTAATGATTCACCCTCAATCATTTGAGTTCAGAGATCCTGAACAGTGTGAATGGAGAGGAAAGAATGAATGAGAGGGAGACTTTTGGGGCCAAACAAGTGAGTGTTTCTATTCAGGGGCCAACCATGGAAATCAGTCAGTGATGGAAGCTTGCAGAAGCCAGGGGCTTCAAGGAGAAGGCAGAGCTCCTGTGGGCGTGGAAAGTGGAGAGAGATGCACCTGCCCCTAGGGAGATGTACTGGCCTTAAGTGGGAAAAACATAAGCCAAAGGGAAGAGAACCAGCAGGGGTGTGGTTTGGACCACTCAAGGCACCCATGGGTGTTCTGGTCAGCATTGTTACAGGCACATGCTAATGGAGGCTCTAAGACTCCGCAACGAGCCTGAGGGAGGACATGTGGCAGGGCAAGCCAACTTTCACTCATTCAAACATTTCATTAAACATGTCTTCAGAACTTGGCATGTGCTCTCGAACAAAATGCATACAGAACTGACATTCCGGGCAGGGGATGGAGACCAGAAGCAATCAGTGCGCTAAATCCTTTGAGCCAGACTGCAGCAGGTGTGCTACAGAAAGCCAGAGCTGTGGTGCAAGGGGAGATGGCTGGAGCAGGCCAGGTCAGTAGGAAGAGAAAATAAGTGTCTGAAGAGGAAGCTTGGAGAGGGATAGGGGAGAGTACCATGGATGGAGAGGGCAGCCCAGGCTGAAGCCTGAGCTTGGAGGCTCATCAAACGGCTGAACAGCAGCCTAAGGCCCCGTGGGCCTGAAGCAAGTTGGGAATTTAGGGCCGGAGAGAGGCAGAGAAATTTGGATCCATGGGCCCACTGTGAGGGTGTAGGGGTGGTGCCCAAGGGGAGCACTGACTTACCTGCTCCCAGTGGGATCCCTCTAGCTGCGCTGCTGTAGGGAGGATCAGAAGAAGCAGACCAGTCAGGAGTTGTTGCAGTGATCCAGGGAAGAGGGGATGGCTCTCTCCCTGGACCCAAGCAGCACCAGCAGGGTTCAGGTTCTAGACAGGAGCCTGCTGTGTGTACTTTTGAGCAAGTAAGGTGCCGATGGGTGGTATCCCGGGGAAGGACGGGAAGCAGAGAGAAGGGCTGCAATCAGAAAGAGGGGATGTCAGGGTGGTCCAAGACAGTGGAGCCAAGTCAGACCTTCTTGCTAAAACAGGCCAATTCTACCATGGCCTGAACTAAGCAGCCTGTGTGTGATCTGATGGTGACAGAGTCAAAGTAGCTTCCACATCTGCTAGGTGGGGGCATCAGGGACCCCAAGTGAGGCTGCGGATCTGTCATCACTGTTAAGTGCTAGACTTGGGTGGCACAGTCCGGGTTGGCTCCAACTGCGTCCCTGGGGCCGAGGGACCCTGGATCCCCAGAGCTTCCTTTCAGGCCTGGCCCAGGGCGAGGTCCCATGTCACCTCAGAGGGTAGCAGTTTCCGAGGACACAGACAAGATTTCAAGGATGACTATGCATTGGTTACTTTTCTTTCCAAACACCCTACAAGAAAAGAGGCTTATTTGGACTCAGAGTTTGAGGGGATACAGCCCACGGTGACAGGGATGCAGAGTCAGGACCGTAGAGCAGCTGTCGAGAGGCAGGGAGACATATGTGCCAGTACTTGGCTCTTCTTTAATGAGGTTCTGTGTCCCAGCCCTCGGGATGGTGCTGCCTCCATTTAGGGTGGGTCTGGCCTCTGCAAACCTTTCTAGACATGCCAGAGCTATGTTTCCATAGCGAATCTAAATCCAGTCAAGCTGATAGCGAGGATGAACCACCACCGTCCGTAAGCATCATAGCCAGGGCTCATTCTAAAGTAAACCAACAGAGGAGAATGAAAGGAAAATGATGACAATGCAGGAGAATGACAACAGTGAGGGGGTCATGCTCAGGATGCTCCAAGGCAAGAAGGTACTTGACTCCAGCAAAGAAGGATGGAGAGAGGAAGAGAAGGAAAACTCATAGCCCCCAATTCTTTAGGTTTTCTTGGTCAAGTTTCAAATAAAGGTAAAATCTGGACGTCCTGTGGGAGGCCATCATACATGTTCAAGGGTCCCTTTTACATATTTTCTTTTTTTTAAATGTTTATTTATTACTTCATTACATCTCCATTCCCACCCTCTCCCTCCATCCCCTCCTGGCTCCTCCCTCCCGTCTACCCCTTCTCCCACCCATCCCATCCCTCCCGTGTGGGGTGTCTCTGTGTATCAGCCTCCCCTCAGTTCGTTAGTCACATGAGGTCTAAGAGCTTCCTCTTGCACAGGAGGCATACATGGCAGTTCCACTAGGGTGGGGTTACCTGTCCCACTGCAGGTAACCAAGTCCCTGTTTCTGCTCTTTTGGGTCTATTCATTGTAGGATGATTATCCTGTACTTTATGGTTAAAATCCAGTTATAAGTGAATATATGCCATGTGTATCTTTCTGAGTCTGAGTTAGCTCACTCATGATGAGCTTTTCTAGTTCCATCCATTTGGCAGCAAATTGCATGATTTCATTGTTTCTGATAGCTATGTAATATTCCTTTGTATAAATGTACCACAGGTTTTTTTTTTTTTATCCATTCTTTGATTGAAGGATATCTGGGTTGTTTCCAGTTTCTGGCTATTACAAATAAAGCTGTTATGAACACAGTTGAGATGTCCTTGTGATTTGGCGGGAAATCATTTGGATATATGCCCAGGAGTGGTATGGCTGGGTCTTGAGGTAGAGCTATTCCAAGTTTTCTAAGATATGGCCAGACTGATTTCCATAGTGGTTGTACAAGTTTGCACTCCTACCAGCAAACACCTATTTTCTTACCCAGTAAACATCCACTGAACACCTGTCATGGGCTGTGGTATGAGGTGGGGGTGTAGGAGGCTGAAGTGGAGGGTCAAAATGGAGACTGAGGAGGTGCTTTGTTTCAAATGAGGAGCAGGGAACATTTTAAGCAGGCCAGTCTTTGAAGTAACTATCTTGTGAAGTTCAGGGAGAACATGGCAGGCAGAAGGGGACCTAAACAAAACCCTGGAAGGGAACAGCCACAGATTGTGGGAAAATCACCCATCATGCCTCTGGGCACTGTAAGCCAAGGGAAAGTGTGGTCACAGGAGAAGATGACCACAGGAGGGCTGGTGCCAACCCACTCGGGATCCACAAAGCATAGTTCATGCCTCATAAACCAGGTGTTCATAAAAGTACTGGGGAGCTGTTACTGAGTTTCAGGGCCATGAGCCTGACCTGAAGGGGTGCACTTCATTAGTTGACATTGACAGTGAGTGGAAAGGGAATAAGAGCAGGAAGAACATGAGGCTGCTTAAGAAGCTTCCACTTCGTCCAGGTGGCAGACTAGAGCTGGAATTGGATGACTCAGAGCAATGTGACAGTTCCAAGATGAATTTTGGAGACAATCATGAGGCTAAGTATTCCATGGAGACTATCCATCTCTCCAGGATAGAAGGAGGCCAAGCCCCTGCCCACTTGTGTGTCTGTGTTGGGGGCCTCACTGTGGCAACCATCTCTTTCTAAGATTGTGCTGAGATGTTGGCCTGGGGTGCAGCCCTGTTTTCAGAGATTTGGTTTATACTGCTCTCGTTCTTCTCTCTAAATATGGCCATCTGCATCTGGGGATGTCATCTGCCAATCCTCAGGGCCTTTCTGGAGTTTACCAGAACCAGTTGTGAGCTGTCAGTGACATCTGTGTCCTCCTCTGTCCCTTCCAGGAGGAGCCCAGTGAAGGCTCACATGTCTTGGGCTAGGCCATTTGGAAAGCTCTTAGCATGTGATACCCAAGCTGTAGTCTACCAGGGGCAGAGAAAGGACAGAGTCCTTTCTGGATGATTCTCTGCCAGAACACCTCCCACTCCCCATGTTGGGAAACTAGCCCTGTGTGCCACAGAAATACTGAGCTGACCAGTTAGAGATGCCGTACTGGACTTCTGGGCAGGGGAATAGAATACTTGCTATTCCTGGCAGGCTTTCTCCTTCCTGGCTCTTGTTCTTACTTCCTTCCTCATCCTCTTCTTATCCAAGTTCACTTGAAACCCCCAGCCTCAGGAGCAGTGCCTGCTTCCTTCACTCCCTTCGCTCTCACTTGAGCTGACTTTCCTACAGTGGTTCTCCATCAGGATGATAAGCACTCCTTGGGTGTATGTGGAACTGAAGGAATGGCTATTTCCTGGTATTTGGGCTGGAGGATGAATGTCCCTGACCTACAGTAGGTAGGAGTCAGAGATATAGTAAGTGCTGTTCATCACAAAGTTTGGGTCTCCTGATCACCAAGCCTCCCTTCCAGGCAGCCATATTTCACATCCTTAACTGGTGCTCCATGAAGAGTCAAACCTTGCCTTTTAGGGGGAACTCTCAGTTACTTACTTTGCTGTGTGCTGGGGAAGGTCTTGACTATGTCTTTTGATGATTCTGTTTCACACTCTTGTATGATTGTGTATGTAGTCTAGGGCTAATCTGCATTAATTTATGAACCATTTACACACACACACACACACACACACACACACACACACACACACACACAC
>CAJQZJ010001511.1:9002065-9020919 GCA_907164525.1 Lophiomys imhausi | reverse complement strand
CACACACACACACACACACACACACACACACACACACACACACACACCACACCTACTGCTTGTCAAAACAGAGGGATACAAATATGCAAGAGCTGGCCCTGAGAGCCAGAGGTTAGCATGAGGGGCTGTTGCCCCATTGACCTGAAGGAAGGTAGGTAGTGGCTCCACCTTCCCACGAATCCACCCCACAGGGCCTGTCATTAGCTGAGCTAGAGGACAGGAAGTTGTTTAGCAGGCTTCCTGTTGTGCTCTGTGCCTCTGGGCACTGTCTTACACTGTCTTACACTAGATCATATAGTCCTATGTGGTCCACAGTGCTTTTATGGGTAACTTTGCTTTTCATTAGTCATCCTGTTTGGTTCATTTCTAGAGGTAGAGCTAAGATGAGATGGTTCAGGTATATGTGAGGACAAAGGGAATGCTCCCATAGGAAAGCAGAAGGAAGAGAAATGGACCAGAACAGGGTGGAACCTATGGAATCAGGACATAGTTTCATCAGGGCACTGCTAGGGAGCCCACAGGAAGTCTGTCCAGTGGAGGTGGGAAACATGCAGGAAGTCTGTCATTGGCTGTTTCAGAGCAGGGAACTGGGGCCCTATAGCAGGTACCCCACATTCTTCTGAGAGCAAAGACCTTCTACCAAGCACCCTGTCTTCTTCCAGTTCTTAGCTCAGACACAGCAAGATCCAATGGCACAAAGACCTGCCAAATTCTTCTTACTATATTTTGAGATTAAAAAGAAATGTTTCCTCCTCATATTCTCCCCTTTCATTTCCTTTTTCTCCATGCTTCTGCACCCACCCACCTAGACGGACCCCATTGCTCTTATATTCCCATCTTCCCTCAGAGTACCAGAGAGAGTAGGAGGCATGATAATTCCCCAGAGGGCCTTAAACACAGTAAATCACAGTCTTATCCCTGCCTTCCTCCCCAAGCCAGGACCTGGATTTCTTCACAGTCAAAAATACACAAAGGATTTTCTTCTCATCTCTGAGAACATTCTGGGCCTTATAGCAGCAAAGCAGTTTATCTTCCTACTCAACTCTAAGATGCTTTCTGCATCCCATAAACCCTGTAGGATTAACCAGCTCTGATGTTTCCACCCAACTGCTCATCGTTCTGTGAAAGAATAGCAGGAGTGAGGGTGTGAGACATGGCCATGCTGACAGGAATTAACAGCACTGTTTCTGAGGTACAGTCATTAGGTAATAGAGCTAACTTCCTCCCCTTCACTTCTAACACACATCCCATAACTTCCCATAACTTTGTGCTATCTATGGGAGTTCTGCTGTTGCTCAGGATGTTTCTAGATTCTTCTCTACAAGGGAAATGAATTAAATAGAAACAATATTTAGCCAAGGCATGATAGAAAAGATTAGGGTTCAGGCCATCTTTGACAAGAAGCCTCTGGAGGATGTGGAGCAGAGGTGAAACACATCTACCTTAGGCTGCTGTGTGAGGAAGAGACCCGGAGGGAAGGCATGGGGAAAGAGGCCTGGTGGGAGGCTGTTGTGATAAACCTTAGGAAGAAGTTCACGGCTTACTGTTGGGTTACATGGAGTGAGGTGTTAGGGAAGACCACCCTTTTTGGATTGAGCAGCTGGTAAGTTCATCGTCTAGTGTGAACTCTGAGTATCCCACGAACCATTTGATTAGAGATGCCAAATCACAGTTGAACAGAGGCCAGGATCTGGACATTTGTTGGGTCTGGGGCTATAAGTGTGGAGTTGGCCTCCGGCCAGAATTAAAACAATGGGACTGGATTGATGTTTGAAGGAAAATGGATTGGGACAACTCAGCATCAAAGCCAAGGCCAGTAAACAACAGCCCAGGACCCAAGGATAAAAGGCACCCACTCCTTTCCACCTTCCAGGATGACAGTGTCCCTCCTTTATTCCCCCAAGGGATGGATTAAGATTTATCAGTCCCCACATCTGTGACAGAGTCCTTGCCCTTAAGAAGTACTGTTTGGCAGCCATATTAGAAACAACACGAAATGCTTAACTAGCCACATCCAATGTTTCAAAACAGAAAAGAAAGTCTTGACCAATCAGCAATACTTTACATTTAAAATCCCGCTCCTCCATTCTCTGGACAAAGACTGCCGCACAAGACACTGTTCCATAGGAAGTCTGAGCTGAGGCCCAGAGCAGAGCTGGTCAAAGACACAAGGAGTTTAAGGCAGTGCAGGGTCTGAACGGGGTAAGGGTAGAGAGGAAATGGAGGCTTTCTAGGCCAGAACAGGTTGGGCTGGGGAGGTCAGGAAGCCCTAGAAGGGTGGGAGGTTCTGCTCTCTGGTCACCTCACCAGGAACCAGAAGGCTTTGGATTTTAGAAAAGGCAGTATCATGTGTATACCATAGGCAAAATGGCAGCAGCAAGCTGTTGAGCACCTAGCAATATTCCTGTCACATGATCTGTAGATTTCCATGGGGCAGAAGGGAAGTCGAGAATACAGATACCTCAATTCCTGCTTGACTATGTCAAACTGCCTTTAGGGGTTGGATATCACAGGTAATAGGATGAGGTGACCTACATCCATAAGCAGCCTCAGAAGAAGGACTAGATGAATTGTGCTGTATCCTTTGGCACTCCATTCAGCTCTTACAAAAAGACAACACAAAGTAACTCCACTTGCATTGATTCAGAAGTATTTCTGCAGAATGGATATTGTAACACACCAGGGCCAGCATTCCTGGTTTAGGTGTTGAGTGCTCTCATTTGGAATGTCTTTAAACATATGAATCTAGAAGGAATCATAGGAAAGGGGTGACATTCTGAACTAAAAAGTTCTAGAAAGATCCAGAAGCTAGCCAGTATAGGGAGTGGGGAGTTAGGTTACTTACAGTGGAGGTTGCCTCACTGATGGGAAGCTGGATGGTTTTCTTTTCTGTAAATTAAAAAAAAATTAAAAAATTCTTTGACAATTTCATATGCACATATAATATATTTTAAACACCCTTACCCCCTTTTTATCCTCCTTTCACTCCCTCTGATCCCCTGCTTCTTCCTAACACCCCCTTCTGCTTTCATGTTTATTTTGATGGCTTATTGAGTTCCTTGAAGGAGCCTGGATGAGGGGTGCAGTTATTTACAGGACCGTGGGCAATGCAGAAACTTAATTTCTGCAGCTGTTGGACATGGCTGGCTCTGAAGCATCACCCTGTCTGAGAGAGACAGTCTTCACCTCTGAGCCCCCATTAATGTCCCTGTCAAAAGAAAATGATGGAGCAGTTGATTATGGTGACCCCGTGAGGCCAGCTGTCAGGAAAAATAAAGAGCAGATGGCAGGACTGGGTTGGTCAGGGGCTCAATGTCATTTGGATTTTAGACTGAGGTGCTTGGAGGAGTTCGTGATGACACTGAATTGAAGAGGAAGAATTCCTTGTGCAGATGCTGTGGAAAAGTACCCTCCCACAGGGCTGGCGGTATAGTTTAGTGGGGGGTCTGTGGAGCATGCACAAGGCCATGAGTTCAGTTCTCACTACCAGAAAGGAAAAGAAAGGTTTTTAGTAGAGTGTAACGGCCTATACCTGTAACCCAAGCACGTGGGAGGCAAGGGCAGGAGGTTCAGCAGTTCAAGGCCATCCTTGGCTACATAATGAGTTGGAGGCTATGTTGGGCAATATGAGAGTCTGTAAAAAGTCACTTTTCTGTTTCTCTCTTGCTGAGCATTTTATTTCTCTTTGCTGTCACACCTGAAGTCCAAAGTACGAATAAAGCAAACTTTGCCCTCTCAGAGTCCTGCTGGTGTTGGTGTCCACAGAGCCCAGAAGAGAGCTTTAGATCCCCTGGAGCTAGAGTTACAGGTGATGGTGGGTCACCTGACTGGGTGCTAGGAACTGAACTCATGTTTTCTACAAGATCAGCTGGTGCTAACTACTAAGCCATCTCTCCAACCCCCCAATCTGCTCTTGGAAAGACTGGAGAAGGTCAGGGACACTCTTTATAGACGTCAGAAGCATGAGACCAGGATCTCTCGGGCAGGGTTCAAATCTGTTCTTCAAGCTGGGGCAAGGTGCCTTCACTAATGCCCAGTACGCGTGTCTTGTCTGGTTTTCAGTAGCGTGTGTCAGGGAGCAGAGACTTTGGGGTCAGGTTGCCTAGAGTCCTAGCTCTGCTGTTGACTTTCCTCTTTAGCTTGCTCTCACCCGTACAAAGAGGAACAATGATAAGACCCAGGTGATGTTTCTGCAGTGGCGAGTGACACACAGCAGCCAAGGGAACAACAGCTACTACTATTGTGTGCGCGCGCGTGTGTGTGTGTGTGTGTGTGTGTGTGTGTGTGTGTGTGTGACAGAAGTCAACTTCAAGTGTTGTTCTTCAGGTACTGTTCACCTTGTTTTTTGAGAGAGGGTCTCTCACTGACCTAGAACTTGTCTAGTAGACTAAGCTATCTGGCTAGCAGGTCCTAGGGATCCTCCTATCTCTGCCCCCTCAGTGCCTCCCACCATGCCTGGCTTTTTCCGCATGGGTGGTAGGGATGGAACCCAGGCCAGCTTACAACACAGGCAGTTCATTGCATGAGGCATCTTCCCAGCTCCCTGTCACTGTATTGTTATCCAGCAAGCTGAACCCTTCAGAGTTCTTCTATAACATTTTCTCAAACCTTAGGAATTCGCTTGCTTTTCAGCACATGACAGGAAATCAACAAATACCCGTGACAGCACGAAGACAGCCTGGTACACTCCCATGGTGTCATTCCTTGGCCTTTTACCTGAACGTAAGCAGTGTTGCCTGTGACTTTGTGTATGCTGCGATCATTGCTTCTTTATATGATGGGAAAGAATCTGGTACACGTTTAGAATTGAATTATCCCGGAGGTTGCTTAGTGCAATCTAATTTAGAATTGTCCTATCTGGAAGAGGTCTGAGTACCTCTCCTCCACTGTGGCTTGTAGTTATCAAGGGACCCTGACTGGAAGGAGGTAGTGGTACCTCTCTGGTTAGGTGAGGCCTGGTCTAGACAGCCTTTACAAAGACTCTGTTGTTGGGAAGATGGCAAAGTCTTGCGTGGGTCAAGGAAAAGCATGCCTTGGCTAATGCCCCCACTCCATTCTGTCAGAGAAAAATAAGGCAATGTGACTAGACCTTGTTCCCTGCTCCCAAGTTTCTGTGTGACCCTTGTCAACAACAGGAAAGGCCAGAGCCACCATTTTCTACCTCCTACCCCTAGGCCCACTGGCCCAGAGTGAATGAGTTTCTTGTTCTCAGATTTAGAATAAATTGGACCATGGGTAGCAGAGGCACACCACCCCCTGCCTTGACAGAGAGAATTATGGGTATTGTGGAAAGAATCCCTGGGCTTCTTCCTGAGCCCTGTTATGGACAGTTCCATTGTGTAGCCTCTCAATGGCTGGGGGTCATGCTGAAGGCAATAGGCTTAGAACCTCACAACATCCTGTGCTATGAGAAGGCTGTCAAGTTGGCCTCCTTGGATTGGCTAGATCTGTGCAGTGCCCTCCTGGAGCCTGAGTCTGGCTTCTCGTCTTCAGCTGGCTGCTCGATATACCACCCTCTGCACTGAATTCAGGAGTCAGGACAGAGCCCTGGAAGAAGGTTCCCAGAAAGGGATGGTTGTTCATCATAGTTGCCACTGTCATCTAGGGGGGAGAGGCCAGAGAAACCTCCAAACACTGAGAAGCCGCAAGGCAGCCTGAGATACTAGTTGTTTTGAAGTTAAGGACACTGACCTAGCCCCATGTTGCCACTCTCACTGGGCAGATAGACCTTTGAGAGCCATGGATATGAAGTGACTTGACTTCACTTCAAAAGTTCAGAGAGTTCTGATGGCAGTACCAGAAGCCAGGTGGCCAGGTGGTGTGACCTTGATCTTTAGCGGAAACTGCATGTCTGCACAGAGGAATGTCCCAGGAGGAAGCTTGTTGCTAGGGAGACCCTCCACCATGCTCCAGAATCATCATGCTTGGACAAGCCAGGGCTAAAGGAGTCATCCACGGGTGTTGCTGTAGCAGGATCCTCACAGACTTGGGTCTGGCCAGTGTCACTGGAGTGTCCTGTCTGCCAATCGTGGAAGGCTTCACTATTGTCTCAAAGGCATAATGACTCCTTTTTAGACCCAGGCATTCCACGCATCCTGCCATGTGTGTGCCCCAGATGGGGTTGGAAGGCCCATAGCTCTTATGTGGCTCATCAGAGCTGAGGTGTGGGAGGGTGGCTCTCTCTGCCTTCCCACTTGGAGGCTCTGACAGTCACTTTCCCTCATGGCTCTGTGACTTCACTTCTCTGACCCTTTGGAGCCTTCCATTTCCTTATCTGAGAAAGGGAACCAATGACCTCTGTGTTGCTCTTCTGAGGGGAGGAATCTGAGAATGAAAGAAAAATGTAAGACACACACACTTTAACAATGGATGCCACTTGTGGCATAGGGGGCCCATTTCAGTTTCCTTTTGCTCTTGGTAGGGTAAGTAGAGTAGCTATGGTGCCATTTTGAAAGGGGACTCCTGTCCTCATAACTCTGGCCCGGTGCCATCCAACCACCCAACAAACTTCCATGATCGTGCCTGTGTAACGTGGTGGTCATTCCCCCTCTATGGCTACTGAGCACTTGGCAAAGGGCAAGTGGCACTGAGGAACTGAATGCCTGGTTTTAGTGTGTGTGTGTGTGTGTGTGTGTGTGTGTGTGTGTGTGTGTGTGTATAGTGCATATGAAAGCCACAGGCTGGTTTTGGGTGACATTCCTCAGGCACCGTCCACCTAGGTTTTGGGGTTTGTTTGTTTGTTTTGGTGTGTGTGAGGGGTGGTTATTTGTTTGTTTGAGATATGGACTTTTAACTGTAGTCTAGACAGGCTGATTAGAAGCTCCAAAGATCCACCTGTCTCTTTCCCCTTCTGGCTGGGATTATGAGCTTGCTCTACCAGATTTTTTAGATTTTCTGGCCATCAGACATGGATCTTCATGCTTGTACAGTAGGTTCTTTATTGACTGAGATATCTCTCCAGCCTTCACAATATTGATAATTTAAATCAAGCTTAAGTAGACACATGTGGATGATAGCTACTGTATCAAACAGTGTGTCCCTGGGCAACCAGCATGGATACTTGGTGGGTTTTTTTTTTTCAACATTTGTTTATTTCTTCAAGTTACATCTCAATCACAGTCCCCTCCCCCCTCTCCCTCCCAGTCTCACTCTCCTACCCTCTTTCCTCTCACCCTCCTATCTCCTTTTTTTTTTTTTTTAAATTTAAGGTGTACCCTTTTTTCTCCTCAACAGCTCCCCCTTTTAGTCCAATAAAAGGTTCTTTTTCTTAAAACAATACATACAATACAAAACATTAAGAACCATTGGATACTTGTATTTTTAAGTACAGTTTTGTCTCAAAGCCATATAAATTTTAGTTTTCTTCCTTTATTAAACAAAGGCCAATGAGCAACAAGGACTTTCTAAGCATGTTGTGTGTGTGTGTGTGTGTGTGTGTGTGTGTGTGTGTGTGTGTCCTTACCCAGAACAGAAATGATCATAGCATCCCTTACCAGAGACTATTTAAAAAGACATAGACTCTGGCCAGAGAACCAGGAAAGGGCAGGGGGTTCTGGGAGTGAATTGTCCAGAACATAGAGTTCAAATGCACCTCCTTGGGATAGAATTTCATCCTCCAAGGCTGCCAGGATCTGTTAGCCCTTGGTGACCTCAGTCTGGTAGTCTTGACATGGAACTTTTCCTCAGGACCTGTCATGAGCATTTTAAAATCAGGTGTTTCCAAGGAAGACTGGAGGCCCAGGAGGAGGTAGGATGGCATGGGAAGAAGCCGAGTGAGAGCACCAAGTGTCCCCAGCTGGTGGCACCTACTAGGCACTGGTTGAGAATGAGGACTTCCCCAGGCTGTATACTTAGTCTCTGTAGCAGCCAATCCAGTGCTGTGCCCCAAAGAAGGGCTGCAGGGCTGGCCTAGTGACATCCAGAGTCCCCACATCCCTGTGCATACTGGAAGGCAGTTTCCTCCAGCCTCCCAGCTCTGTGGGTGAGAAATTGAGGGCTGTGAAATTTGTGTGCTCTCTCTGGGTTGGGGGATGACTTGGCAGGTATGGTTTATCAAGGCAAGATGCACACTTATACCCATTGTCTGTCTGTCTGTCTGTCTGCTGTGCTTGACTGCTTACCACATTGTGGCTCCTAAACCTAGAAAAGTCGGAGCCTTTTCTAGGCCCTTTCTAGAAAAGTGTCACAAACCTAGAGCTTGCACTAGGGAATTGGTGTGACATTTGGTAATTAATAAATAAATAAATACATAAATACTGAAGGACCAAGATGCTCACCTTTACAATACAAGTAAGATGTAATTTCAGCACAGGCCCAGACTCCGTTATGACTGCTAAAGAATTTTAGGTAGAAGTGGTAACCCTTAGAGGTAAACAACTTTTGCCCAAGGTCGCACAGTAGATATTTTAGTGTTTGTAGGTACATAATCCCTAGCACAACTTTTCAGCTCACTAAGTGTATGTGTCTGTGTGTTCCGTTAAAACTTTATTTATAAAACAAGCAGTGGACCGGAGTCAGCCTTCAGACCAGAGATTATCACCCACTGGTCCAAGGTGACCCTGGTTAATTCTTTCTTTTTAAATAATTAGCTATTTAGACAGAACGGTTTCTGTCAACTTGGGCATTCGCAAGGCCTCCATCATGGGTTAAGGGCCTTCATGAAGGGGAGAAAGCCATCTAATGTCTGTTGATGGTGGTGAGCGCAGAGACTCTCCTGGGTGTTTGCTGTATGTAGCAAGAGCACTTTCTCACTCTCCAGCTTCAAGCTTCTCTCAGGCAGAAATGAGTCCACTATCTTCAGTCAACTCTCGCTGGCTCCCCATGCCAGGCCATTACTATTTGTTTGTTCTATGGTGTTCGCCTCTTAGACACCTACACCAATAGGTGTCTGGGTGAGGTTGGAATCCCAGCCTGCATTTTCTTGATGATTATTTAATTAATGCCCACTCTCCTCTAGGTCACTGGTGTCACGAGAGCAGGTTTCGTCATGTTCCCAGCATCTAGCTTACTTAGTATATTACACACCACAGGACTGGGCAGCATCTAGCCCAGTATATTACACACTGCAGGAGTGGGCGAGTGAACTCACACTGTAGCAACAACGACAGGGCAAGAAGATCAGCCCAGTGATCACCCAGAGTTTTCTAGATATGGTACCTCACTGTCACTTCTGGACAGGACTGTGCTGTCCCAGAGCTGGCAAATGTGGACCTTCTGTGCTAAATTGCATCTGCAGCCCTGTTTTGGCCAGCAGGCATGGCAGATTTGAGAAGGGGACCAAGGCACACAGGAAAAGGTTGGACCAGGCTCCCAGAGTAACAAATCTTTACTTTTGGGAAGCTAACAAAGAAGGCTATTTGGGTGAGAAACAAGGGGGGTCGTGTTTCTCGGTCCCACATAAGCAAAATTAATTATGCGAGCTTTGCGATGACCTGCTGTTCCCAGTTCTTGCCGAGGCCTCCCTGTGATCTCTTCCTCACCCAGGGAAGCTGGCGCTGCCTCCACCAGAGAGACCTGAACCTGATTCATAATTTGCCTTTCCTAATTAGGCACAGGAATGAAGGAGACGATTATTAATAATGTATCCGGGTTTTTAAGTGCCCCACAGGAGCTGAGCCTCAAGAAATGGTGTTCTTGATGATAAACAGCCACACTGCCACCACGCTGGGCTCTGTGCCCAGACACAGGCCAGAAAGAAAGACATTAGAGGACAAAGTGGTCCATGGAGCATGGGCTGCTGGCCTGAGTCACAAATGGAAGAGTCCACAGTCCTTTGCCTGGAGGTGCGTGTGCGTGCATGTGCACCTGTGTGTGCATGCACGTGCACCTGTATGTGCCTGTTTGTTTGATTGACTGCTGGGGGCAGGGTCTAGTCTGTCTTTGTCACCTAGGCCCACCTAGATAGGACCTTTCTTTAGGGTTACCTCCTTGGCCCTTCCATGTAGGACTACACTCCAATGTCTTCTGAGAGAGGGGACCCTAATTCTCACAGGGATAGCAGCTTCCCTTTCCACATTGCATCAATTCCTCCTGGCTCCCTATCTCACTTTCTCTAAAACATCCCTCAGCAGTCTCTGCACCTGTAGGTTTGCTTGCTTGTGTTCTGTCTATTTAGGGGTTCACAGGTTCAAATCTGTCTAGGTCCAAACGCCGAGGGCATGTCACCGGGTTCTGGGCCAGCTCCCTCAGCTGTCAGTCCTTGTCCTTGCTCCCTGCAAGCACCCTAACCCTGCATTCATTTCATCATAGCTGTGGGACAAGGCCATCCTTGGCTTCTCTGCATCCCCACCTGTCCTACGCAGTAGAAAGTGCCCAGAGCAAGACACATGACCTTGAACTTTGGGTTCATGACCTCAGGTCTCTTGGGGTCTTTCTCACTCCTCCCTTCACCAGATCACCAGTCGCTCACTCTCCTAGACAACCACTTCCCCTTGGTACTCTCAGTACTTGCCCTGGCCCAAACCTGTTCCTTGAAATGATTGACACATCTAGAAAGAGGCACCAGGCATTAGAGATACCCACCCCATGTGAGTATAAACTTCCAGCCTACCTTTCCTACACAGCAGGGCTCCATTTGAGACCTAGGCAGGGGATCCTGAGCTAAAAGGAGGTCTCCTGTTGGCTGGCTCAGGATCCTTAATCTTCCTCTCTCCTAGAACACCCTCAATGGATTCTTTCTCTTTTTCTATCTCCCTCACCACCCCCCTCTTGCATATGCACATGCACACATACACATATTCTACCACATACCTGAAAATCCTTCTCTGCCCATCACTTCCCCATAATCTATGGCTCCATGGGTTCTGTTTGCATCTCTTCCTGCAGAGTTCCTCTTACAGAGCCCCCAAGCAGGCTTTCTCCTCCTGCCATCCCTCCCTTTTTGACACCTTCCCTCTGGCTTTAGTTCCAAACTTCATTGTACGTACAGTCAGCTGAAGCAGGCACAGCCAACATCATCTTGCTCCATGAGGTTCTTGCTTGGCTCCCTTCTCACTTCTCTCTTTGCCCACCCCTTTGCCTTTGGTCCCCTTGCTTTAAGGAATCCAGGGCTCAGACCTCAACCTTCTCCTCAATTCTGCCTGCAATGTCCTCCAGTCTCTGGGGCCGGTGCTGGCAAATGCCTGCACTGAGCCTCGTGTCTGAACTCAGATCTAGATGCTAGCTGGCCAGCTTCCTCGCTGTGTTACAGGAACTTCACCTGGACTTGGGACCTCCATGCCCTGCTCCAGTCTCCCTGCTCACGGATGACATTCATTATCCCCATGCTCAGGGGATCCTACTCCTTCTCCTATCCTTTGCACATGCTCTTTCACAGGTCATTTCCTGAATCTCACCAGCTGTGCCACTGACCTCCAGTGTGAGCCACAATCATTCATCTCCGCTGGGTCCCTTTGCAGCTCCCCACCCTATACACTCATCTGTGCACGCGCGTGCGTGTGCACACACACATATTTTTACACTCATGCATGCACACATGCTCACACACATACATACACTTATACAATCCATGCACGCATGCACACACACATACATGTACTTACACACATGCATGGGCACACACATATACATGCACTTACACACATGCATACACACATGTACACACATAGGCACACACACACTCGTGAGCACAGACCTCACCCTCCAATACCACCTAACTTATTCCTTCTCACAGCCTCCAGACCTCCCATAGTCTCATCTAGTGTCTCCATCCTTGATCTTCACACACGCCAGGCACCAGCTCACTCTGCTCAGGAAATGTCCCTAGACACCTTCAGGACAAACTCTGTGACCGAATTCCAGTCCTTGTTCAAGTGCCACCCTCAAGACTGCCCTTGGGCATACTAACACTGAGACACCTTGTCCGCACCCTATGCCCCTCTGACCTAAAGCAAAGAAAACACAGAGATATTTCAGAGGTGAGATTCTCCTCTTTCTGTATATCTTCCTCAAGAGCAAAAAGACCATTTCTAGTAGCTCCCAGGTGACTTTTCCTCTCCTGTCATTTGGCAAGACCTGCAGGACCCACAAGCCACTTAAACAAGAGGCTAAGGACTAGAAGGACCAGGCCTGAGACCATGAAAGCCTACCTCTGCTAGGCTCTGGGAAAGATGGGCTACAGGAGGAGAACTAGGGTTCTGCGAGGGAGATGGGAAGGAGGCAGGTGTCTCACTAGCTCTCTGTCTGTGGATCTTTTCTAACCCTGAGTCCTTGGAGGACATTCTGTGGCTTCTCCCAAGTTACAGTGGGTGAATCAGATAACATGGAACATACTGATCGGCTTGCCCAGCTCAGAGTCTGGACTTAACTTCAGCTCCCAATTCAAAGTCAGGATAACCATTGCACAAACTGAGCAATGGACACCCAGGGAAGAGGAGCCCCTGGATGAGAGGAATATGGAATCACCCAAGTAGATCAGAGGTCAGGAACAGAGCAACATATAGTTTCACATAGAGTCCTGGTGGCACACTGACCCCACCCTTCCTCCTTCAGAGTCTGATAAAGGTCTTACTGATATCATAGTGTGGCTGCCCTCCCGACCCAGTTATCTGCAGCAAGCAGAGGCACCTGGTGGCTGGAGATGTAGACAGGTACTTCCATCAGGACTGTAGAACACAAGGCACAAGGCAGGCTAGGTACAGCATTACCTTTCCACACATTGCCCCCCAACATGGATGGAGGCCTACAATCCTAATACAGTGTTCACTTTGCTGGATACACCCCTAGGGGTCTGGGTTCAGAGTGCATAAGCACCAAAGCCTTGAGGATTGACTATATGTGGTTTCAAGTCTAGCCCAACCCATGGTCTCTGGTAAGAAATGTGGAACAGCTCCACCCCCACACTGACCCTGAGGCCTCCATGGGTAGTGGACACCCTGGCACAGGCCTCCCCATGGATGCCTGGTGCCTATGAATGGCCAGCAGCTGTTGAGAGTCAGTTCCTTGTGTCCATAGACAATGGGGTTCTATGTGGGGCAGGCCATGAGAGGGAGTGGTGTCCCTCCCCTTCCTAAGTGGACACTGGGTCTGTGTCAAACTGTCCATCAGTGCCAGGGTTTCAGGCACTCAGGCAGGGTAATTGCTGGGAACTTTGAGAGGACTCCTGAGCAAGCATGCTCTGTGGTCTTGGGCCAGGTAAGAAAGTGGGGCTCAGATTGTGAACAGACTGTGAGGTTACAGTGCAGCCCTGGCAGATCCCCTTACTGCCCCAAGCCTCCGTCTTGTCCTTGGCCCCCAGGGGACTGTGAAACAGGTCCCGGCACCACTCAAATCTTCAACATAGCTCCTCACTTCCCTTGGAAACCACACAGAACCAGGGTGTGTCCTAGGTCACTGGCTGGGGCAGGGACAGGTTGTTCACTTGTCAATGTGCTCTGTGTCATGTGTCCTCAAACCTTTCTTAGAGGACCAGGATTGTTTCCTCAACATCCTTGTGGTGCTGGGAAGGAGAGAGCAGAGAGAACCCTCATCCTAACACCAACTCTGCCATAAAATTGTCTCTTAAAACTGTAATTGTGTTGGACTCCTGCTACCTCTACACAGTCATGTACAAAGCTCAGGTAAGCTGAAGATATGATTTGCGGCCCAGCCTGACCTTTGCCTGAGGTATCTCATAGTGTTCAGGAAGCAGGTCAGGACCCATGGAGGGAACAGAGGACTGACCTCTCCAAGGACAAGCCAGTGCTGGCCTGATTTGTCACTGCTGTGAGCCACATGCGGGCCTGGGCTGCTCTGGAAGAAGGAAGTAGGAGACCCAGGCTGGGAGGCCCTCCTCACCTGACTTACAGCTCTTTCAGGTCCCAGGGAGCCGGCCACAAACCACTGGGGCAGCTTGCACATGAGTCACTGAAGACTTTGAAACCTGGGAGAGATGTCTAATGATGTCCCCAAGGCCTGTGGTGTCCCAGAGTGCCTGGCATTCAGGCTGGGCCTAAGAGCAGGGTGCCTCTGGAGAGGGCCTCAGACAGGGTTGAGAGAGTGAGCACCAGACACAGTCATGACTCAAGATGGAAAATTACTGCACCCCCCCAGTCCTTGAATGTGCATGCGTGCGTGCGTGCGTGCGTGCGTGCGTGCGTGCGTGCGTGCGTGCGTGCGTGCGTGTGTGTGTGTGTGTGTGTGTGTGTGTCGCGCGCGCGCCTGAGCTCAGCTTTGCCTTTCTTCTGTAATAAGCTTCAACAATCTGACCTCCCCCAGACCTGGAGTTACAGGTGTGCCCCACAACACCGGCCTTTGCATGGGTTCTTGGGAGCCAGGTCCAGGTCCTCATTCCTGTGCAGCAAGCGCCTTACAAAACAATGAACCTCCCCGGCCCCAGTGACTTTTAAATGGAAGAACAGTCATTCCACTTCTTTCTAAACTTCCTTTAATTAATGTTTACAGACAGGATTGCTTCCAGACCCCTCACAGCTCCTGTGATTGTATCAACCATCACCTCAACATCTAGGAGGAAGGCCTCTCTGGGCAAGCCCAATGAGAAATTGTCTAGATTGATATTAGCCTCGGAGAATGTCTATGGGGGGTTGTCTTGATTGTGTTAGTTGATACTTGACTAAAGTCCACGTCGTAATGATTAATTGATTGCGTTAATTGGCATGTCAGTCAAGTCAGAGCCATCCTGATTATGAACAGGACTATTCCCTGAGCCAAGGACCCTGGACTGCAGGAAGCCGAGAGGGCGAGCTGAGCATTAATATGCATCGCTATGATCTCTGCTCTTGACCGTGCATACATGTGACCCCATGCTCTTAAGCTCCGGCTGCTGTGGCCTCCCCACCAAGATGGATTGTACATTGAACTGTGAGCAAAAATAAACCTTTGCTCCCTTAAGTTACTTCTGTCTGGACATTTTATCATAGACACAGAAACAAAACTAAGACAGCCACTTTAATTCAATACTGCCTCATCTAGGTCCCTCCCATTAGGTCTGGGCATAGCCCATGAGTATGTGCTGAATTGTCTCCAAGAGCTGCCACCAGGTCCCTGGCTCTGTGGCCTCAATTTCCCCATTGCTAACAAGGGATAAATCCTCAAGGCACCACAATGCCTTGTTGTGTGTCTTGAAGTCTATGAGCCTCACAGGTAGGGTTCTGGTCTCCTCTGTCCCCGGATGGATGTCAGCCATCCAGTGGGTGCGTCTGACATGCCACACGAGTCTACCGGCTTCTTCTCCAGATTCCCGGGGGTCCTGATCTGCTGATCCCTCTTCCCTTCCCAGCATTCGCCGCAGGTGTGACTGACGTCCTCCAGGCACCTCTGCTTTCCATTGACTCCTTCCACTCTTCTCAGAATGCCCTAGGGCAGGGACCACCTCTGTCCTGGCCACTGCCTGGATTCCTCTCTCCTATACTGTTCTAGACATTCCTTGAGGCAGAAAGCTGGAGATCACTGTCTACCATCATCATCATCTTCACTGACACCATCATTAGAATAATAGTCATTGTCATTTTAAATTAACGTAGAAAGCAGTAGGCTTCACTGTGGCATTTCCATTAATCTAGATCATATACGTTGTTCTCATTCACCCCCTTCTACCTCCCTTCACTCCGTTCATGCCCTTCCTGCCCCAAAATAGACTTCCCTTCTGTTTTCACATCATACATATTTCACCATCCTCTCTTGTTTTCCCACTCCTTCCTTATAATAGATCTCTTCCTCTCCTCTCATGATCCTCTTTCTACGTTCACAGACTACTCATGCACATGTCTGTGTGCATGTGCAACACACACACACACACACACACACACTAATTGTGCATCTAAGAGAAAACAGTGCCTGTCTTTATGAATCTGTTTTGTTTCACTTAATAATCTCTGGTTTCATCCTTTTCTTTTTTTTCAGATATAATAAATGTTTTATCTTTCTTTACAGTTGAAAAAAAAGTCTCATTATGTATGTGGACCACACTTTCTTTATCTGTTCATCTGTTGAAGGACATCTAGGGTGGTTCCACACCTTAGCTAATGAACATGGATGTGTAAGTATGTACATGGCAGGAGTTAGATTCCTTCAGGCATGTACCCAGTAATACAGCTGAGTTTTGTGGTATTGTATTCTCAAGTTTCTGAGAAGTGTCCACGCTGAGTCCCGTAGAGGCTGTACCCATTTACACTCCTACCTACAGGATCAAGTTTCCTCTTCCCACACATCCTCACTGGAATTTGCTGCCATTTGTTTTCTTGGTGATAGCCATTCAAACAAGTATGAGAAGGAATCTCAAAATCGTTTTAATTTGGATTCCTTGATGGCTCAAGATGTTGGACACCTTTTTCGGGATTTATTGGCCACTTGTGTTTCTTTTGGAAACTCCCTGTGTAGCTCATTGGCCTGTTTATTGATTGTGTGGTTTGTCTATTTGCTTCAGCTCTTTATATAGTCTTGATATTAATCCACCTGATGTATAGCTGGCAAAGATTTTTAGCAGACTGTCTCATCACTCTGATGATTGCTTCCTTTGTTGTGCAAATGATTCTTAATGGCATGCAATCTCCACAGGTAGTTCTTGGCATTATTTCCTTGAGCCTGGATCGTGTGTACACCTTGAAACATTTTCCTCTAATGACTTCAGAGCTCCAGCTCTTCAATTATTTGAGGACCACTGTCTTGCTGCCATTGCCCATTGTTTCATATGTTCGGAATGTTCTGGATGTTTCAGGAGAGTCAGCCAAATCCACTCCATTACCCATGTTTCCCGGAAGCAGAAGTCCCAAAGCTTTCAACCATGGTGCCCAGGCTGGGGTATTCCCAGCCCTTTAATGCAGCATGGGCTGACTAAAAAGAATGAGACTACTTTGACACAGCAGACTTGAGCCTGGGCCCTTCAGTACCCTCCTGGCTGCCTGTCCCATTATCTGCACAGGGTTAGGAGAGCTGACTGATAGATAGGTCAACCTCACTGAGACTCAGGGAAGAGTGACACGACCCCTGAGGTTTCAGGGCAGCTCCTGTCTTTCTGTCATGTTTAAAGGGAGGGACAGAGACAGTAAGTCACTGAGACATCCAGGCAGCTCTTTCCTGTCTGGCCACCTGCCTATCACCCTGGATTGCCATCTCGGGGTGCAGGCCACCCTTCCCTTGCATATTGGCAATCAGTGCATGTTGTATCTTTTGGAGACTGCTAGTTCCTCTTGCAAGAAGATCAGGTCTTAGTCAGCTTTATAATCATTCCTGAACAGCTGGCGCCAGGTCTGGCAGAGGACAGCTTGTGTCTGATTCATCTCTGTACCCCCAGCACCTAACAGTAGGCACTGAGCATGCTTAGTTCATAGCCAGGGGAATGCGTGCACACATGCGTGAATGAGCTATCAGGAAGCCCTGTCTATATGATCCTCTAATCCTGCCCACATGGTGGGCTTTTATCATTATTGCAGAGGTACTGAAGGAAACTAAGGCAGTGACTAGGCTAGTGGTCAGCTCTTCAGGTCTCCACTCCAACCCCCCCACAAGTTGCTCCACTGTTTATTCTCTTTCCTAAAATGACTACAACCGGAGCTTCCTCCAGCTCCTGCATTCTCTAATCAACTCAACCAAGGATAAATACGAATGCCATCTTCAAATCTATCTCTGGTTTTGTGAATAAAATCCATGATTTATGCTTCAACTAGGTCTCTTGAAATACGCCCTCTTCAGAGATGCGGTGTTTCTGCTTTGGGTTGTTTCCTTCCGCACACGCAATGTTCATTTGCACCTGCTGAGTCCCATGGGGGTCTCAGACAGAAGGGCACACAACCAGAGCTGGATGCTTTCAGTAGCAATGCTTTGAAGAAGAAAAAAAAATGATATAAAGAAACTCCCAACTCACTAGCAGAGTGTAAGGAAAAAGAGGCCCTGCCAAATTCCAGACTGAGGCTTAAAACCTGGCATGTGGATGGAGTTTCTAAGGAGGGCTTTGCTGACACCTTTGAGGCAGATGTCCCCATGAGCATTCTACCTCTGAAACACACACAGGAAGACTGCAGCTGCACCATGCTGAGTGGAATGACCCTGGGGACATGCCCCCAAACGCGGGGGTGGGGGTGGGATGGGCGTTAGTGCACTAAGGAAGAGTCCCAGAAGTGGAAAGAGCTTTCCTCCATGAAAAGGAGGGGCAAACCTTTGCAGGTGCTGGAGCAGTATAGAAACTGCAGCTGTGGGCAAGGAGCTAAAGCTACTACCCTAGGTCACCCTGGGAAAAGGATGCTCTCAGAGGGAGAGATTTGAAGTTTGATAATCATCAACAAAATCACTGAACAAGCTCATGGACGGGGAGCATGAAACCCAAGCATCCTGCTCTCAGGAGTACTGTTCAGGGTCCGTGCAGAGACTGAACATCTAAAAGCAGCTCCACACTCTGATAGTGTCCTCATCTCTGTGTTTCATGGTCTCTGGTTCTTCTCAGGATCTGTGAGGAGCTCAGGTCCATTCTGGGGACTGTGTATTTGTTAATGGGCAGCCCCGATCCCCTGGGAATCAGAGAATGTCTTCCTGGATCCAATGATGTGTTCACTCCCTTCTCTCTGTTTCTGATTGTCCGTCTTGGTTCTGCCTGGGAGGGTACCAGAATATGAAAATCTAGGAAGGACATCTAGGTGTTTGCTTATGATGTTGATCACACACACACACACACACACACACACACACACACACACACACACACAGGACCATCCTACATGTATTTACCCAGAGGAATATGAAACACCTCTGTCTAGACAAAAGACTCCCTTACTATATTTGTTGCAGCTTTTCCTAGAGACCAAAAAAAAAAAAAATGCAAACAGCCTAAGAGTCCATCAACAGATTAATGGACAAACAGTTGTAGCACACACACACACCCACAGAGAGAGAGAGAGAGAGAGAGAGAGAGAGAGAGAGAGAGAGAG
>CAJQZJ010001511.1:8974397-8996660 GCA_907164525.1 Lophiomys imhausi | reverse complement strand
CTACCATTATCCCCTCTACCATCACCATCAGCATCTCCACCACCTCCCCTACCATCACCATCATTACCTCTGCCATCACCACCTTCTCCACATTATCACCACTACCATAACTTCCAAAGTCTCCACCACCTCCTTTGACCTCTTTATCACATTAACCATGAGTGCCATCCCCTCTGCCATCACCACCAGCAGATCTCTTCCACCATCATTAATGCCTCCTCTACCATGATTACCACCATAACCACCACCATCGGCAGCCACCATTACTAACGCTTCTGCTACTCTCACCACTCATCCACCACATTTACCATGATTTTGATTGCACAGAGGCGGGGTGCAAAATCCAATTACTAATGCTGCTTCCTTGTGAACCAACTGCCCCCAAAGAGATCAATCAGAGCTTGATTATATTAGGCTGACCACCTATTTTGGTTTATTTAGAGCGGTTACAATTCAGACTTGTTGTCCCTGTCCCCCTTCCTTCTCAGGAGGCCCCGGCTTGCATATTAAATTATATGGTCACCCTAGTTAAGAGTCTACGTAGCTTCTGATTGACCCCATGGAGGTGCTAACCCGGACTCCGGCTCGGGGGTTACACCACCACAGTTGCTTGGAACTAACAATGTCCTTGTTTGCCCTCCCCAATCCTTTCTAGGAAACCACTGAGAAAAGATGAAAATGGCACCGGTGTTGCTGAGTACCCCATGAGCTCTTCCCAGAGTAACAAAGGGGTAGATGTGAACACTGCGGTGGTGTGAATCTGCAGTCCCTGGACCCACTGGCTGGAAAGACACCTTGGTGGCACTGGTGGGCATGGGATGGCAGGTGGACATGAGCTGACCCTGGGCCTGTCCAGGACTTCATGTTTTGCAGGCCTCGAGCCTCCTGAAAGAGAAAGCACCCTCTTCCCAGGCTAGCCCTGGTCACCCCCAGGGGTGCAGCACAGACACCAGGCTTTGAGCTAGGCTCCCCTGCATGTGGCCCCTGAGCAGCACCACCCAGGGCTCTCCATTCTCTCCTCCTTGTCTTGTGTTGGGCACACTGACTGTCACCCAGTTGCTACTGATAGCTTGTACTCCAACGAAAGCAGATGGTCTGTCTGTTCGCCTAGGGCAGAAAGATACCCCACCTTAGCCAGAAGAAAGGTGATCCAGGGACTGCTTCCATTCAGGAAGCTTACTCTCCTGCAGGATACCCACCTGCTTCTCTGTGGACATTCTAACAAAAGCCATCACACAGCCATGAGACAAATGTCCCCTTCCAAAGGTGCTTCCCACACATCTGTCCATCACTGTTTCTGCCATGGTCTTCCATCTCCAGAGCCCATGGCACCCTCCTCCTTTGCCCACCCACAGCCTAGCCTGTGGCCCCTGGCTGTATGTTTGCCATGTGAAGCAGTGAGTTCAGCTTACTTAGTCCCCAGAGAGTAGACTCAGTGTCTCCCAGAAACCCAGGCTGAGGGTGTCCCAAGACATTCAGAGATTCCTTTTGCCTGCCTTGATGTCTCACACCTGGCTCTTCAGGATGCATCAGTGTGAGCCAGACCCTGACTCACTGGACAGGGGTCACAACTTGTGCCAAACCCATGTGGGTACTCTGTGCCAGGCCAATGCTGGTCTAGCACTGTGTGTCCCCCTTTGCCCCCACAGTCCCCTGAAGCCTAAATTTGGTACTCAGAAAGTTCCCAGGAGAAGATGGCCTTCTTCTGTGCATCCTGGAAGCGGCTTTCTCTGTGGACCAGGGCCCTTAAAGCACCAAAGCCCTATGAGCATGGGAAGAAGGGAGAGTAGGGTAGAACCATCTAGCCTTGGATCCCCTTGCCCACAGGCTTGTTTCCCTGTCTGAACGCCACCCACACAGTGAGGCGCATCCCTCGACCCTTATGATTTTTGTGTCCCTCTGCCTGCACCCAGATCCCCTCACCAGCCACACGGACTTGCCTAGAAGGAAGTGGGCCTAGTGGAGGGCAACAACCCCACAGTGTAGGGGTGCATTAACCTCCTCCTCAGCCACCAGAGATCTCTGGTGGACGCTTGTGCTACACGGGATTTTCAAAGCCACGTAAAATTGACAGACATAAAAATCAGTCCTGTGTGGCTGGGCGCCCTGAAACTGCCACTGCCTTGTTCCTGAGTCATTAGGTGCAGGCTAAGGGGAGGTCCAGGGCATGCCCCCTGTAAGTGACATGTGCCCTCCGTTGCTTGAAGATGCGGTTTTGGGTTGGGTTTGAGTTTCACGTTCACGGCATACCTTGGCTCTGACTAGGGTTGCCAAGATTCTTCAGTGAGGCTGCCCCCACCTCATCCAGGGGGCAGTCCTCTTCAGATGTGAGTCCAAGTGTCGAAGAAGCCAGAGGAGATAGATCAGGGGCAGGCAGACAGGGGTGAGAAGCCTGGCAGGCTCCACCCCAGTGCCTTGTCTCTCACACCCCGCCCCCACCACCACCTTAATCTAAATTGAGACTAGGGTCACAGTCTCTGGTTCCTGTGCCTGCAGAAGGTACTTGGCAGATAGGAAGGCTGGCCATAGTTGTATCCATGCACACCCTGGCACCTCACAGGAGAGAGTGACACCCACACACTTGAGTTGTCAAGGCCCAGTAGTAAAGAAGGGACACCCTCAGCTGGAGGGAAGCTTTCTGCCAGGGGCCTGAAGGGCTGGGCAGAGCCTGAGATTTCCATGCACCTACGTCCTGACTCTGGAAACCTAGGAAGCACACAGTGTCTGCGCTGTTAGCCAGCAGGGTCCAAGGCTGAGTTTCCACTGTGCTTGGCTAGTGTGAATGTAAATTCTGTCTCGTAGGCTTGCGTTGCCCCTCCCCACAGTCAGGGGAAACCAAGGGAAGGGCCTAGGTTTTAAAGGGTTCCCTGAAGAACAACCTCCCAGCCCCAGGACTGGCCATTCAGAGGGCACATCTCCCATCACAGCAGAAGCCACTGCTTTTTAACCCTACACAGCTGAAGCACGTGTAAAATCAAAGTCGACCAAGAACAGGAACTTAGAACTTCATTTCAAAAGGCCCCGTGTCAACTCAGTGCAGCCTGAACACAGTGGTCCGACGAAATGCCCCTGTCCACGTGTTTCCTGAGATGTGTCCCACTGTGGTTACGTTGTGCCAGAACTCAGCAGCATTTAGGATCTCCCAGTTACCAGGTGTTTCTGCAAACCTTCTAGAGGACATTTTGGATGGAAGAATAATAGGTGTAAAAAAAAATAGTTATATATATTTAAAGAGATATCTATCTATACAAATATATATATATATAAATACTGTACTCCCATCTGTACAAATACTGTAGTGTGCGACCTGCAGTGCATGAATGTAAATACTGTGAACTCTGCCTTCTTAGCAGTTCTTGTGTATGAGTGGTGACTGTACCTGGGTGGTACGAGTGCAGATGCACTCGTCAAGACTCAGCAGCCCCTTCTTTACAAGGAAGCTGAAGCACTGAGTTTTTTTGTTTTGTTTTGTTTTTTTACTGTCAATAAAAATGTACTTATAAAAGTGACTGTCACTGTTGTCTGTGGTGGGTGCTTGGCCCTGACGGTGGATGAAAAGGAGCAGGCACGCTGCTGTGAACCCACGGAGGGGAGGGTACTTTGAAGGTACCTTGTTTCTGTTGATTCATCTTAAAGTCACAGGGATGGGTTTTTACCTGTTTTGTTTTGTTTTGTTTTTAACATTTATTTTTGTGTGCATGGATGTTTTGTCTGCATGTATGTATGTATGTGTACTATACGTGTGCCTAGTGCCCTTGGAGGCCAGAAGTGGATATCAGAGCCCCTGGAACTGGGGTTATAGATGGTTGTGAGCCACCTGATGTGGGTACTAAGACCAAACTGTGTCCTCTATAAGACCAGCAAGCACTGTTAATGAAGATCCATCCCTCCAGCCCCAGCGCTGGCATTTCTAAGGCCAGTCCTGTCCCTCATCTTCTCCTCCACTACCTCCATCTACACTGAGACAAGAGCCACAGGCCTTTCCAGTTTGTCTGGGTGGGAATAGTTCTGACCCAGCCCTCTCAGGGCTCATACTGGGATGACTCCAGGAGCCTGGTCTGACCCTGACGTGGGTATCCAGGCATTGAGGATTTTCTGGTCATGCTGGAGAAGTGGAGTTGGGCCTGTGGCCAGTATTGTAGAACATCCATCCTACCTGGATATCAATACCCAGTTCCCTGGCCTGACATGTGCTCCAACAGAGGGACCTCAGAAAGAACAGGTCCACTCCAGACTGTCCCAAGCCTGGAGGAAGTAGGACAGGAGGTACTGAGGGCTGTGTGCAAATCCAGACCCCACCAGGAAAACTTCACCAAGTTTCCATCTTTGTGTGGGTCAGTGGGGTCCTTGCATGTGTGCCAGGAGGGCTGTTGGGAGACAGAACGCTATTTTCCCCATCTTTAGGGAAAAAAAGAGATGGATCAGAGAGGGGGCTCTGATGGCCAAGGTCACACCGAGACCAGCCAACAAGGATGGGCCTAGGCTTGGAACTTAAACCTTCAGCACTGGCCTCTGCTAATAACTGAAGGGACCTCAACATAGACTGTCTCCCCATAATTGAGGTACAACTGCTTTTCTCTACTTCCACTGGGTTCCCAATCTCTCAGAGACGTCAGTGGGGGTGGGGGGAACGACAAAAGAGCCCTCTACATCCTGCACCAGGGGTGCGTGTCTCCCAGATGGCCCCCTGCCTAGGAAGTTGTCAGCTCCAGATGGGCTTGAGCAAGGATCTGCATCCCATGCACCAGAGAAATGAGAGAAATTGTGGAGATCCCTGCTGAGCCAGAGATGGTTTTCTCAGTACTCTCCCAATATCAATGGGGCCTGATGAGATACCAGCTATGGGAATTCCCATTCACAAGCAGGCACATAGTTGAAGGGCCATCATTATAGTTACCTGTCAATATTGCAGTCAATAAAAACACCCATACCACACAGGCTTTTGACCTTGGTGCTATTGAGAATGGAACACCTCAATCCTCATGCACACTCCTGTGCACCCCACAGGATTCCACAGGAGCAAGCCTGGGGCTAGAACAGGACAAGGCAGAGAGCAGCCAGGCTGTGTGTAAGGTTCTGTCCGTCTGGGCCCAGGAATATGGCTCCAAGGCCAGACTGGAGGAGTGAAGGAAGAGTGGGCAGGCCATCAGCCCAGAGCAGTGTGGTAGCAGACTCCTCTGAGGTGTCGTGCCCCCACCCCAGCTCTCCCCTCTAGGGTCTTCATTGCTAGTTTCAGCTCCAATGACCAACACATCACACCACCCTGACCAGTCTGACAGCAACATGTGACTGCTGCCACCAGCAGACATGATATACAGTGGCCCCCATGGGGTACCTGGGCCTGGCAGCTGGAGAAGAGGCTAAGAACTGGCCTTGAGCTCACGGAAGCAGTGGTGGCAGGCGCCAGTCTTGCTCCTCCCTTCCCTACAGTGTGGCACTCAAACATACCTTGAGGCACCTGGAAGTCAGACCTGCATAGAGCTGCTGTATCCCCAGCTGGACATGGCCTTACTACAGGCCACCCCACCCAAGTAGTGCCCCACCACATGTCCATCCAAATATCAGCTTGGGGGGGCATCTGAGGAATCCCTTGGTGGGTCATCTGTAGTACTGTGTCTATCCCATTATGGTGAGCCCTCCTCTCCCATACTGGCACTTGCCAAACCCTGTCCTCCTTTACTGCTGGGGTCTCCTGAACATGTGTCATCTAGCTCCTTCTTTCTTCACTCCCTCCCCCAAGAAAGGGACCCTGCTAACCCCTGGGGTGTCATGCTGAGCACAGGTCCAGCTGGATAGCTCAGAGGTCCTGGCTACTGAAATATGCCTCAACCTTTCAGGCTGCCCTTCAAACCCGCATCCACTCTCCTGGCTTCTGCCTTCCAGCCACCCATTCCACGTCAGGTCCCTTTCCCCACTTGGCTGCACTGACTGCAATTTTTCCACTATTGGAAAAACTGTCTGCCCACCTGCCTTTCATCCAGTCCCACCCACTGGCTAATGTGGCTCCTTCCCTGGCCTTGTTCTTCAGTCTTGCTGCCCTGGGCCCTGCTACCCCACCTCCCACTCACTCCCATCCCTAGCTGGATATACTTCATGTCTCTGTTGCCCGTTACCCCCACTCCTTGACCGGTCCATGCCATCCTTGATTTTTGTCTGGCTTGCCTCTCTCTGCTATCTAATCTATCATCCATGACCCTTCCAGAGGCTGCCTCCTCCCTCAGCCACAGAGTACCCGTGCACCCTGCACAGAGCGGTTACATGCCCCTTTAGTCTGTGTGTAGCTCTCATTTTTTGTCCTCCCCTGTGGGTATGACCTCTCACATTATCCCCTGCCATGTGACACTGTAAGGCCCTCGAGACTCTTGACCCACTCATACTTGTGCTGGGGATACAGAGGGGAATGTACAGGGCCCCGTCCTTTAGGAGCAAGCTGGTGGTGACAACAGTTCTACAATCTGCATGCAGCAGGTGACAAGAGTATAGAGAAAACGAATGCCTAAGCTTGGCTTTCCAGCGCTTCTGTACCTCAATTTGAACCCTCCCCGTAAACCTAAGAGACATCCCTCTTTTACAGAGGGTAAACTAATTTTCGGAAATGTCAAGGGGGCTTCCAGGACTCTGAAAAACAGCAAAGAAGCAGATCTGCAGTTGAAGTCCAATTCTTCATGGCCACAGTTTCCAATTCTTCCAACTCAGATGGGCTTACAGATTTCAAAGGGTTTCCCCCACGTAGAGTTACTTCTCCAGGCATATGCTGTCCCAGCCTCTAGAAGCTGGATGTAGTGAAGATTGGCTACACAGATGACCTTTGGCCAGGCTCTCACAGCCTTGGCTTTCTCACCTGTATGGAGGACACTAAGCCCTGACTGGCTCTTCCTCTTATCATTCATGACTTTCTCTGACCACTCCAAGTTTCCCTCTATTCTTTCACCTTAGTCTAGCTTCAACATGGCAATACTGTCCACCCATGAATAATCACTGGTTTGTGCGCATGGTTCCTGCTCTACCTCTGTTAGAAGACAGGGCATATGGGAACTGGGAACTTCTCTGGGCTCGGGTCTTACTCCTTACCAGATCCCACGCCCTCCAAACATCCTAGTACGCCCGACATTGGAAATATTTGTTAAATTAACTGGTACACAGTGGTTTACAAATTTAACACAGAATACACAGGCATAAAGAAGAGAACGTTTTATTTTGTATAAATGTCTGCAGCACACACAACTGGGCATAGTCAAACGTGAATTTACACTTGGGGACATGTTGTCCCTCCTATTCCACTGTGTCAATAAGGTTGGTTCCCTGCGGCTAGACACTGTGGTGCCATTCCAAGGGCCACTCCCCTCTAGGCGGCACCAACCTGGGCCACTGAGCAGGCAACAGCAGTCACTGATACATAGCTGCTGGCCTTAGACCTGAAGGCTTTCTCAGTGGTCTCCAGTCTCTGCCCCTGAAGGACTGGCTTGGCTGTTCCTTGGGCTGACCAGGCTATGCTCCGCTCTTCTAGCCCTTGCAGTCACTAGCTGTCCCCTACCCCCATCCCAGTGCTTGTGCTAGAAATCCCCTCTTATTTTCTTAGGCCCCAATCCTTGGGGAGTCTGGGCTCTGATCAGGCACATGGGCCAAAGAAGGACTATAGATACTTCCAGGACTCCCAGTGGTAGATCCAGCTCTACAACTCTGTAACTTGATGAGGAAAGATACAGACATAGCCCTGGCCTCCCAGCCCTCCCTATTTTCTCTCCTCTTCCTTTGGCCGGCAATCCACCAGGGTCCAGAAGAAGTGGGCTCTCTGATCTCTCATCCTGTCCAATTAGAACTTTCCCCACATACTGGCCTCCTCCTGCCCCAACCATCCACAGAACAGACTGAGACGTGCTGTTTCCTGGAGAGGAATAAAAAAACATATGCAGTTATTATTTTCAAAATATTATCGCCATTACAAACACAGTGCTGGGCTCATTTCATGTGACTCCAAATGCTGGCAGAATGTGCCATGTGAAGGAGGATTCCCCAGTTGCTCATTGAGACTTGGAAATGCGGGGAGCCTTAGTCAGCACAGAGAACATGGCAGTGTGGGAAAGGCACCCTGAGGAACTGCAGCCAAGTGTCCATTGCAAGCTGTGATTTCACTTCAGCAAAACACTAGCTGTCCCCAGCATTAATGTCTGAAGAGCAAGTGGTGACATACAGACCTGAGATGGGGCAGGTCCTGAAAGAGCTCATCCCTGTCTTACTTGCAGTCTTTCTTGGTGCTGAAGACTGACAGGATCTCTTCATGTACTTTTTATAGGGACCGGGAACCATCACCTCCATTTTACAGATAATGAAGCTTAAGCATTTCATCCATGGTCAGAGGGCAACAGAACATGCAGGTCCCAAACCCAACCCCAGGCTGTAGAGCCCATGTCTGCACTGTCTGCTCTGATCCCCATTGGAGCCTAGCTGCTGTTCTACAGACTGAAGGCCCACCCTTCAGTCTGTACTCTACTGCCTGCCCAGCACCCCCCACCCTATCTGCCTCCAGCTCTGCAATTTCCCCTTTCCTACGCAGTATGACTGCCCTCACCTGGAAAGTACAGCCATCCTTCAGCTTGACTATCCACTCATTCCTTTCTTTGCTAGGTGGCCACTTGAAGGAGTGGAAATCATGGTGCCAGCCAGGCAACCCCAGGAGGCACCCTTCTCCACTGGCCCGCAAGGCCTTGTCTGGTCTGTGTAATTAAAAAAAAAAAAAAAAAAAGTGGCTCTTTATTCCTAAAACAACCAAAGTCTCAAATCTCCTGTGCACCTTGCAGAGTGCAGCTTGTGCCAGGGGCTCACCTTAGCATACCTGCCCGTCCTCGGCTTCTCTACGGAAGAATCAGCATGGTGCTGGGCTGTTGTTCGTCACATTGACAGGCAGGGTCCTTGGCAGCCCAGAGTCCACGGCAGAGGAGTAGAGGAGTGATGCCAACCGGGCACAGGAGGGCCAGTGTGGAGTGGAGAGCATGGCCTCAAGCCCTGCTTTACCCTTTGCCCCTTTCCCCCTGCTGGCCAAGGGGTTCTTGGGACCTATAAAGTAGAGTTTGGTCTAAACCTGGGTTAGTAAACCCTAGAGCCTTCCAGGCAAGCAGGTAAATGAGGGAAGATTATTGAGCCAGGAACCAGCTCAGCGACCACAGGATTTCTGTTCAGAGCCTGTGGTGTTGTTTCTATTGAATCTGAGACCAGATCAGTGGTGGGAGCTAGCCCCAGACAGGTGGTAGGAGCTAGCCTAGGCTGGAGACCACATGGTATTCAACCACAGTGACTACAATCCAAAGAAGAAATAAAATTGCAAACTCAGCACACAAAAGGCACCATGGCACAGTCAGCTCCCAGGCTGCCCACTAACATCCTTGGGTATAAATAGCTCTAAGTTGTCTTGAGGGTCAGATGAGTACCAGAGGCTGCTCCCAATGTCGAGTTGCTAGTTTCTGTAATGTACACAACTGAGTCTGCAGGAAGCAAACACATTCTGCTCCTTTGCTGAGGGAACCAGCCAAGAGCCTCCTTTTCCTCATCTCTTCTATGAGACTCATAGTTAAGGGATTAAAGGTGCCTACACACCATTGTGGGGGTTAAATGACATCACGGAAAGCACATGCCATGTAGTAAGCTACTTTCCATGCTATCTGCGGCTATAATTAATTAGGGGCAGGTCTTTTCAGAACTGAGTGAACCCCACTCAGCAGGATCCAAACTGAAGAGCTCATCACCACAATCTTCAGTTCATACATGTTTATTCTTTTTCCTGTTATCATCATTATTAATTTTGTGGTGCTAGAGATTGAACTCAGGACCTTGCACACCCTAGGCAAGCATTCTACCAGTCTTCTCTAGCCCATGTTTCTGCCACAGCTCAGCCAAGACAAAAACAAGCAATTTCTAGTGGAGATCTGACTTGGGGACTTATGGCCTTCAGTAAAAGCCACTGCCAGCCACAGAGCCTGGAAGAGGCATTTAACTTGGGCTTCCAGTGTCCCACCTGTTGTACTGGGAAGAATCATTACACCTGTCTCAGACAGGGGAGTAAGGGCAATGTCTAAAAGCAGCTTGGGGCTTTGTAGACACTCCACAGATAGTGGCTGCCTCGACTTCCCTTGAAGATCCTTCCTATAGGCTCACTGCTTTCTCCTTAGCTGTAAACAGAGCTGGCCAGCCCCTCTTTGACCCCTCAGGCATCATGAGTCATGGGTCACCCTCCATAACACCATGGTTTTATACTGCACAAGAGCTCCACCCATTCCATTCTGCACAAGAACCATTATTGTCAAAACATGTCATTTGCTCAATATACATATTTGCAAAGGTGTAGTTAAGTGTTTGCACTGTCCAATGAGTGCAGAGTCCTGGGGACAACCCATCTTCTCCGACCTGGTCCAGTCTTCTTTTGTCCTGTTGTCACTTGACAAGGGAGACGAAGCTGTTGTAACCACTTGGCCTTAGAGGAGCCTCTTAGGGAAGAGCTTGCTAGAAACATCCCAATGTGCGGCAGATTGACAGGCTTGCGAGGCGATGGCAGACAGTGGGGTCTGGGATGCTTGGCTAGTGAGCACATTTTGGCTCCTGTGATCTTGTGGATCTTGATTTCAGATGCACTGGCTCAAAGGACAACCAATAAGCCTGCAGCTGTGAGCCATCCTCTTCTGTGTCTTTGCTGGGTAGCAGTGGTCCTCTAGGTGTCTGTGGATTCCCGTAGTCTCCCGGCGGCATCACAGTCCTACCTGCTGGGACTTTCCAGCACCCCAGGAATTGGTAGAAAGACCCATTTTACAGAAAGGGAAAAACAGAGGTCCAGTCACAATAATTTGTCCCAGGCCAACCAACTTGTGAGAGACATGCCCCTTGTGGTAAGTCACTGAGAACAGAATCTTTGCACTTGAAGAGTTGGGCCCTGTGACATTCTTAGGTATCTCAGAATGATCTGATGACACGGAAACCAGTAGAATTCCCCGAGGGAAGGAAAACTGGCTGACTCCTTGACCTTCCTCCAAGCTACTAGTACTTGCCACACTCGGATCAGATGGCAAGTTTCTGGACTCTCTCCACCCTCACCCTTACTTTCACAGCTGTCATCTGGCACTGATTTGGGGTACATACAGTTGAAGCTAACATGGGAGCACAGTCCTTGGGCTGGACTTGGGCAAGCTTGGCTCTGCCCCTTACAAGCAAGGTGACTTTGGATGGGTATCTTTACCTCTCTAGGCGTTAACAAAAATAAAAATAATATTTTCCTGAGTGTTCACCATGTGCCAACTATTATGCCCTAAGTTTCATTAAAATTTGTATCTTTGTATCTTTTTTTTTTTGCATTAAGACCCCTATGAGGTAGAATGTGTCACTGTCCCCATTTAACAGATGAGAAAACACTAATAAAGAAATTCCAAGCGTCCTGAGGTAGTGGAGTTCCAGCTCAGTACTCTTTGGTGGCCTTTGCCAGGGACAGGGGTCAGCATGCATTCTGAAGGGCCACATGGTGGCTGCACTAAGAAGCTTTCTGCGATACAGTGCCAGCTGCAACTCAGCTCTGCGACTCCAGCACAAGGGCAGCCAGAGTCCTCAGGCGAGTGGCAGCTCTGCTTTGTCCACTTGAACAGGCCATGGATGGCATGCAGCCTGTGGACAGTCTCTGGCCTACGAATGGCATCTGGCCTTTGGACAGTAGCTTGCCTATAGAAAGTAGCTAGCCTGTGGACTGCATCTTACATCTCGCCTGTGGACAGTATCTGACCTATAGATGGCATCTGGACCGTGACTTTAGCTTGTTGGTCTTGACCTACATGGACAACTTTTTCTCCATAGGCAATCCTGTTAAAAAGCCCCCTCTCTTCCTGTCTCCTTCGTACCTGAGCTCTTGCTAAGTGAGGGCTGACACAGGTAACTAGGGATGATACTGGCATCTGTGGATACAATGTAGGCTGGGTAATTTACAGACCTCTATCAATCAATGACATGGTAGTATACTAACCACAGGGACAGAGTTTGTGTCAAACTGGCAATAGAAATGATCATAGTCCTCAAGGGAAAGGAGAAAGGTGTGTCTGGGTGGGATTAGTAGGTGTTAACTGTGATTAAGACCACAGGGTCTAAGACACTGGGTTAAGGGTTCTTCTCCAGCCCTCACTAAGTATGCAAACACAAAGGAAAGTGGAGGCAGAAGCCTGTTCAAGGAACTGGGGCAAAGACAAGCTGGAGAAGAAACTGATATTGCCTAAGGGTAGGATGTGGCCACCAAGATCTAGGCTGCCTGGGGTCTATAGTTGAGCCTAGATGGGGCAGGCAGTCAACAAAGCCACTCCCCAAGAGAGCAGTTAGAACTTCCTACTCCAGCCAATAACCCATTCTAGGAATCATTGAACAAAAGTAGAATGTGACAATTCAGCCCTGGCTGAGTCCACTGGATAACACAAAAAAGGATCAAATGCATTCAATTCAGCAGATATTATTAAACTTGGACTATGTGCCACACCCCAGGGATTGGGATGGTACATGTTTCCAAAGCTGTCACCATTCACAAGTAAAATAAACATGTACACAACTTACTGTCACACAAAATATTCACAGGAACACAGCCAAGCATGACTGGGGGTGGAAGAGAGGACTGACTCTGAAGAATATGTCAGTAAGATACAAACAGCATCACTTTGGTGCTCTTGACACAGGGCCCAGTAGGGCCCCTGAAGGTTTTCAGAAGCACCAAGCTCTGTGGTCCTTCCTGGAGCACTCACACACCCAAGGACTCAATTCTCTCTGAGAAGTACATCAGGCTTCCCAGAAGAAAAGAGAAGGCTCTTGCTAACCAACTCATTTTTTTAAAAATGGAATTATCTCAGGCTTTTGAAGTCCTTGAAAGAGAGTGGACCAGATAAGAAGGGAAGCCCTTGTCTCTGAGTAATTGCAGCCTTAGAGGAGGAGAGGATCTATAAAAGTCTTGAAGAGATGGGTTGCCATAAACTAAATGCTACCTCTGGATGCTGACTTTTAGAAATCCCCGGGTAACAAAGATAATAAAAATGCATTTCATAGTATGTCAGCATACAGATTAAATGCATACTACATCTTCACTAGTCAGTGCACTACAGTGGGGAGAAGCTGCTTTGGGAATGGTAAAGTATACATGTAAATAAACCCTGGTGCTCTTACATGGTTAACATCCAGCTTTATGGAAGGTAACTGCAGGGGCGGCGGCGGTCTACAAGTGCAGGGACTCCTCTGGTCCACTGTGCAGTCTACAGTTTTAAATGGAGTCCCATGTAAGTGTTAGCAAAAGAATAAAATTCATTATTCACAAAATGAAAAGGTTATTATAAAGCTTACAAGAAAGAACAGCTCAGAACTAATGAGTTGAAAATCTAGTTTTAAAAATAATAAGGCTTACCAGACAGTTTCAGAAGGTGTACTAAAAACAAACAAACAAACAAAAACAATTTGCAGAGTTTAGCCACCTAATGTCTAAGTGCACTTTGTAATGGTACTTGCAAGCTGCCTCTTTTCCAGGGATAATGACAAAAAGCTCCAGTCAAATGTCACTGGATTCTGGTGACTTTTGTTTGCTTTTGTTTTGTTTTATTGCGTTGCTAAGGGTGGAATTTTAAGAAAAAACACTACAAAGGTTTCAAAAACCCTATTTATTCTCTATCATCAAAAATAGCAACAGGGGGGACTTTATACAACTTTTCTGAGAGTACCCACCAGTCTATTTTTTTTTCTTAAAAAAAATAGAAGTTAGATAAAGAAAAATGATTTTGGTTTTTTTTTTAAAAAATAATGTAAGGAAACACTTAATCAGATAGCCCAAGGAGTCATCAGAAATATGTGTAGCAAGAAAGCTTCGTTTGTGGCCCTCTCCGGCCTTTGCACGTCTTTATACTAAACTAGAAAGAGAATGTACAGTACCAATGTTCCCCAACCTGCTTGGATCAAATTGTTTGTTTTTATACCCATTATTGCTAAGCCAGAGTGTTGACGCTGGAGCCGAGGAGTCCACTCATAGAGGATAAAATTGAGAAGCTGCTTCCGAGGACTGGATCTCCACCTGGGCCATTTTGAATTGGGTGCACTGCAACCATTTGCGGAGGGCCGCCAGGCCAGCACTGCTCTGGCCTGAGCCGGGCAGCGTCCTTAGGCTGTGGTGGTTCACGTTGTTCTGAATGGCCTGGAGTCGAAGCTGGAGGCCGGCGGATAAATGCTGTTAAGAAAGGGTAGACAGGTCAGGTGGGGATGGGTGTGACAGTCAGTCTAGAGGTAGAACTCAGGCCTGGCCCGAAGAAATCATCCGGCAGCACGCTCAGGGTAGACTCGAGCCTGCTCTATGTTGCTTCAGTTATCCTGACTCATTTCCATCCAAATATTGATGAACTCATCTTGACTCACTGCAATGGGAACATGGAGCTAACGCCCAGCACCTGGACTGATAACTTTGGTTCTGAGCAAGCACTCATGTTCAGCCCAGGGGGCCTGCTATAGTGGTGAAGTACTTGGGCTCTGTAGTGGAACTTCCCAGTTTCAAATCCCGGTTCCCCTGGGGAAGCTGTGGGAACAAGGTCAATTAGTCTGTATTAGGGATTTTCCCCCCCAGGTAGAGTGGGGGCGTACTTATTTCAGGGGCTCCATAAGACAAGTGAGTTAACAGACTTTCTAAAACCTGGCTCATAGCAAATGCTCAGTGTATTTTAGTATTATAACAGTATTATGACACTTGACATGGAGAGGCCATGCCAAAGCTTATCTTTCTCCCAGCTCTCACCAAGTCCTCCAGGCCTGTTCTCAGTACTTTGTGCCATGTGAAATTGCCAGAGATTGCCACAAAACAGATAACTGTGAGTGTGGCAGTTTGGAATGTCTCTAGGTGGGAAGGCTAGTGCCTCATTTTAGTAGTAAAAACCAAAGCTGAAGGAGGTTCTTCTGGTCTGTACATCCCTATACTGCTAGTGGCCACCACCCTGACCAGTCAGAATGCAAAGGCTGCCCACACTGTCAACTGTTGCCATCTGGCTGGCTTTCACGTCCCAGGTGTCTTGAATCCACACCTACTCCTTCCACTAGTATGGCTTCCCAACCTGGGGAAGGAAATCCAACAAGAGTGTTTCCCTCCTCAATACTCCATGTGCCACACACAGGCACCAATTTTGGATGGAGCAATGTTTGGCTCTGCCATTCATTGCCAAACTCCACTATATTTGTCACTAAGGGATATGTGCCAAAAGGTCACCATCGGTGAGACCTGGGATTGAGAAAGACATTCACTCTTAGGGTCCCCTTCCAAGATCTGGGACCCTATCCAAGTCACTGTTCTTTGTTGTCCCAAATTTCTTCAGAGGTAAAATGAAGGGAATAGGTTCTTTCTAGTCCAATTCTGTCATTTGCTCAGTGTTATCCTTCATTACTGGAATTCTTTCCATCACAGATTGTCACCTGACATCGACAGGTATGCCTGGGCTAGATTCCATGACTATCATCTCATTGGTGGACTGAACCTCCTCAGACCCAGGGGCCAGTGCCTCTTCCATCCCTGCACCTTTATCAACAATGAAGGGTGGGACCAGGGCTCCTGCCGATGCCCTCTGTAGGCCCCTTACCTGCCATGGGTCTTCCACATTATCAGCCCATGAGCCCAGGAGTAGGCCAAAATAGTTCCTTCTTGGTAGTCAAGAGAACAGAAATGTCCCATTAGGGGTGCTCTGAGGTTCTCAGGAGGACACAGAGCTTCCAGACAGCCCAGGGGATGACTTACCTTGGTGTTTGACTGAATCATTGGCAACCACATGGGGATCAGCTGTGTGGAGACAGAGAGAAGGTTGGTTACTGCTGTCTTCCATTCTCCCACACAAGTGTCCATTACTCCAAGGCAACACAGTCCGCACTGAATGCCCTCAGCACCACAAGAGATGTGGGCCTGCCACAGAGCTACTGTTACCAATGGTGTCTTTCCCAGGCCAAACCCACTGAGATGGGGCGGGGAGCATTTGGAGGTTAATAAGCAACCCATGAGCACTTAAGACACACACTTGAGAATAAATGACTGATGGTCTCCTGAAAGTTACCAAGCATGGGAAATTAAATGTGTATTTATTTAATTAAATCCCCCACTTTCTTAACGGGATTTCCTCCTTGGGATCTTTAGAGCCAAGGCTCTGAGAGGAATGGTGACTCTGTTTGCCTACAGCCAGGGCAGTGTACAGAGCATCACTAAGAAACATAATGTGTCCATGACAGAAAAAAAAAAAAAAGAGAGCCCTGAAGGTGCCTGAGCAGGGCAGGACGCAAAGACAAGAGACATGTGCAGCTCTGTGGGAGTGTGTGGCGGGAGGAGGGCAGGAGAGATGCACGAGATGCTGGGGGCAGGTTTTTAGTAAAGCTGTGGAGAGAGTTTAGAAGGCAAGATGGAAACAGTGTGGGTGCCCACAAGATGGAGTTTGTTTCTGCTATGCCTCTGAAGTGCCCCTTCCTTGAGGTCATGCAACCCACTGATATGTAACTATTTCCAGCAGCAGCTGCCTGCTCTCTGCTTTGACCTCTTGGCCACACTTCAACCCATTAAAATGTGAGTAAATGTTCATAGCTTTGTAAATCCAGAAGTCAGGGAGAGAACATAGTGTCTGTTTTCTGATGTTGTCATTGGTTTCATATAAATGGGACAAGAGATCACAGTCTGGTGAGCTTGGAAATGTTGGTTTCTTTTGGCACTTCTCAGTATCTTCATAAACTAGTAGGCATTATGACACTTCACTCTGTGTTGGTTCCATTTAACCATCACTCCAACACAACAGTAGGGTTATTGTGGATTAAACTGTATTTCTACAAAATCTGTACTTTAGTCCTACCCTCAAGGGCTCAGAATACGGCCTTATTTGAAAATGGGGCTGTTGAAGATGTAGCCAGTTAAGATGGGCTCATACTGGAGCCACAGGCTTCAATCCAATACAGCTGGCATCCACATGAAGAGGGGAGTCTGGACACAGACTCACACAGGGAGAACACTGGAAAGAGATGGAAGCAGAGGGCTGCAAGCCAAGGGATGCCAAAGATCTGCCAAAGGCTAGGAGAGAGGCAGGAAGATGCCCTCTCATGTCCTCAGAAGGAGCCAGCCCAGCTGGGACCTGGCTCTCAGCCCCACTGTCCCCCAGAACTCTGAAAGCACAACCTTCTGATATTTAAGTCACCTAGCCCGAGGTCCTCACTATGGTGGGCCCAGAAGACAAATACAAAGTACTTTGGGAAGGGACAAAGCAAGGATTCAGCTGCAGGAGTATACAGAGCAATAAGGGATGGGGCGGGGGTGGGGTGGGGAATCATGAGCGCTGGGGGAAAGATTCTCATGAGAGGGCAATGGAAAAAGGGGTTCAGAAAACAAAGGCCAAGCCACCCACCATTAGCCCACAGATGACTCTGGATATCCCACTGGGGGATCTGGGTTTAATTCCAAATTCAGAATGCCTCCCAGAGAGGGGCAGAGGTGGGGCATCCCATTCACCATGAGCAAAACCATGAGGGGGACAGTTGAAGAAGAAAGATGAAGAAAGACATGGAAATTGGGGTCAAGGTCCAGTGTGGTAGCTGCTTGGTGGTCCAGGTAAACTAGGACCGGTTTCTGGGCGTGTAGAGAGACTGCCTGTAGAGGTGGCCCGTAGTGGTCTGCAGGGACACTCTGCCTGCACAGGCAGCCTGCAATAGTCTGTTGATGAATCTGTTGTTCCACGTGGCTGGAGTTTGCAGGGCAAACTGAAGAGTGGGGAGAGTGGGAGAGAGGAGCTACACACAGAGACAGCTACCACAGGGTCCCCCTGCACTTCAGATGAATTCTGGCCACTGTCCATCAGCAGGAAAAACACCCAACAGGAGGGGAAATGACACAAGTGACTGGAGAGAAATATCTCTGGCTGGTCACATAGGACAAGAAGAGTCCGAGCTCACTGGGTGCTGAGAACTGAACACGTATCTGTAAGGATGGGTGCTAAGTCACAGCAGTGCTACTGAAGAGGTGGCGGCCATGGAAGCAGAGCTGTTCCCGTCCCAGCTGATAAAGCTCAAAAGCGAGTCTAGGAAAGGTTGAAAGGTCTGTGAGAGATTTAGCTCAAGAATGTTCACATGAATATAAAAACAGCCAGCACCCAAAAAGTCAAATCCACAATGTCAAAAATCAGTTATTTTTGTAATAAATTATTTATTATATATTATATATATTTATAAATAAAAACTATTATTATTATTAACCAGTCAAGGCATACAAAGAAACAGAAAAAATGACCCACAAATGAGAAGAAAAACCAATCAACAGAAGACAGGCCAAAAGGACATGGACAATAGAATCAGTAGACAAGTATAGTAAAAGAATCATTACACCTATTTTAACTAAAAACAGTTGTTGCTGATTAAAGTATATGTGCATATGTGTGTGTGCGGGCGTGCGTGTGTGTGCGTATGTATTTACATGTGTGTGTATGTGGAGGTCAGAGAACAGCTTGCAGGAATCTCTTCTCTCCATAAACCATATGGATCCCAGGCATTAAACCCAGGTCATCTGGCTGGGCAGTGAGTGTCATTGCCTGCTGAGGGTCTCATCAACCCCAGTATGCCTATTTCTAGGAAGACCAAGAAACAGCATGGAAGGCTGAGACTATCAGATGGAGGCACTGAAGATAAACATTCAAGGAAACAATGGCGATGCTTCCCCAAATCACAAAAACAAACAACAACAACACAAATCTATAAATCCCAAATCTCAGCAAACTCACAAACAAGAACTCTGAAGGAAACTCTACCAAGATGCACCATCTTCCAATCACTTTACAACAGTGAAGATAAAACCTTCTGAACAGGAAAAGAAAGGGGCATATCATAACAGATGAGGAAAGACAGGAAGCACACAGACTCCTGTTGGGAATAATGTAAGCAATCAAACAGTGGATCACAACACCTTTAAGCCACTGTGTGACACTGTGAATCTACACCTCAGTACCCAGGGGCATTGGATTTTAAAATACTGCAAGCTGGGTGTAGTGTTATAAACAAAGGCAGGAGGATCACTGAAATTCAAAGCCAGCCTGGTGTAAATAGTGAGATCCTATCTCAAAATATAAAAAAATAGATATTGCAAAATATTTTTGAGACATAAAAAGTTAAAGTGATGAATTACCAGCAGGTTGGTGTAAGAATTTTGCCGGGCGGTGGTGGCGCACGCCTTTAATCCCAGCACTTGGGAGGCAGAGGCAGGCGGATCTTTGTGAGTTCGAGGCCAGCCTGGTCTACAAAGCGAGTCCAGGACAGCCAGAGATATTCAGAGAAACCCTGTCTCGAAAAACCAAAAAAAAAAAAAAAATTTTTTTTAACATGAAGAAGGAACAATAACAGAAGGGAGATGTTTAAGCATGAAGAATAGAAAATGTCCAACATGGAGGCTGGACAGATGATGGCAGGTACAGGGGCTGGAGCTGGCTCAGTGGTTAGGAACATGTCTACTTTTATTGATGATCCAGGTTCAGTTCCTAGCACCCATTCCAGGTAACTCCAGCTCCAGGAGATCAACATTCTCTTCTGGTGTCAGCAGGCACACATGCACAAATGCTCACACGCACACACATGAACACATACATGCACACACACATGCACACAAACACGCACACACACATACATGCACACACATAGGCACATGCACACATGCACACACACAGGCACATGCATGCACACGCACACATACACGCACACATGAGACGTATACTCCCACAGTCACACATTCATACACATAAATAAAAACAAAACAAACCTTAAAAAAGAAAATGACAAATGGAAACAATAGAAAGTATAATAAATTCAAAACCTATTTCAAATCTCTTCAAGAGATTGTTGATTATTGAAGACCAAAACAACTAGTGACTGGGTGTGGTGGTGGAGTCCTGTAATCTCAGCTACTTGGGAGATGCTGAGGCAGGAAGATTATAAATTCAAGGCTTTATTTGGGCTATAGAATGAGTTCAAGGCTCACCTGGACCACTTAGTGAGACAGTATATCAAAACATAAAAATAACAGAAGGCTGAGGATGATTTCATGGTAGAATATTTGCCTAGCATGCACAAAGTCTTAGATTCAAATTCTAGTACATCATCATCATCCTTATCATCCTCATATTTTGTGGTTTGGTTTATAACATACAGAGCCAGAGCCAGGAGGTGGAAATGGATACAAGGAATTAGTATTACTTGAAGATCATGATAAGTAAAAATATATATATATACACTACAAACTCAAAATCAACCACTAAAAATAATAAGTGGCATACTGTTAAGAAGATAATTTAAGCCAGGCGTGGTGGCACACACCTTTAATCCCAGCACTTGGGAGGCAGAGGCAGGTGGATCTCTGTGAGTTCAAGGCCAGCCTGGTCTACAAAGTGAATCCAAGACAGCCTGGGCTACACAGAGAAACATTGTCTCAAAAAACCTAAAAATAAAAAATAAAAAGAAAGAAAGAAAGAAGGAAGGAAGGAAAGAAAGAAAAAAGATAATTTAAAATATTTCTTTTTTTCTTTTTTTCCTTTATTTTTTATTTCTTCAAGTTACATCTCAATCGCAGTCCCCTCCCTATTCCCCCTCCAGTCCCACCCTCCCACCTTCAACCCCCCCATCCTCTTCCCTTTTTTTTTCTTTTAAGTTTAAGGTATATCTTATTTCCCCCTACAGTTTCCCCTTTCAGTCCAACAAATGGCTCTTTCTCTTATAATAACATATTTCTTAAAAGATCGACAGGTCGGGAGAGGAGGGGGAGGGTGGAAGGGTGGAACTGACCGGAAGGGGTGGAAAGAGAAGACAGTGATGGAGATGTAACTTGAAATAATAAACAAACAAACAAATCTACAGGTCAAACAAGAAGCTAAAACAAAAACTGGAAAGTGTTTTTAACTTAATAAAAGTGAATATGTACCAAATTGGGGGAAAGTATTTAAACCAGCACCTAAAAGGAAACTAATTTTAAACACTGGTGTTTGAAAAGAAAATTCTCAAATGAGCCAAGTTCCCATCTTAAGAAACAAAACAAAGAAACTTATAATCAGTATCTAATCACAAAATTAAACAAAACAAAGAAACTTATAATCAGTATCTAATCACAAAATTCTCAATTAATCCAAGGAAAGAAACGAAAACAGAATAGAGGGCAAAGAACAGATGAGAAATACAGAAAATAAGTGAAAAGCTGATAGATTTAAACTCAACAATGTGACAAAAATACATTAAATGAAAATGGCCTAAAGACTTTAACCAAAAAGAGAGGTTGTCAAATTGGATGCTTTTAAAAATACAATTAACTACACACCATTTGTAAGAAATGAACTTTATAAACATAGGTTCAAAAGATGGAAATAGATTTAGTATCATAACACTAACCAAGAAAGAATTACATTGTTTTTTTTTTTTTTTTTGGTTTTTCGAGACAGGGTTTCTCTGTGTAACAGCCCTGGCTGTCCTGGACTTGCTTTGTAGACCAGGCTGGCCTCGAACTCACAGAGATCCGCTTGCCTCTGCCTCCCAAGTGCTGGGATTAAAGGCGTGCGCCACCACGCCCGGCTTAACATTGTTTTATTAACATTGGACACAGTAGTTTTTAGAGGAAAAAAATTGCCAAGTATAAAAGGTAATATTTTATAATTTCAAGTCATTAAGGAAACACAACAATCCTAAACATATAGGCCTGATAAGACAGCTTCTTAATAATTATAATACTGAAATTAAAACTTATAGAACTGGAAAGAGAAAAGGCAAATCCACAAATTACAGTGCTATCTTGAGTCTCCCTTCCCACAGAGTTAGTAGACCATGTGACATGCTTGTAGATAAATTGACAGAAATATGATACAATCATTTTGGAAACAGTTCTGAGCTATACAATATTTCTGAGAGAAGTTGAAAATACACAAATATAAAGATAGAGTGTGTTTGTGGGTCAGGAGATTCAATATTGTTAAGACTGCAATTTTTTTTTTTTTACCTTAGGAGTCAAAGAAATCCCAACAAAATTCTGAGTAGTCTTGTAGAAATTGACAAGCTGATTTTAAAATTTATCTGTGAAGGCAAAGTACCTATAAATGTCAAATCACCTTGAAAAGGGTGAATGAAAGACCATGACTACTGTAACATGATGGTGATCTACAGCATGGCATGGATGGAGAGCAATAGACCAAAAGCAAGAATCCAGATATAAACACACACACACACACACACACACACACACACACACACACACACACA
>CAJQZJ010001511.1:8946942-8974387 GCA_907164525.1 Lophiomys imhausi | reverse complement strand
ACACACACACACACACACACACACACACACACACACACACACACACACACACATATATGCCAGCTGATTTTTGACAAAAATGTAAAAGCATTTTTGTAGAGAATTAACAATATTTTTAACAATGATGCTGGAATAATCATATCTGATGGACATGAAGAGTATCTTACTACATGCTTCATATCACACAAAATTCAGAATGGATCATAGACATGAATATGAAGGAGAAAACACAGATAAAAACTGCAGTGAAACAAAGATGTCTGACATAGGGTTGTGCATGTGTAAAACCAGACTTGGGATGCTGAGGAAGAAGTGTGAGTTCAAGGCTAGCCTGAGCTACACAGGGAGGCACTGCCACAAAAGAAAATGGAAGGAAAGAGAGGAGGGAAGAAGGAAGACAGGGAGAGGAGGAAGGAATTTTACATGACATTAGATTAGGCAAAGATTTTCTAGAATTACAACATCAAAGTGATTAAAGAAAAAAAAATTGAGAATTGGACATGGTGGTGCATGTTTGTAACCTTAGCACTTGGAGGGTCAGGAGTCCAGAGGCAGCCTTGGGTACACCGTAAGTCTAAGGCCAGCCTCGACTATATGAAACACTGTCTAAAGAGAGAGGGAAAAGATGCAGAGGAAGAGAAAAATTTAATAAATGATACTTTGGCAAAGTAAGAAACTTCTGCACTGCCTAGAGAATGAAAAGACAACCCATAGGAAAATCCTTGAGACCACATTTTGGACAAAGGTTTTGTGTCTCTCAACTCAATAAGAAAAATCCTCAACCCAATAAAACATGGACAAATAATTAATAGATGCTTCATCAAGCAGATATACACGTAACAAACACACAAATGGAAAAACATTCACATTATCTGGCATTAGAGAAATACAACTTAAACCACAGCAAGATGCTAGTGCCCAACTCTCAGAATAACTAATGTCAAAACTGACTACATCATATAAAATATGAATGTATAAAATATCACACTAATAAAAATTTTACTATATGAAGCGCCAAGGAGGAGCTGGAATGCTCTTCATGGCTATAAGAGCACAGGCATGTTGGAGACAGCCTGTCATGTTCTTAAACAGATAAACACACACCAACAAACAACCCAGTAGCCACTTCTACACATTTACCTGATGGGGTGGTGTTAAGCATTTTAAATGTTAATTAATTGGTCCTGCTTGCTGTCTGTTACTTACATTGTCTCTGATCGGTGGAATTGAGGTCTGAGATTGGACAAAGACAGAGATAGTGTACAGGTTTCTGAGACAGCATCTTGGGGAGTAGAAGCCAGGAGCAGGAAGAAGGAGGAACACACGCCATGGGGTAGATTAAAGATCCTTCCACATGGCCTGGAATATTGGCATAGTGTGAAGAATAGCAGTCCAAAGGGACGTATGTATATATGGGGTCATATTTGGGTAACAGAATTGTGAGCTAGCTTAGATTGGCTAGGATTGCACAATTCAGGCCAAGGCTTGTTAAAATCCATCGGGTGTCTGTGTGCTCATTTATAATGGTGGGTTAAGGATTAACACCGCCGACCAATTAATGATAATATAAATACTGGTTAAATCATTTAATTAGCCATTTTTTCTACATTTACCCAGCATACAAAAGCATTCATCCACTAACATTTATATGTGCATACTCACAACAGCTTTTATAAGAGACCCACACTGGATACCTCTGATGTCCAACTGACAACAATGGATAAACAATGTGTAGTATATCCATACAATGGGACACTCTCAAAAATAAAAGTTAACATTCAACTGATATGTGAAACAATGTAGATTAATCTCAGTATAATGGTGCTAAGATCAAGAAGGCAGAAAAATACATGCAAGGTATGAATCTAATCATAGTAAGTTCTAGAGTATAAGCAATGACAGAAATCAGGTCAATAGTTGCCAGGGGACAGGAAGTAGCAGAATGGAGGCACTGGAAAAGGGTATAAGAATGTTTTGGAGATGGCGGTTATGTTCAGTCTCATGATTGTGGTGATGGCATCACAGAAGAAATTGATGTCAGGCTGATGAGGCATCTTACTGAGCCAGCTCACTGACTACCAAGCCCGATGACCTGAGTTCAGCCCCAGGGACCCAGGTGGCAGAGGAGAATAGGCTTCTGAATTCATCCCCTGATCTCCACATGCACGCCATAGCAGTACACCCCTGCATACACACAAGCACCTGGGATTCTAATGCTCTCCACAGCAGCACACACCTACACATACACACATGCACATGTGATACCAATGCACAACACAGAATCACACACCTACACATGTACACATTCAGCTACGATAATAAATAATTGTAAGAAGTAAAAGATGTAGCACACAACTTAAATATGTTCAGTTTAGCATATGCCAGTTTTCTCACACTGTTGACCTTTTCCTATACTGGGCTAGGCAAGATATCTCTCTCCCATTTGCACCAAAGACCTTGCAGCATCTGCTAATAGTCGAGCATTCCCTGCAGAGAGGGCTGTCTTTTTCCAGCACAGTCTGAGATAGTGAGGCAACAAGGGTCTCTAGGCAAGAGTGGGACAAACTAAGGGGTGAAACAACATAAGGCTCTAAACTGATGCCCTGTGCTGAGCGGTAGTGGTGCCAGAGGCCAAGACAAGAAAATATGGAGGGGAAGGTCAGGGAGAGATGTGGTTGGGGAGGAGAAATCATCAGTGGGATAAGGAGGGAGGATGACAGGATACCAAGGAAAGGGGGAGCTAAAGGGTATGTAAAGAGTGGGTGTGTCTACTGAGATCTGCCTCTCAGGTCTTGTTCCCTGTGGCACAGTAGTCATGCTCTTTCCAGACCCTCTTCACTCTTTAATGACAGCATACTTTGCTGTTTCTGGGGAGACGATGAATGCTTGAATTATCTTCTTATGCTCCGTTCTGGTTTAAAAAAATAAAACAGGAGACTGGACCATGTCAGGGAGAAGTAGCAGGTAGCAAGCCAGGCACTTGCACAGCAGTTTCTCTGGTTTTCTGGATAGTTGCTGCCAAGTGAGGCACCACTGGCTGATTTGCATTGTCATAGGGCAGCTTTCAAAGCAATGTCCCCCTGTTGTATTTTAACTCATGTGTTAGGCACAGCCTCAGTCTAACATGGAAGACTACATCCCAGTGATATATAGCAAGAGCAGACAAGGCACAATATTGGTAAGATGCTATAGAAACCATATCTTCCATCTCCAGCTCTCCACCTTTAAACCAAAAATCAAATTTCCCCCCTCTTTGGATCATATATTCAAAACAAATGCATATTTACTTATAGTGGTACGAAATGATCTATAAAAATCACAAGCTTTTCCTACCTTGACAAAAATGGTTGAATTGCATTCTTGCAATGCCTCCATTAAACTAATCACATGGAGACACACCATTTCTACCATCTGAAACAACAAACATCAAAGTCAATTCCACTCCCAGTGAACTAGAAACCATGTAAACTTGTCAGCAGCCACAGAGGTCTGGTACCCTGCAGGCAGAAGGAACCCCTGCCTAGTGACTGGAGACCACAGAGAGTGGCTTCCATTCACTTCTGAAACTTCACACCAGAAACAGACTTTTCAAAGCTCCCAAGGCTCTGGGATGGTTCTTCCTTCCTCACTCAGGGCAGGCTGCTGCTGGAACTCAGGAACGACTCATGAATGTGCAGGGCACCCTGGTTCCCACTGGAGGACACATGGCCTCAGTGTCATTCTCAGCACCCTTCAGGGTCAGTCGGTCTCTATCTCCATCTTGACCCTTTCTCCACTCATGGGGTGGGGGGGCGGTTGTCTCTCGGGGAGTGGCTTACATATCTGCCTCTGGAGTCTTACTCCCCATGCCACAAGTAGTAGCCATGATCATACCAGTTCGAACAGGATTCTGTCCCTCATTGGAAATCCTTAGGGATGGATTTTTAAATATTCCAGGGAGGTTTTACTAGACTGCCTTACTGGGCTGAATAAACTTTTCAGAAAAAAAAATTAATTAGAATTCGTATGTAACATTATATGTAAGAAATGCTTTGGGGACATGGTCGTTTGTAACATTTGAATGCCAAGAGGGATTTGGAGGAAATCATTAACACCAAAACTGACATTGAATGAAAATGCTAATCTCTAGCATAATATGTGAAGTTCCAGTTTTGGTGTCTTCCAAATAACATCATATTTGATCCCTGAGTTCTTTTTTAGTCATACAACTGTGATCCAATAAACACAAGTACCAGGAATTGTTTGCGAACTGTAACGTGAGTATAACTTCCCTATACTGAACCAAACATCTTTCCATATGTAAAACTATACTATCGCCTTCTCCAAGGAAATGAACATGTTTAATAAAGAAAACATGTAATCTTCCTTCCTTATAAAATGCTAAAAGAAAATATTCCTCAGTTAAGACACCATGCCCGAATACCTCTGTGGCCAGGGCAGCGGGGGTATGGTGGGGGTTTGTTGGGGAAGGTGCTTCCAGGTTGCTGACTGTCAAAGATTAGAACTCCAGCCATGCATGGAACTCTTGTAACCAAGACACTGGCTGCTGCTCGCTTCAACTGAGAATGCTCCCACAACCAAATGAACCCAGGGTCTCTTAGAAATACCTCCCACACACCTCCAAGTGGCTCCAGAAGGGCCATGCAAGTTTGTTTAATGAAACAGGGACACACTAAGCAGTCCACAGATGATCCCAGTGTAATCTGGAACAATCCCCGTCTTGGCTTTGAGACTCCAGCAGAATGACCTGCTGTCATTAGTCTGCTCTCAGACTATGGCAGGAAGATTACCTAATGGCGGAGGTTTACCCACACTGCTTTGGAATATAAATCTAGCTTTTTCTCCTAATCCTCTGTCTTTACAGCATCCTAAAGGTGAAAATTTCATACAGAAATTTAGTTCATTTAGCACTAGGAAGAAAGGACAAAATTTGTCCACTTTGCATTGGTTTTTTGTTTTTTTGGGGGGCGGGGTTGTTTTGTTTTGTTTTTTGATGTTCATGACCTACAACATGATGCTTTGATATAGTGGATGGCTAAATAAAGTCACTTAGCACACACATTACATTGCATACTTATTCGTAGGTTTAAGACCAGGAATGGCTTAGGTATTTTGAGATCTTCATCTCAGAGGGATCTTCATGAACTTACCACTTTGTTGTGGGCCATCAGCTGAAGGATGCTCGGTGTCACCCTACTCCAAAATTCTAGTGCCGTTAGTATTGCTGTGAAGCTGAATTCGTTCTGATTTTGGACGTTTGTCGCCACGGCACTTTGTTCGCAATACACCGTCCAGAGCTGAGCAAAGATGAAAGCATGGAACAGGGAGCACATGTGGAGCACACAGGTCTGCAAAGGAAGAGGATGAGGACGGGTGTTGCTCCACGCGCACGCACAGCAGACAGCCCTGAAGGGAGCACTGAAGACACACAAAGCTAGTGTCCCGACTACAGACTCTCGGTTCTATGCCTCGTATTGGCTCTTCTCAGTCTGGGGGAATGTGCTCAGAGGAAAAAAAAAAAAAAAGCCTCTCTTCTGGGAGAGGACACCTTAATTTGCAGAATAAACCTACTCACTGCCTTGTCCTTTTATGAAGGACATTTCCATCCCTAAACTGGATTAGGAAAATAGTCGTTCTATTTGCCATGTTTCCACATCTATAAAATAGGGATAACAGTAAGCTCGTTGAAGGGGTCAGTGAGGATTAAAAGAGAGGCAGGCAAGGCCCTCTGCCCTGCACTTAGAATCACATGGCAGCACAGCAGGGCCAACAGAATGCCTATCCACAGAGAGCACACATTACCATAGCTCCTCTATGTGGAGGCTTCCCACAGACCAATCCTCAAGCCATCCTACTATCTACTTCATGGATGAAGGACTAATGCTGAGGAAAGTTAAATAATTTTTTCGGGTTCACAAGGGTTGTGGGAAACAGAGGAAGCCCTGACTAAATGAAGTCTTAAGCGAGCATGTGTTATTGACATGGAAAGGGCAATGTCAGGGAACAAAGTCACAGACCCATCGGAAATGGCGAAGCCTTCCCCCTGGGGTGAGGCTCAAAGGGATGGCAAAGCCTTCTTTTGGTCATGTACAGATGTTCATAGTGTGTGCACAAAGTGCCTGCCATATCTCCCTGTCCCCAGATGTTTACACCCTAAAGACTGCGCCCCTACAGAGACTGCCCCTGCTAAGATTAGTTAGGCCAGTCTCCTTGTCCAGCTGTATACCATAAACCTGCCTCTGTGGTTATCTGTATGTAATAGCCACACCTCCTTGCCCAGCTGTGTGCAATAACCCTGCCCCTCTGTTCAACTCTATATAATTAACACACTGAGCTTCTGGGATGCTGAGGCTTCTCCATCAGATAGTCCAGTCCACCCAACCCCAGCTTTTCTGGATGTCTGTCTTTTCTTAATTCTCTCACTGCCCCAGTCAGGTCAAGTCCCTGGAGCAGTGCAAGGACAGGGCACCAAGGTACAAGTACTGTCCTCAAGGATCAAACACAAGTCTGGGTGGAGACAGTTCCTTTTGTAAACATCATGAGGGTCATCTGGGTGGGCACTCTATTTTCTCATAGAGCTTGTTCTGGCCTAAGTCTCAGTTTCTCTTAAACCCACTGGGATCTCCCAGAGCTTGCATAAGCTCCAGGACTGGCCCTTGGCTCCTGGTAGCTGACTTGGGAAATCTGGTTTGCATGTCTGGGCTCATGACATATCTGCCTGGGTCTTACTTTATTCTCTTAAGCACACCATCTGTCTCTGCGATTCGCAAACTTCCTCCGTGTAGTGAGTGATTCTAGTGTGCTTTGCGGAGCACCACGCTAGCTTTCTCATGCTGTGTGTTCATGTGTCCTATGGAACTTGAGTTGAAAAGAGTGCATAAAGAATGAGATGGGGCATGCATTGCCTCCACTTCATCCTTGCTTCTGAAAACTGAGCACGGAATTTTTATATTTGTAGACTGCTATTTCTCTCTATTGTATTGAGACAAAAATGTCTGGGAAACTAACTCTTCCTTGCTGCTATAATTTATCTCCATAAAAGTAATCCTGAAAACAATTTAGTGGGAGAAAAGACAGCCTGGGAATTTAAACAACTTTAAGTAAGGCATTAGCGCAGAGTTACTTCCCTAGCAGCCACAGGAGGGTAAGGTAAGATGCCTTTACTTCTCAGAAGAAGCTAATCGGCTGATAAGAGTGCCATTAGCAATTCCAATGCACATGGTCTGAATCTTGCAGAAATCACTTACCTTTGATTGCTCTGGAAATCCAATTAGGATAACAATAAGGTGGTCTGCAATGTGGGAACCTGCATCCAGAGGTATGGGAAGGCAGGGAGAGGAGGCATTGGGACAGACTGTATTATGTGTGAGGGACCCCAGAAGCAGCCAGGACAGCAGACGAATGTGGGAGACACACTCGATGAATTCTTTAGGTCTGTGAGAGAAGAAAGGATGTGTTAAAGGCGACTTTATGCTTTCTCTTTCCTTCGATGCCCAGGGAATACTTAGTGGAGGAAGGAATTAAGGTGTGGTCTCACAGGCAAGTACATAAAACAAAACTTCAAGAGTGGAAACCCGAAGTCTTTTTTATTTGTCTTGCTTTCTGTTCTAATCCTGGATTTTTCCCTTCAGGAAGGAGCGGCTTTGATGGGACAAGATTCAGTATCCTTCAGCCAGTCTGTCTCCTGGCCTCTTTCCGAATCCTTTCTTTTCTTATCAGAGAGTTCTTCCTAGATCTCCTCACTAAGGGAGAGGGAACAGGAGTAAACAAAACACCCACCATGTGATTTTTCTTCTGCTCCTGCTTGCCTGCAGTCCTTCTTCTACAATAAGACTGACTGGTAGGCTCAAGGAACCCAACCCACCAGTGCCTGTCTTCAACCTTTACAGAGGTAAGTCAGGGGCTTGGACCGCCTCATAGTTCATTTCATTCCTGCTGTGGCTTTTGCTCTGCAAGTCAAGCTGCCTGAAAGTACAGGCCACTGGTGCATGATTCACAATGCCTGGCTTAGTAACTAGCTGAAGTTTAGAGTTCAAAGGATACTTCTAAGCCGTCAGCTTCCATCACCTGTGAGGATGACTGAGAGTTAGAGGCTGGCTTCTTTCACTGGCAGCTTCTCACAAACTATCCAGGGTTTACAAGTATAAGGATGGTCCCTGATCTCCTTCCTTCTAGCCAACTATACTCTACCCCCATAGATCTTCAATACAGCCATAAGCTCCAGCTAACTATAAAGGATTTGGGAGCACTTCTGCTTGTTTGCAACCCCCCTTTTAAATTTATTTTATGTGTACAGATGTTTTGCCTCTATGTGTCTGTGCACCATGTGTGTGCAGTACCCATAAAAGCCAGAAGAGGGCATCAGATACCCTGGAACTGGAGTTACAGACAGCTGTGAGCCACCATTTGGGTGTGCTGGGAATCAGACCCAGGTCCTGTGGAAGAGCAGCTGGGGCTCGAGGTTATGGAGCCATCTCCCTAGTCCTTCCCCTTTAAAAATATGAAGTGCCTCACCCTTGTTGCATTGCAGAAGGAGGGTGGTAGAGCCAAGGCAGGTAGCGGGTCACAGCTTTGTTATCTCTGTGGTTGCCCCGGGAGATTTCCATAGCTGCAATCTGAGCCAGGCCAACTTTGAGATGGCCACCAAAGGTATCCTCATGCAGAGGCTGGGAGCACGTCTTCATGTGGCTCTGTAAAATCAAATGACACTTTGTAATGTTGGAAGACACCTGGAGATGTTCCAGACCTTTTTTTTTTCTTTTTTCTTTATTCTTCTCTCATATATTACATCCCATCTGCATTTTTCCTCCCTCTTCTCCTCCCAGTCCCTAACTTCCCTCACCTCCCTATTCCCCAGTACCAACCCTCCTCCCTTCCCTTCAGAAAAAGTCAGGCCTCCTAGGGACATCAACCAAACATGGAAAATCACGTTACAATAAGAATAGGCACATCCCCTCATATTAAGGCAGGACAAGGCAACCCAGTAGGAGGAAAGCAGGCCTGAAAAGCAGGCAAAGAATCAGAAATAGCCCCCCCCCTCCTCCTACTGTTAGTAGAAGGATCAGGTTGTTTCCAATCCCACCCCATAGCAATCCAGGCACACTACTTGCTTCATTTCTGAACTGGTTTCGCACTGTTCTTAGGCCAAGAGCTGAGGGTGGAAGTGGGACGGGAATGGCCTATGGAGTCAGAGTTACTATTGCCTCTGCATTATTCTCTTTCATGCATTCTGGGCTCTGCTGTGCTGGTTCTGCTGCGCCACTCCCATTTCCCTATCTGAAATACTGCCGCTCTTTGCTGAATTGTTCAATTTTAGGTCAAGTATCACTTCCCTTCGAAAGCCACAGTTTTATCTCAGTTCCTATGAAGCATTCACCAAGTCTGGCTTCCTAACAGACTGTAAACTAAATGAGGACAGCCCTTGTGTCTGCATCTTGCGTTTGTCCATCAAGGCAATCCTAATGCCTGCAACTGTGCTAGGCACAATACACATTTGCTAAGTTACTTTTGAAGGTTTCTTCTGCTCAGGGACTTCAGACATAGGTTCTAGACCCGGTTCTGTTACGAGTAGCCAATGACTATGGATAAGTAAGTCACTTGTCACTTAAGAAGGCAATGTTGGAATATAGCTGCCGCTCAGGCCATAGCAGTTCTCCCTTCCACAGAGAGCTACAGTCACCCATGCAGACACAGTCCAGAGCCCCCACAACACCTCTGACCTGGGAGAAGAGTTTACATCAAAGCAGGTATTGGTGGTGACTCACCCCTCACTGCCTCCTTCCTTCCCTCCCCCATCCAGACTTCTGCAATGCAAGCTATTAATGCTCTTTTCAGGGTCCTTACTATGCAGTGTATCTTTGGTGCTGGGCCCTGTTCTCTTCAGAGCCACTGCTATGCTTCTGTCTGTCTGCCAGCCTGTCTGCCTGTCTGTCCATAGTGTTAATAACTTTCCTACTGAATTCTTTCCTTCCGAGTAGTTCATCTAAGCACCCCTCTTGAAAGCTTCCACCCCTAACCTTGAGGCTACTTGAGGGTTTTGATCTGCTTCCTAATAAGAGTTAATGGTGAGAGGGTTGGATTGTGTCAACTTTTCAACTATCACTAACATTTGTGAATATTTTTCAGGAGTTTCTGTAAAACAGGCTCAAAATGTTTAGAGAGCAGCTGTTGCCTCTTTTTTTTTTTGTATCGAAGTCATTTAAGTTTGTGTAACCAGAGTCAGCATATGACTAAACAACAAGGGAGCTCACTCTAAAATGGCTGGATTTAGATGTGGTAGAAACCACCACCCTGTCTCTACTGTTCTCCCTGTCACTGCACCAGAAAACATCCTGGCTGCCCAGGCAGAGTCTAAAGATGGAGCCTAATGAAGAAGCCATGCTCTCAACAGATGGACTTCTGAGCCCACAAGTATCCTGTTTGTCATGAAGGAATCATTCAGTGCCACTCTCTGGACCATGTTCAGCTTACCATCTGCCCTCTGTCCAGAGCCTTCTTCAGCTCTGTCAGACTGTTGATCTTTTAAGTCGCTGGTAGGACCATAGCAGAGAAGGGCACCTACATCAAACATTCATCCATCCACCACACCCCTGGATGAGCAGTAAACTCAACAGCTGCACTGGGATTTGGCCGATATGTAAACTGAATTTTGTCCTATTCCCTTCATTATTTTCTTAAAGAAGATAGCTTCAAAGCAGATACAAGCAGTAAGTGGCTTGTGATTGTGCAATGGGTCACAGTCTTCCTGTGCTGTTTTATGTTGATCTTGAGCACATCAGACAAGTTAGGAGCCTGCTGACTCGCTTGGCAAAGGAGGAAAGCAGAGCTGAAGGTTTTGGGGTAGCTCTAGCTGGGTAGAAGGGGATTCTACTGGGGCTCACGGCAGTCTGAAGTCCAACTCTGACGTCACCATTTCCGGAAACCATATCACAAAAGCCTCGGTTTCTAAAATGGGACTAGTACTGAAAAAGTGCATTCTAAGAATGGAGCAAATATTTTTAAAACTACACAAAAAGCTAATGGCCAGGGACTCTCCTTTCTTCTTTTTATTTTGCAGAACTACTGGACCCCAGTTCTTCAGACTTCTGAGAAACGGACTCGTTCCACAGTGCTGCAGCTGCTTCTGCAGGGAGCAACAAATCCCTTGTGGATCACTCTGAAAACTCAGTTTTGTACCCGAAGGGGTGAGTAGGCAGGAGGCGGCTTACCTTGAGCTTGGTCAGGGTGTGCATGTCGGCCATGAAGTCCAGCACCTCACCGACGTACTGTCGCATGCACTCCATCGCAGCTGTCCCACACTGAAACGCAGGGGCACGGCTCAGCCACGGCACCGCTACTCACACCACCACAGCCTCACTCTAAAGCTAGTTCATTCTCTGCTCCTCCCTCACCACTAAAATACTGGTTAGAAAGTTTGCGCGCTAGAGAGCAAAGAAACTGGAAAGCCTAAAGGAAATGAAATTCCTTTTTCCACTAGGCAATTGAAGGTACGTGTGCTTGCTTTTAAACCAGTATAAACACAAGAGTCAGGTCTAACTGATCCACCAGAGCCTCTAGCGAAGTCTTGGATGAGTGTGAGATGTGCGCCATCAAGGTTAACTCTACCTTAATGGTCTCCAGCCCTCCCCCTTTACACACATCATATTGTGTTTGTAGAGACAAAAGTTCTTTTCGAATCAAGTCATGGCTTGACTTCACACGCACGGCAGGTGTGTTGTTAAGCGGATCCTTGTGCTCATTTTTGAGCTGCCCCTAGAATAAATAACTAGAAGAAAGAACTGAGATGGACATCTCCCTCATACACATCAAGTGTGTTTGGTCAGTTTCAGAAGAAAAGAAAAACCGCGTTAGTGTGGCGGGTTATGGACTGCCAGGGGCCTGCCCTCTGGGAGCTATGTGGTGAGTCTGGGATTCGAAGCGAAACAGGAAAGAGGATGGACAGAGGCTCCTGAATCAAAGCTGTTCAAAGCTGTGCCTGCGAGAGAACCCACATGTCAGCCACATAATGCGGATCAAAGGCAGGCAGTCTTTGAAGCACCGTGAATACCCTGCTAACAGCCTCTCTGGGCTTCCTTTAGGAAAATCTGGAACATTATAGACTTAACTAGCTCACCCAGAGGCTTTCATTCCCCCATATTCATGGAAATCTGCACCGCACTGAACTGTATCACCTCCCCTCTCTTCTAGAATGTTCCGCTTGTCAATTCCCCTGACAGGATAACAAACAGTAAAATAAGGTCAGTGGCCAGTCTGTCAGTGTTTTCCAAGCATTTCACATGTTCTAAGGTTTTCTCTTTTTAATTTAAACCCAGCAAAGAAATTATAAAAGGTTATTGTGCTCCGGCTTTTGCAATATGAATCCTTCAATGCAAAACAGGATCCCTCCCTCCCCGATTTTCTCCAGTCTCTCTGACCTTTCATGTATCATGCAAATCGGAGCAGAGACTCTGCTCTTGAATTTCTTGAAAGGGATTTGTTTCTTTCATAGGCAATATTTTATACCAGTTCAACTAGGCAAATGTCACTGAAAAGAATCACTAGGAACATCATTCAATATTTACTATTGCATAGTTAGTTTGTTCCTGTGGCAGCGACTACATCTAGCCTTAAAACCCACCTTAGGCTCAGGAAAATCTTGGGGGAGCCATCTACCCTTTAAAAAGCACAAGCTCGTAATTTCTAATCCCCTTTTCCTTTGGCATTGGGTGTATGTTTAGGTGTGTCACCAGAAAGACAGAACAAGGAAGGGACTGTGTTCCCTCCATTTTAGAAGGATCTATCTGCCCTGGCAGGAAACTGGCAACAAAGGAGCTGGGCACGCACTAACCTCACACATGTGAGCTGAAATCAATTATGCCCAGCTCTTCAAAATTCATCTGGTTTAAAAGCTATATGTCTTATATTATTTTAAAAATGGCATGAGTTTGTTGCAGAAAAGTGGAAAACGCAAAGTATTAAAAAGAGCAATTTAAAACTCCATAATCCTAAACCCTGCCTTTTCCATCTGAGAAAGCTGTGACTGGTGTTTCCTTCCAAAACTCTGGTGAGGGCTACTCACAGTAGCCCTTCAGGCAAACACATCACAAGCATTTCCTGATGGAGTAACAGTCTTTGAAATCGTTGCTTGATATCCACATAGCAGTCTACCTTACAGGCAGAGCAGGCTTCACCTCAACAACAGGGCGATGCTGGACATTCCCCATGCTTCATGGTTTTTTTCTTACTTTTAAGGCTACCTCAAAAATTACACTTGAATGTAAGATATCTGGCATCTTTTTATTTTCTCAAACACATTTCTGGAAGTCAGTTGTGAAACTGCCCTCCCTAAAGTTGACTTCAGTCACACCAGGGGCTTATAAGGCTGTCATTTCCACTTTACCATCAATAAATTTAGTACCAAGAACCTGCTGGGGAGGGCAGAATGGGAGGAGGCATTTTCCAATGGGGACAAGGTTCCAGTTGTGATAGGTAAATCCCAGAGTTCCATGGGGCAACAATAGTGCCTCCGGCTGGCAATGCTGGTATAAGAGCTGAGGGTTGCTCTTACATAAAGTGCTATTATAATAAATACTGAGAGCTTGTAGCAATGACGCACATGCCTAGGCTGTGAGGACGGTTCCACAGACCTTTGCTCACTTCCAAATCCGCCAAGTGTCATAATCAGACCTCTACATCCTGTTACATGTCAACCAAACCTTAAAGTTCTTGTAAGAGAAAGAGAAAATTCTGTCAAGTAGACATTTTTCTTCTATATTTTCAGATATTTTATACTTTTTTTTAATTGTACTTGAGTTTATTTATTTATTTAGAATTCATTAGTGGTAAGTGAAAGTAAAAGATGTCTTTTGGGGCTGGAGAGCTGGCTCTGTAGTTAAGAGCACTTCTTGTTACGAGGGACCCAGGTTCGATTCCCAGCCCCCACATGGAGGCTCACTACCTCCTTGGTCACCTAGCAGGCACATGGCGCACAGTATACATGTAAGAAAAACACTCATACACATAAAATAGTAAAAATAAATCTTAAAAAGATGTCTTTTGAATACCCTCCTTGTGTCATTGGAAAGAGCTCTGAAGGAGGGTCCTATAACTGCTACTCGATGCTTTGGTGGTGGTGGTAGATCTGCCGCCTTCTTACTGCTTCTGACAAAGCTTTTGCACAGTAGGGGTGCATTTATTTTTTTTTATCAATCACACAGGTGGCAACTGTCACCCTCTAGGGAATTCATCAACACAAGCAGAGAGTGTGCAGAGCAGCTGGCTGCCCAGGCCCAGTTTTCTTCCCTAGCACATAACTGGACCACATTTCTCATCCTCCATTGCAGCTGGCGGGTCCTTGTATAAGGGAAGCTGAAGAGATATGGAAGCCTAGACCTGACCTATGAAACCTTTCTGTGTTTGTACTTGCTTATTTTTCCTCACACCTACCAGTTGATCACCGAGGGCTGAAGGAGAGAGGAGCCCACCTCTGAAGTAGTTGCCATCCCTCACTAGTCAGGGTGCCCGTGTAAACTCCACACAAGGAAACAACACATTTCTGTGTGCTAAGCTACTATGATTGGAATTTGATCCCATCCCTTCTCACGTTATACTGATAACGTATATTTTAAAAGCCCTTTAAAATCAGTACAGTAATTCTTCCCCCATTAATCTATCATAGAAAGAGTCTGAAGTTTGGGCACAGTTTTAAGAATGAAGATGTCTACCATGTCTGGATTACAATAGCAGCATTATGAAAATTAAAAACTAATTAGTATTAGTTGCTATTGGTTTTAGGTGAGTTATCTATGAAGCTCCAACTGGTCTGTTGCTTGCTATAAAAGCCACCAGGTCCAGCACTGACAAACATCCTTACTCTGGTCAGTGCTTAACATCCGTTATCTAGTCAGTTGTCAGCACACACGAGGCCCCGATGCATCTCATTCCATGGGTGACAAGAAAGCAGGGAGCTACAGTGACTTTTCTCTCATGTCACCACTATTGAATGCCAAGCCTCAAACTGGGGTGCCAGTCAAAGGCCTACATTCTTAAGCACTGTTCACTGAGATACGGAAACATAGCCATACATTCGGCCTAGACTTACCCCGGGCACGGAGGCTATCATCTGCTTGCTCAGGATAGTGGACTCGGCGAGTTTGGTTCCGGCATCTGCACAAATAAACTAATAAAAAAAAATTGAAAGGCGAATTAGTCTGAAGAGCACCTGGACAGTCACGACTAACTTACACTCTTATTAACAGGGTTTAAATTCATTCATGTTCACATCTGCCAGGGTCTACCCTGGAAATCACAGACTTGCTAATCCTGATGCTTAGCAAGCTTAGAACCAGCATGAACATGTGTATGCTGACATCATGCAGTAACATAGGATTGAGTCAAGGGAGAAAGTGAAGTTGGGGCAACTCTCAGAGCTCCCAAGGTGCCCGGTCCACTCTGCAGCATTTGACAGCTGTTGGCATACACTTGTGGACTTTCATGACTTCTGTCAAGATAGCACAATTCAGAGCGTAAGCAGAGAAACCATGGGTGTCAGCGTGAGTGCTCTGTTTCCTCGTCACCAAGGACCATCCGTGTCCCGTCTTCCTTGCTCCACCTCACTCACACATACTTGTGCTGAGAGTGCCCAAGTCCTGCCCCACGCACCCACGGGGCTTTCCACTCACTGATATTTCAGCTGCCATCACATCAGACTGCAGTCACCTACCAGTGGCTTCTCAACCTGCTAGGAGCTCTTCACAAGAGCAGACCTGACACATCCCTCTCTAGAGCTAGCCTGGTATCCCAGAGCTAGCCTGGTTTCCCAGAGCGGTGCAGGAAGAGATTGTGAATCAATTAATCAATTACAACTTAAGATCATGATGAGAATGAATTTGCCAGATTATAATTTAATTTGCTCTCATTATAGACTTTGACAGACATGTTCTACTTAATCTAACATTGAGCTTTTTGTGGTTTTAATGGGGAAAAGTTAAATGAAGCCCAGAGATTTCTGAGTAATTAACCTCTGTTTAATTTCTCTTCTTGGCCTCCAAACAGCTATACTAGCAACTTTGGAATAGGCTGCTTGCCAAATTCAGAGGCTCTGAAGACGTTTTGACAGACAGCTTCTCCTTCCCATCCATTTGGAAGGTATGGGAACCTGAGAGGAGCAAGGCAAGCTCCATCCTGTCAAACTGGAGGAAGAGACAGCAGCTGGGGTCAAACAGAGAAGCTGGCAGAGGCCTGCTGAGACATTATGGGACAATGGAATGGAAACCAACATTTGGGCGAACTAATCAAGGGTCCAGAGCTGAGCTCTATTGATTGGAAGCAGGCTTTGGCTAACAAGGCAGAGCTCTAAGTCAATGACCTTCTGAGGGCCAAGCCTGAGGGCCAACTAACATTGTTCTTCATGTGTGGGAGGTGCAGCCATTCATGAAAGGAACGTAGCTTTAGTGCCATGCTGGGAGGAGTGGGGTGGGGTAAGGTGGGTGGAGAGCTGGGCTGAGGGCTGCAAGGCAGGAGTGCAACTGAGCCTGGCATTCATCCATCCGCTACCTAACACATTCATTTCTACTGCTGTATAAGGAAAAGTCCTGAATCAGATCTGTAAGTAAAAACAGTGAAAAGGGTAAAATCTAACAGAATAGCTGAGTACAGAAGGAACACTCCCAACCCAGCTCCCGGCGGACGCTGCATGTTTTCCCATAAAGTGACTTTTCCAAAGCTGTCTGAGTCTACATTCTCAGACAGAAGACCTACAGCTAAGTGCTAAACCCACCAGGACACCATAGCTAACGTTCATTCTTACGATAAAAGAAGAGACTCCAACAAGGAGGCCACCGTGAGATGGAGCCACACCAAATGTGTGACATAAGGGCATTTAGAGTGGTCTCTCAGGACAGCAGAAGGTCCTGGGCCCTCAAAATGCACTTGTATGGCCTAGTGGCCAGTGAGCAAGGTAGGGCCAACAAAGATACACAAGTGTGACCACCAGGATCCACCTTCAGGAGGCACCTGCCACCTGCCACACAGCGTGCTCAGATTGCCATGACTTATAGTAAAAAGCTGCTTTACTTGAAAGAGTAAATGTGCATTATCCTGTAAGGAGATAGATTCATATAAATTAGATTTAGCAAATATCTAGGGGTTTCTGATACAGTCTCTTAATCTGGGGCATGAAGATCAACTTGGCTTTCATGAAACAGCAATGAATGAAAAAAGATGACGTAGATTTGAAAAAAATCAAGGAGGGTTATTTGGGAGTCTTTGGGGGGAAAGGGAAGGGAGAGATGAGGTTGCAGTAAGAATTTTGTAATTTTGGTTTCTTTAAAAAAAAGAAACACAGAGATGTTACAGAAATGTGTTTCTGTTTTAATCCCAGGTGCGGGGATAAGAGGCCTCTTTACAGCAGGCGACTGATCTGCCTCGTGCTTCAGCAGGGCTGCGTAGTTTTACCAGCTGCAGATAGTTTCTGCAAGTGTGTGGCGTTAGGAATTCTGGGAACTTTTCAGAGGCTCATATAAATGGGAGGGCCCCCGAGAGGCTGAGTTGCTGCTGTTGGCGGGTTGGTGTTTGTCAAGTAGTGGTGTGCAAACAAATGAGAAGAAGAAACTAGATATCCTGACTGTGAAGATAAAACTTGCCCCAAGGAACTTGATGCTACTAATCAGCAGGAAGGAGTCTAACGATAACTTCACCCCCTTCCCCCTCTAGTTTTTTTTTTCTCTCCTATCTAGTGTTAAGGGGTTAATAAGGGTGGAGAAGGGTGGAAAAGAGAAAAGGGAACCCACAAAGTGGTAAAAAAAATCCAGTTATATTATGTAATTATATTATAATTTCAAAAATAAAAGTTCAAAACAAAACCAAGAGAATTCTATACTTTCAGAAAGAAATATACCACTGAAATATGTACTCCTCCTAAGAACAAAAGGACACAAAGAAGTATACCATCCATTATGCGTCATCATTAAATTCATCATTACCAAAGAAATACCCAAAATAGCACTTCTATGTGTCCTCCCATAGAGCGGGTTATTAGTAACTCAGCTAGCATTAACAACTCACCCGGCAGTATGAATTAAAAACAGCAGCAATACCTTTGTTCTCAGCCCACAACTAACCTATTTTTAAAAGAGAATCTTTTACCAACATGATCCCTCAACACTTGGATGTGCAGGTATCCCACGGCGTGGGAGGGGGTACGTGCAAATTAGCTGAATACCTCCCCTCCACATGAAGGAGCAGAGGAAACCCTGATGTTAGTCTTCCCAGTGACTTTTAACGAGTTGTTGTTCTATTAGGGGAGCGGTCCTATAATCCAAATAATATGGCCCATCTATCATGCATCAAATACCCACAATATAAGAGCTACCAGCAGGTGACAGGGGGTAGGATGGATGCCACCAGCAAGGAAGAATTTTTAAGAATTGTGAAATTGGGCAGTACCATGACTCCCTTGAAAGTAGGCAAACATTCACTATTGGGCAGGGGTCTCTGGTACTGTCATTGTACTGAGACAATCAAGGCATGTTCTCCTCATGGGCATTGTATAACAGCTCCATTCAAACAAACTCATCCATCTAGGTAAGTATTTCTTATTCATTCATCCATCCATCCATCCATCCATCCATCCATCTATCTATCTATCTATCTATCTAGATATCTATGGTTTCTTGAGACAGGGTTTCTCTTTTTAACAGAGCCCTGGCTGTCCTGGACTCACTTTGTAGACCAGGCTGGCCTTGAACTCACAGAGATCCGTCTGCCTCTGCCTCCCAAGTGCTGGGATTAAAGACGCGTGCCACCACACCTGGCTTAGGAAAGTATTTCTAGGGAGGCAGCTGAAGACGTGCTGTACTGGTTCTTCATAGGGCTGAAGGGTGAACGAACGGTGGATGTGGTGTTAGGGCAACAGGCTCTTCTTACTGATGCCACCAGTGTGATCCATGCCGGTTACCTAGGAGATTTGTCCTCTCTATTATCCTCTTCTGTCTTCCCAGTTGCATTTTCCAGTTAAACAGACATACCCTGCTGCCCTCAGAAGATGGTCACTGATACATATGAGGAAAGCCAGTGTGCCTGGTATGTGCTTGTCCTTACTGATTGTCTGGGTGCTGGGAGCTGATGCTACCCTCTAAGAAAGAGTGGAGTATACATCTAGCTTCGACCATTCTAGCCAAGGAACAGCCAGGAGAGAGTGGGCTGTCACCTCACCATCCTCCAGAGACAGCTAGATGAACCAGCAGTGAAAGAGGAAAGAAACAAGAATGGAAACAGTAGAGAGATGAGCTGCTCAAGAAGGCTCCTCTCCCTCACCCACAGAAAGCTCTCTCCACACCAGGAGTGGGACCCAGAGTGGAGAAGGGAGCTATACTGGTTTCAATCTATGCCTCACTTTGACTTATCTCATTAGTAACTAGTGTGGATTACTCTAGCAGTTTAGAAAAGACGAGTTGCTCCATAATGGCATGATGGTTTTTGCTTGGTTGGTTGGTTTTGTCAGAGAAAGGTGAAACATTATTCACAAAGCTATTCTCTAGGGTAGAATATTAATGTTTCCCGAACACCACTTCAACCTGAATAATTTCTAAACTTAATGATTCAGTGTGTGTCTATATATACATATACATCATATACATATTCATATGCATCATATACATATACATCACGTACATATGCATATACATATACATCATCTACATCTACAACTACAACTACATATACATATACATCTTATACAACTACAACCACATATACATCACATCATATACATCTACAACTACAACTACATATACATCATATACCTCTACATCTACAACTACAACTACATATACATATGCATCATATACAACTATACCTACAACTACAACTACATATACATCACATCATATACATATACATCTACAACTACAACTGCATATACATATACATCATATACCTCTACATCTACAACTACATATACATTGTTTGTTTGTTAGTGCTTGGGAGGCTAAGGCAAGAAGCCCCTGAGAAGTTGAGGCTAGCCTAGACTACATGGTGAGACCCAGTATTCATAAAACAAACTAGAAGTGTTGTGTTTGTGATGGCAGACACACTCAAAAGTCACATTTAGCCTTTCTTGCTAAAGCAAATTTGTTTTTGTTATTTATTCACCAAACAGTGATGCAGTAATCACTGTTTTCATGGTTGCCTTAAGCACTGGGTAATTGAAACTGTCAGCATTCTTTTGCTGTCTTGTGATAAGCGCTTATTAGGGTTGACTCATGTACTTCATATAAACAAACCCGCAACAGCTACAGTGTGGGGTGCCAGACCCCGAGATGATCAGCCACACAGATATGCTCTGCTCAAGATGGAAGGCAATTAAGGGAACATTGTCCAGTGCTGTGGAGAGCACCAAGGGTCCTCAAGCTCGTTTCCTGCCTATATCATTTGAAGCCTTTCGCTCTGGTTATCTGACGTAGCCAGCAGACGTTTGTCCTTGATGATCCAGCTGTAATGACAAGTCCCTGATAAAATTTTCCCTGACTGCATACTACACAGGACAGAACCCCTCCTACTCACAACTTCCCTCCAGGACTTTCCTTATCTTTCTCCCTCCTAGGACTAGTCAGCAGCCTATCTTGGAGGTGGAAGCTGGCTTGCCTGCAATACTGTTAAGGATACTGGGAACAGAGGACTTCAGCCCCTCATAGGTAGCCTAGTATCTAAGAGTGCAACCTCTATCATTAAGTCTCCAGTGTTCCTTCAAGTCTTCTGCCTTAGTGGACCCGTGGGGGCTGATTCTCACCTCCCAACCCATAGACTCAGCCCATTCTGCCAGTTGGCTATGTCTGGCCTGGCCCATCCTCACAAATAGAGAAGATTCTGGGGCTCATACATGCTCATTGGACTGTGCACTGAAACTTCAGCCTGCAGCCCTACTCTTGTCTTCACTGGTCCCATTTCTGAACTGTTGAGCCAGCTGACTGTCAACTGATGAATTACAATTTTTTCCCCTTATTTTAAATTCCTCCTCTTTGGAGGGGGAGGGGTGTGTGTGTGTGTGTTGCCCCAGAGGACAGAAGGAGTGTTGATCTCTTTGAGCTGGATTGAGCCAGATGTGTTTGCTAGGGAACCAAACATGGTCCTCTAGAAGGGTAAACAAGTCCTCTTAATCACTGACCTTCTCTCCAGCCCTGAATTGCAAGTTTTTGATGACAAAAATAGTTGTTTTACTTTATATTTTTATCATTCACAAAATTAGGTCCACACTGGGGAAAAAAAATTCCTCTTTTGTCTTTTTTTTTTTTTTTTTTTTTTGGCCAGTGGAAGTGTCGATGCACTATTCTATTAGATCACCACTCCCCTGTCTCTTGACAAAGGCTTTGGCCTGGAGCACACTCCCCAGGCCTGTGTTGCACTTTCTAAACACACACAACATCCTGAGAAGTTTTGCACATGCAGCACGGGCCTACCTGGACAAGAAGCAGGAGGTTTGTATCTGGCAATTGTGACTTGAGCTTCAGGGCCTGTAGAAGTTCCAAAACAACGCTACGAGACAAGTAGAATTTGTCCCGTTCCTAAATAAAACAAACAGAAGGGGTCAGTTGTTTTCAAAACTCAATTCCAGTGATATGTGCCAAATAAACTTCAAAATTTTCCAATCAGAAATTCAAAACAGTGTCTAAAAATGCAATGAGCTGCCATTCAGAAATAAAGTTAAAACTAAAAGAAAGACAGTTCTGTGTGTAGAATGAGTTTGCTGCCACAAGGACATTATCATAGAATGATAATGGCCAAATATCTCAAATATCAAAACCACAGGATTTGCTTCTGAGTCAGAGTCCAAGAACTGCATCAATCAAGCAAAACTAAGCATATGTTTTTCCACACAAAAGGAAACGGAGAAGCATGCACAGTTGTCCAAAAAGCTCTGTGATCCTTCCAAGACATGCCTTTTTTTTGACATGGATGACTTCAAGTGTACAGAGAATTGCAGATAATGGGACACTATGTCCACCCCCTTTCCACATTTCCTCCCTTCCTGGAAAGGAATATGAATCCATTGCTTATTTTGTGTTTTTGAAATTTGATTACACATGCTCACCTCCACCATAACATACTGTTTTCTTTTTTATGGATTTTTAGTGTGTGTGTGTTTTTTTTTTTAAAGTTATTGCTTCAGGTTACATCTCCATCATAGTGTCCTATTTCCACCCCTCCCAGTCCTGCCCTCCCACCCTCTACCCCCTAACCCTTCCATCCCACTACTCTGGAGTGGAATGTCCCTAATAACAGTCCCCTGCCCCAGTTCAGCAGTCATATGAGGGCCAAGAGCCTCCTCATACACTAGGGCCTACAAGGCAGCACCATTAGGGAAAAGTGTTTCATTGACAGGGAGAAAAAGAAGACGTCTATGTCAATGTTCCCTTTGGTATGTTGGTTGTGGTATAGATATCATGTACTATATAGCTAAAATCTGATGGATTTCACATCATGTACCCTGTTCCCTCTCATCTCCCACCTGCCCCCAGATTCATCCTCCACCCTTGAAACCTCTCCCAACATTAAAAGAAAAAAAAATCTCATTGTGGTAGCTATAGCGTGTCTCAGTGTGTCCCACAATATTCCATTTTGTCCACACGTTTTTTGCTTGCAAATGTTCATTATAATGACTCCTTGGTTTGGTACCAGGCCTCTGGCTTCTGCTACTTTGTCAATACTGTCACCTCACTGGGACTGCTCTCAGATATACCATTGTTGCCCTGTGTCATGGAGATCCTGTAGTTTTGAGTCTGTGGAACTGGCCTCTTCATGAACTCCAGCAGTTCATCCATGGAGTATATGTTGGGGTGGGCCAACTCAAAACTCTGGCTCTGGGACTGCAACACCCACATCCAGGGCCAATTCTACTGTGCTACCTAAGTAAGGTATATGGACTGCTCTCCCAATTACTGCAGCAGGTAAAGAGCTGGACCAGTTCTCTTTCTCTCATGAGCCCATCAGGGCCAACTCTCCCACCTACTACCTGTGGGGAGGGCATCAGGGAATGCACATGATATCTCTCTCACCAACACCACCAAAAAGCAGGCTCTCCAACACTCACATCCTTGGGACTGGTTCACACACATCCCTCACATCCAGGGCCAGCTGTACTGTGCTGTTTAGGCAAGGTACAGGGCCTGCTCTCCTGAGTGCTGGAGCATATAAGGGGCAGGACCAGATCTCCTGTCTTCCACTGGTGGTAAGGGCAAAAGGGAGGGGAGGGGATCTCTCCCTCAACAATACCACCACAAAGCAGACAAAAGGCAGGGCTGGCTCTTTCATACTCATTCCCTCGGGGCCAGTTCATCCACAACCCTCATATCCAGGACCAGCTGTACTGTGCTGTTCAGGTGAGGTGCAGGGCCTGCTCTCCTAAGTGTTGCAGTGTGTGAAGGGCAGGATATCCTGTTCTTGTAATCCCATCAGGGCCAGATCTCTTGTCTACCACTGGTAGTAAGGGCAAAAGGCAGGGCTGGCTCTCCCACACTCACACCCTAGGGGCTGGTTCACCCACAACTCCCACATCCAGGACCAGGCAAGGTCCTTCTAGTCTCTGACTTGCTTCGTGTCCTGGGACCCCATGTGGTGCTTGACGGGTGTTGGACTGGTGGTTGTCACAGGCTAGCTCCTTGTCTGGGCTCCATGGCATTGAACTGATGCTGGTCTCTGACTTGATTTTTTCCAGGAAGGTTAGGTTACTATTAATTCAGATGTTCATAAGTCAGAACACTGAATGTAGACATAGCCTCTCTCCTCTCTGCCCCTACTGATATACTTCTTCAACCACATCTGCAATGCCTCTAGGGGCAGGATGTTTTCTTAACCTTACTACTATGGTATCATATAGTACATACCTTTTTTTTCTTTTTTTCTTTCTTTTTTTTTTTAACAACTTAAGAGTTATTTGTGTTGCCAGGTGGTGGTGGTGCACATCTTTAATCCCAGCACTCGGGAGGCAGAGACAGGCAGATCTCTGTGAGTTGGAGGCCAGCCTGGTCTACAGGGAGAGTTTCAGGACAGCAAAGGCTACACAAAGAAACCCTGTCTCAAAACAAACAAGAGATTTTATTTGTGTTGTTTTCTTTAATTAGCCCTTTAATTAAGTCCTTGATAGACTTATTTTGAGTCAACAGCTTACTAATACTATATTGTACAGATGTACACAATTTACCATCAACTGTGCACTAGATGGGCCTTCTTCATTATCAACACAACACACATGTAGGGAAGTGTGTAGTGTGTAAGTGTACAGTTAAGTGAATTAAGATAAGCTTAGCTCTCAGGCAATGAGTACTTAGGACAGAGAAGCACGTGGCAAACACCCAGGAGCTCTGGAGAGGCCTGTGATCACTTCCACTCACTGCCTCTGTTTGTAGAGCTAGTCACCATTAACTGTGTGATGAAGGCTTTCTCTTCAAAGGTATGTGTAGACAATGCTCTTCCTAAACTGTTGTTTTCCTTCAAAGCACTTTCTGCTTGTTTTTCCCGCATGTGCATGGCCTGAGCTGGCTGACCACAGGTACCTTAGTACACAGAAAGTCTTGTGGATTAAATCACGGAGCCAACACTGTGCTGGGTCCAAAAAAACAAGTTTACTCTGGGCTTTCTCAGTTTGTGGCCCTAGACAGAGGTATATGCCCAGAGGATGTGGAATCCAGGTCTCCGGTCCAATGTGTGTCTCTCTGCCTTCATTAGCTTCTGAAACTGCAGCTCAGTCTCCCAGGCACATGTCCATACTGACCAACACTCCCCGGAGGAAACTGGCCTTCAGGGATAGGCTCACAACCCTGCAGTACTGTGCTCCTCTAGACCCTGGTCTCATGATTTCTGTATATTTTGCTAACATACTGATGCTTCCAAGAAGCTTAAAAGAAATTGCCCTGTTTATTTATTTTTTTAAAACTCTCAATTTTTAATAATTTCCTCTGTGTGTGTGTGCGTGTGTGTGTGTGTGTGTGTGTGTGTGTGTGTACACGTGCAAGTGCAAGGCAGAGGATGACTCATGGGCCCTAGTGATTTCCTTCCACCATAAGGTCCTGTCAAATTCAAGTTGTCAGGCTTTGTAAGGTAACCCTCCCTTGTTACAAATCCACTTCACGGGCCCTAAAACAAGCCTTTCAAAATGTTAAGTGGGAGTGTAGCTTCAAATGACTGTGCACAGCCTTTCAAACTGCACATCTAGAATTGCAAAGTTTGAGTTTTCAAAGCCATGGCTATCAATAGTCCCAGTTTGTGTGCATGGACACTCACATCCACTCACATCTCCCTCCATGACAGACATGCACTCACTCTACAGAGGTGGATCTATGCAGATAAAATGTCAGGCTCTGCATCTGACATGGGACAAGATCAGGCATCTGAGAATAGGGAGCCATCAAGGGAAGTGTAGTGGAGGTTGGATTTCTATTGAGTCGGCCTGGCACCTGGGAGTGCACATGGTCCTGGGCAACCAATGAGAAGGCATTCTGTATGTGAAGGAAAGCCCGGGGAACTGGAAAGGCTTTTGGTTTGGCACTGCTTCTCAATGATGCCTCCCTTCAGAAGGGACTAGTTGAAGCTTGTAGCCTAAATTGAGCTCGGTCCAGATTGGGCTGAACCCAGTGAAGGTTTGTTTTGGAGTCATAAAAGCTGCAGCTCTGAGAGACACGGAGAGCAGCACCTCCAGGCCCTGTGGGGGTTCCGCAGGGCTGCAGATGGAAGAGGCAGTGACCCCAGCTGGGGTACGCCAACAGCCAGCTCTGAGAGACACTCTACTTAAGGGCATGGTGGCAAAGCCCAAAAGCGACAGCATGAGAGAAACGGAGTTATGAAGTGGTCCTGTGCCAACTGCTGGTCCTGACAGAAAAAGCTGGACTTCAAGTAGAGATGTGCTAAGAAGCCCTTAGGCCGCACCAGCTCTGAGGCAGTCAGGCACCTTGGCATATAAACCAAGGCCAGCCGAGGAGACAGGAGGCAGAGGCTGACAAAAGGCTGTGGAAAGGGGCTCCTGCCACAATTAAGCTCAGGCTGGCACAACAGGCATGGCACAGGACCTGCTCAGAGAAAGTTTGTGAGAACTGGACACTGAGGACAGCTGTGGTGGCTGGCACCACAGCAATGAGAACAGAGCAGCCTGAGGCTACATCTGTCCATGCCCCGACAACCGCAGAGCGAAGGAGTGAGGCAAGAGGTGTGAGCACTCAGGCCAGCAGCAAACAGACTGTGAGGAGACCAAAGAGACAGAGGCCTGCCAAGGGGTATGGCTGAGGAAGCCAGGGACCCACCAGAGGCCTCAGTGCCAGGCAGGCATGTACCAACTGCTGGCTGTGTAGCACAGCATCTGCCCTGTGTAAGTCTGGCCGTCTCAGTCAGTGCTAGAGGCCGACCCCAAGTGGGAGTGAGGCTGCCATACAATGCCAGAGCCAAGTGACCACTGAACGACTGCTATTGCTGTGCTCCTGCAGACAGACAGCTGACCAGTTGCCCTCAGAGGACCTCCACTTTAAGATTGGTACCCTTTCTAAAGTGGTAGGGCTGGTTGGGTGGTAGGTGTTTAGAATCATTAATAAATACAGTTATTAATTTATGTTTACAGGAAAGAATCTCACACATCTCTCTGTGAAGCTAGGAGAGGACACACCTGTGTACCAGTGGCGTGTGTGTGTGTGTGTGTGTGTGTGTGTGTGTGTGTGTGTGTGCTCTTCCCCACCTGCAGGGCTCCATGAGCGGATATGGCTTTATTTTCATGAATGGAAGGAACCTCTTCAACTGCTCTAGAAGTTAAGTAGGAAGCCCCAAATATCTATATGCATCTCAATATTCAAAATGTGTGCCTGGGAATTTATCAATCTCCTTCTACAATTATATTAATTTTTGAAGTTATGTTCTTAGCTCTTTAGGGCTGCAAAATTGTTGCATTTTTCTGATGAAGTATTCACTCTTTCAGTATACAATGACTTCCTTCATAATAACGCTAACATGATAATTCTAACTTAAAGTCAGCTCGCTGTCATTTTTCCCCATTAGTACTTGTCTATATATCACCCACTAATTTTCAAACTTTCTTAGTGTCTTTGGATGTATTTTAGGTGTATCTTTTATAGATGACATATACCTATTTTTGAAATCCAATATGGCAATTCCTAGTGAGTATTGTAAATATTCATTGTGACTTCTGCCTGTTTAGAGTTCATTTCTATTTTCTTAATTGAGCTGGTCGCAGTTTGTCCTGTGTCTTTTGCCATAATTAAATTTTTATTCTTATTTTATCATGTATTTGTTTGGAACTTACATATTCTATTTCTGTCTTCTGTAGTTTATACTTACAATATTGACATGTATTCTTAAGAATTTAATGTTACTTATAATCTCTGTACTTGGAAACAATAGAAAGTATTTTAACTCCACCCCCAGCTACACACACACACACACACACACACACACACACACACACACACACACA